>CM072803.1:37628416-37797469 GCA_037013495.1 Hippophae tibetana
AACGAGGGGAAATAAATACTCCCAGTTTTATCTCTTATATAATTATGAAATATTTAAATGGAATATATTACCTCTTGAAATGTCAATCAATCATAATTTATAAATTTTGTTAATTAATTTTTTTAATGGATGATGAGTACTTATTATTCTTGATTCTTTTATGACATCAATATTTTTACCATTTTTATAAATTATTATAGTTGTGTTCTATTGTACCGTATTGAATTCAACTTGTTTTTTTCCTCTCTTCCCTATAATCTTAATTCCAAACCTATTCTAAGAGTAAGACGTAACGAAAGATAATGAGAAACAATTGTGCGCTTGCGACATAGAAATTATTTTTGCTTGGTAACAAGCTATTTACAAATGATGTCTAAAATGAGCTATAGCAGAAACCTTTTTCATTTTGTAAGGAGGCACCAAATTTGAATGAATTAGATTATGTTGGGAATCAAAAATTACAAATTAATGAAAATAGTGAGAAAACATAAGGAAAATAAAATATGTGGGAAAGAAACCTTAAACATTTTCTCATGTCTATTTTACAAAAGAAACGAGGGAAAATAAATACTCCAAGTTTTATCTCTTATATAATTATGAAATATTTAAATGGAATATATTACCTCTTGAAATGTCAATCAATCATAATTTATAAATTTTGTTAATTAATTTTTTTAATGGATGATGAGTACTTATTATTCTTGATTCTTTTATGACATCAATATTCTTACCATTTTTATAAATTATTATAGTTGTGTTCTATTGTACCGTATTGAATTCAACTTGTTTTTTTCCTCTCTTTCCTAGAATCTTAATTCCAAACGTATTCTAAGAGTAAGACGTAACGAAAGATAATGAGAAAATATTGTGCGCTTGCGACATAGAAATTATTTTTGCTTGGTAACAAGCTATTTACAAATGATGTCTAAAATGAGCTATAGGAGAAACCTTTTTCATTTTGAAGGGAGGCACCAAATTTGAATGAATTAGATTATGTTGGGAATCCAAAATTACAAATTAAAGAAAATAGTGAGAAAACATAAGGAAAATAAAATATGTGGGAAAGAAATCTTAAACATTTTCTCATGTCTATTTTACAAAAGAAACGAGGGGAAATAAATACTCCAAGTTTTATCTCTTATATAATTATGAAATATTTAAATGGAATATATTACCTCTTGAAATGACAATCAATCATAATTTATAAATTTTGTTAATTAATTTTTTGAATGGATGATGAGTACTTATTATTCTTGATTCTTTTAAGACATCAATATTCTTACCATTTTTATAAATTATTATAGTTGTGTTCTATTGTACCGTATTGAATTCAACTTGTCTTTTTGCTCTCTTCCCTATAATCTTAATTCCAAACCTATTCTAAGAGTAAGACGTAACTAAAGATAATGAGAAAAAATTGTGCGCTTGCGACATAGAAATTATTTTTGCTTGGTAACAAGCTATTTACAAATGATGTCTAAAATGAGCTATAGGAGAAAATTTTTTAATTTTGTAGGGAGGCACCAAATTTAAATGAATTAGATTATGTTGGGAATTAAAAATTACAAATTAAAGAAAATAGTGAGAAAACATAAGGAAAATAAAATATGTGGGAAAGAAATCTTAAACATTTTCTCATGTCTATTTTACAAAAGAAACGAGGGGAAATAAATACTCCAAATTTTATCTCTTATATAATTATGAAATATTTAAATGGAATATATTACCTCTTGAAATATCAATCAATCATAATTTATAAATTTTGTTAATTAATTTTTTTAATGGATGATGAGTACTTATTATTCTTGATTCTTTTATGACATCAATATTCTTACCATTGTTATAAATTATTCTAGTTGTGTTCTATTGTACCGTATTGAATTTAACTTGTTTTTTTCCTCTCTTCCCTAGAATCTTAATTCCAAACGTATTCTAAGAGTAAGACGTAACGAAAGATAATGAGAAAATATTGTGCGCTTGCGACATAGAAATTATTTTTGCTTGGTAACAAGCTAATTACAAATGATGTCTAAAATGAGCTATAGGAGAAACCTTTTTCATTTTGAAGGGAGGCACCAAATTTGAATGAATTAGATTATGTTGGGAATCCATAATTACAAATTAAAGAAAATAGTGAGAAAACATAAGGAAAATAAAATATGTGGGAAAGAAATCTTAAACATTTTCTCATGTCTATTTTACAAAAGAAACGAGGGGAAATAAATACTCCAAGTTTTATCTCTTATATAATTATGAAATATTTAAATGGAATATATTACCTCTTGAAATGACAATCAATCATAATTTATAAATTTTGTTAATTAATTTTTTGAATGGATGATGAGTACTTATTATTCTTGATTCTTTTATGACATCAATATTCTTACCATTTTTATAAATTATTATAGTTGTGTTCTATTGTACCGTATTGAATTCAACTTGTTTTTTTGCTCTCTTCCCTATAATCTTAATTCCAAACCTATTCTAAGAGTAAGACGTAACGAAAGATAATGAGAAAAAATTGTGCGCTTGCGACATAGAAATTATTTTTGCTTGGTAACAAGCTATTTACAAATGATGTCTAAAATGAGCTATAGGAGAAACCTTTTTCATTTTGAAGGGAGGCACCAAATTTGAATGAATTAGATTATGTTGGGAATCCAAAATTACAAATTAAAGAAAATAGTGAGAAAACATAAGGAAAATAAAATATGTGGGAGAGAAATCTTAAACATTTTCTCATGTCTATTTTACAAAAGAAACGAGGGGAAATAAATACTCCAAGTTTTATCTCTTATATAATTATGAAATATTTAAATGGAATATATTACCTCTTGAAATGACAATCAATCATAATTTATAAATTTTGTTAATTAATTTTTTTAATGGATGATGAGTACTTATTATTCTTGATTCTTTTATGACATCAATATTCTTACCATTTTTATAAATTATTATAGTTGTGTTCTATTGTACCGTATTGAATTCAACTTGTTTTTTTGCTCTCTTCCCTATAATCTTAATTCCAAACCTATTCTAAGAGTAAGTAGTAACGAAAGATAATGAGAAAAAATTGTGCGCTTGCGACATAGAAATTATTTTTGCTTGGTAACAAGCTATATACAAATGATGTCTAAAATGAGCTATAGGAGAAACTTTTTTAATTTTGTAGGGAGGCACCAAATTTAAGTGAATTAGATTATGTTGGGAATCAAAAATTACAAATTAAAGAAAATAGTGAGAAAACATAAGGAAAATAAAATATGTGGGAAAGAAATCTTAAACATTTTCTCATGTCTATTTTACAAAAGAAACGAGGGGAAATAAATACTCCAAGTTTTATCTCTTATATAATTATGAAATATTTAAATGGCATATATTACCTCTTGAAATGTCAATCAATCATAATTTTAAATTTTGTTAATTAATTTTTTTAATGGATGATGAGTACTTATTATTCTTGATTCTTTTATGACATCAATATTCTTACCATTTTTATAAATTATTCTAGTTGTGTTCTATTGTACCGTATTGAATTTAACTTGTTTTTTTCCTCTCTTCCCTAGAATCTTAATTCCAAACCTATTCTAAGAGTAAGACGTAACGAAAGATAATGAGAAAATATTGTGCGCTTGCGACATAGAAATTATTTTTGCTTGCTAAGAAGCTATTTACAAATGATGTCTAAAATGACCTATAGGAGAAACCTTTTTCATTTTGAAGGGAGGCACCAAATTTGAATGAATTAGATTATGTTGGGAATCAAAAATTACAAATTAAAGAAAATAGTGAGAAAACATACGGAAAATAAAATATGTGGGAAAGAAATCTTAAACATTTTCTCATGTCTATTTTACAAAAGAAACGAGGGGAAATAAATACTCCAAGTTTTATCTCTTATATAATTATGAAATATTTAAATGGAATATATTACCTCTTGAAATGACAATCAATCATAATTTATAAATTTTGTTAATTAATTTTTTGAATGGATGATGAGTACTTATTATTCTTGATTCTTTTATGACATCAATATTCTTACCATTTTTATAAATTATTATAGTTGTGTTCTATTGTACCGTATTGAATTCAACTTGTTTTTTTGCTCTCTTCCCTATAATCTTAATTCCAAACCTATTCTAAGAGTAAGACGTAACGAAAGATAATGAGAAAAAATTGTGCGCTTGCGACATAGAAATTATTTTTGCTTGGTAACAAGCTATTTACAAATGATGTCTAAAATGAGCTATAGGAGAAACCTTTTTCATTTTGAAGGGAGGCACCAAATTTGAATGAATTAGATTATGTTGGGAATCCAAAATTACAAATTAAAGAAAATAGTGAGAAAACATAAGGAAAATAAAATATGTGGGAGAGAAATCTTAAACATTTTCTCATGTCTATTTTACAAAAGAAACGAGGGGAAATAAATACTCCAAGTTTTATCTCTTATATAATTATGAAATATTTAAATGGAATATATTACCTCTTGAAATGACAATCAATCATAATTTATAAATTTTGTTAATTAATTTTTTTAATGGATGATGAGTACTTATTATTCTTGATTCTTTTATGACATCAATATTCTTACCATTTTTATAAATTATTATAGTTGTGTTCTATTGTACCGTATTGAATTCAACTTGTTTTTTTGCTCTCTTCCCTATAATCTTAATTCCAAACCTATTCTAAGAGTAAGTAGTAACGAAAGATAATGAGAAAAAATTGTGCGCTTGCGACATAGAAATTATTTTTGCTTGGTAACAAGCTATATACAAATGATGTCTAAAATGAGCTATAGGAGAAACTTTTTTAATTTTGTAGGGAGGCACCAAATTTAAGTGAATTAGATTATGTTGGGAATCAAAAATTACAAATTAAAGAAAATAGTGAGAAAACATAAGGAAAATAAAATATGTGGGAAAGAAATCTTAAACATTTTCTCATGTCTATTTTACAAAAGAAACGAGGGGAAATAAATACTCCAAGTTTTATCTCTTATATAATTATGAAATATTTAAATGGCATATATTACCTCTTGAAATGTCAATCAATCATAATTTTAAATTTTGTTAATTAATTTTTTTAATGGATGATGAGTACTTATTATTCTTGATTCTTTTATGACATCAATATTCTTACCATTTTTATAAATTATTCTAGTTGTGTTCTATTGTACCGTATTGAATTTAACTTGTTTTTTTCCTCTCTTCCCTAGAATCTTAATTCCAAACCTATTCTAAGAGTAAGACGTAACGAAAGATAATGAGAAAATATTGTGCGCTTGCGACATAGAAATTATTTTTGCTTGCTAAGAAGCTATTTACAAATGATGTCTAAAATGACCTATAGGAGAAACCTTTTTCATTTTGAAGGGAGGCACCAAATTTGAATGAATTAGATTATGTTGGGAATCAAAAATTACAAATTAAAGAAAATAGTGAGAAAACATACGGAAAATAAAATATGTGGGAAAGAAACCTTAAACATTTTCTCATGTCTATTTTACAAAAGAAACGAGGGGAAATAAATACTCCAAGTTTTATCTCTTATATAATTATGAAATATTTAAATGGAATATATTACCTCTTGAAATGTCAATCAATCATAATTTATAAATTTTGTTAATTAATTTTTTTAATGGATATTGAGTACCTATTATTCTTGATTCTTTTATGACATCAATATTCTTACCATTTTTATAAATTATTCTAGTTGTGTTCTATTGTACCGTATTGAATTCAACTTGTTTTTTTCCTCTCTTCCCTATAATCTTAATTCCAAACCTATTCTAAGAGTAAGACGTAACGAAAGATAATGAGAAAAAATTGTGCGCTTGCGACATAGAAATTATTTTTGCTTGGTAACAAGCTATTTACAAATGATGTCTAAAATGAGCTATAGGAGAAACCTTTTTTCATTTTGAAGGGAGGCACCAAATTTGAATGAATTAGATTATGTTGGGAATCCAAAATTACAAATTAAAGAAAATAGTGAGAAAACATAAGGAAAATAAAATATGTGGGAGAGAAATCTTAAACATTTTCTCATGTCTATTTTACAAAAGAAACGAGGGGAAATAAATACTCCAAGTTTTATCTCTTATATAATTATGAAATATTTAAATGGAATATATTACCTCTTGAAATGACAATCAATCATAATTTATAAATTTTGTTAATTAATTTTTTTAATGGATGATGAGTACTTATTATTCTTGATTCTTTTATGACATCAATATTCTTACCATTTTTATAAATTATTATAGTTGTGTTCTATTGTACCGTATTGAATTCAACTTGTTTTTTTGCTCTCTTCCCTATAATCTTAATTCCAAACCTATTCTAAGAGTAAGACGTAACGAAAGATAATGAGAAAAAATTGTGCGCTTGCGACATAGAAATTATTTTTGCTTGGTAACAAGCTATATACAAATGATGTCTAAAATGAGCTATAGGAGAAACTTTTTTAATTTTGTAGGGAGGCACCAAATTTAAGTGAATTAGATTATGTTGGGAATCAAAAATTACAAATTAAAGAAAATAGTGAGAAAACATAAGGAAAATAAAATATGTGGGAAAGAAATCTTAAACATTTTCTCATGTCTATTTTACAAAAGAAACGAGGGGAAATAAATACTCCAAGTTTTATCTCTTATATAATTATGAAATATTTAAATGGAATATATTACCTCTTGAAATGTCAATCAATCATAATTTTAAATTTTGTTAATTAATTTTTTTAATGGATGATGAGTACTTATTATTCTTGATTCTTTTATGACATCAATATTCTTACCATTTTTATAAATTATTCTAGTTGTGTTCTATTGTACCGTATTGAATTTAACTTGTTTTTTTCCTCTCTTCCCTAGAATCTTAATTCCAAACCTATTCTAAGAGTAAGACGTAACGAAAGATAATGAGAAAATATTGTGCGCTTGCGACATAGAAATTATTTTTGCTTGCTAAGAAGCTATTTACAAATGATGTCTAAAATGACCTATAGGAGAAACCTTTTTCATTTTGAAGGGAGGCACCAAATTTGAATGAATTAGATTATGTTGGGAATCAAAAATTACAAATTAAAGAAAATAGTGAGAAAACATACGGAAAATAAAATATGTGGGAAAGAAACCTTAAACATTTTCTCATGTCTATTTTACAAAAGAAACGAGGGGAAATAAATACTCCAAGTTTTATCTCTTATATAATTGTGAAATATTTAAATGGAATATATTACCTCTTGAAATGTCAATCAATCATAATTTATAAATTTTGTTAATTAATTTTTTTAATGGATATTGAGTACCTATTATTCTTGATTCTTTTATGACATCAATATTCTTACCATTTTTATAAATTATTCTAGTTGTGTTCTATTGTACCGTATTTAATTCAACTTGTTTTTTTCCTCTCTTCCCTAGAATCTTAATTCCAAACCTATTCTAAGAGTAAGACGTAACGAAAGATAATGAGAAAATATTGTGCGCTTGCGACATAGAAATTATTTTTGCTTGCTAACAAGCTATTTACAAATGATGTCTAAAATGACCTATAGGAGCAACCTTTTTTATTTGGAAGGGAGGCACCAAATTTGAATGAATTAGATTATGTTGGGAATCAAAAATTACAAATTAAAGAAAATAGTGAGAAAACATACGGAAAATAAAATATGTGGGAAAGAAACCTTAAACATTTTCTCATGTCTATTTTACAAAAGAAACGAGGGGAAATAAATACTCCCAGTTTTATCTCTTATATAATTATGAAATATTTAAATGGAATATATTACCTCTTGAAATGTCAATCAATCATAATTTATAAATTTTGTTAATTAATTTTTTTAATGGATGATGAGTACTTATTATTCTTGATTCTTTTATGACATCAATATTTTTACCATTTTTATAAATTATTATAGTTGTGTTCTATTGTACCGTATTGAATTCAACTTGTTTTTTTCCTCTCTTCCCTATAATCTTAATTCCAAACCTATTCTAAGAGTAAGACGTAACGAAAGATAATGAGAAACAATTGTGCGCTTGCGACATAGAAATTATTTTTGCTTGGTAACAAGCTATTTACAAATGATGTCTAAAATGATCTATAGGAGAAACCTTTTTCATTTTGTAGGGAGGCACCAAATATGAATTAATTATAGTATGTTGGGGATCAAAAATTAGAAATTAATGAAAATAGTGAGAAAACATAAGGAAAATAAAATATGTGGGAAAGAAATCTTAAACATTTTCTCATGTCTATTTTACAAAAGAAACGAGGGGAAATAAATACTCCAAGTTTTATCTCTTATATAATTATGAAATATTTAAATGGAATATATTACCTCTTGAAATGTCAATCAATCATAATTTTAAATTTTGTTAATTAATTTTTTTAATGGATGATGAGTACTTATTATTCTTGATTCTTTTATGACATCAATATTCGTACCATTTTTATAAATTATTCTAGTTGTGTTCTATTGTACCGTATTGAATTTAACTTGTTTTTTTCCTCTCTTCCCTAGAATCTTAATTCCAAACGTATTCTAAGAGTAAGACGTAACGAAAGATAATGAGAAAATATTGTGCGCTTGCGACATAGAAATTATTTTTGCTTGGTAACAAGCTATTTACAAATGATGTCTAAAATGAGCTATAGGAGAAACTTTTTTAATTTTGTAGGGAGGCACCAAATTTAAATGAATTAGATTATGTTGGGAATCAAAAATTACAAATTAAAGAAAATAGTGAGAAAACATAAGGAAAATAAAATATGTGGGAAAGAAATCTTAAACATTTTCTCATGTCTATTTTACAAAAGAAACGAGGGGAAATAAATACTCCAAGTTTTATCTCTTATATAATTATGAAATATTTAAATGGAATATATTACCTCTTGAAATGTCAATCAATCATAATTTTAAATTTTGTTAATTAATTTTTTTAATGGATGATGAGTACTTATTATTCTTGATTCTTTTATGACATCAATATTCTTACCATTTTTATAAATTATTCTAGTTGTGTTCTATTGTACTGTATTGAATTTAACTTGTTTTTTTCCTCTCTTCCCTAGAATCTTAATTCCAAACCTATTCTAAGAGTAAGACGTAACGAAAGATAATGAGAAAATATTGTGCGCTTGCGACATAGAAATTATTTTTGCTTGCTAAGAAGCTATTTACAAATGATGTCTAAAATGACCTATAGGAGAAACCTTTTTCATTTTGAAGGGAGGCACCAAATTTGAATGAATTAGATTATGTTGGGAATCAAAAATTACAAATTAAAGAAAATAGTGAGAAAACATACGGAAAATAAAATATGTGGGAAAGAAACCTTAAACATTTTCTCATGTCTATTTTACAAAAGAAACGAGGGGAAATAAATACTCCAAGTTTTATCTCTTATATAATTATGAAATATTTAAATGGAATATATTACCTCTTGAAATGTCAATCAATCATAATTTATAAATTTTGTTAATTAATTTTTTTAATGGATATTGAGTACCTATTATTCTTGATTCTTTTATGACATCAATATTCTTACCATTTTTATAAATTATTCTAGTTGTGTTCTATTGTACCGTATTTAATTCAACTTGTTTTTTTCCTCTCTTCCCTAGAATCTTAATTCCAAACCTATTCTAAGAGTAAGACGTAACGAAAGATAATGAGAAAATATTGTGCGCTTGCGACATAGAAATTATTTTTGCTTGCTAACAAGCTATTTACAAATGATGTCTAAAATGACCTATAGGAGCAACCTTTTTTATTTGGAAGGGAGGCACCAAATTTGAATGAATTAGATTATGTTGGGAATCAAAAATTACAAATTAAAGAAAATAGTGAGAAAACATACGGAAAATAAAATATGTGGGAAAGAAACCTTAAACATTTTCTCATGTCTATTTTACAAAAGAAACGAGGGGAAATAAATACTCCAAGTTTTATCTCTTATATAATTATGAAATATTTAAATGGAATATATTACCTCTTGAAATGTCAATCAATCATAATTTATAAATTTTGGTAATTAATTTTTTTAATGGATGATGAGTACTTATTATTCTTGATTCTTTTATGACATCAATATTCTTATCATTTTTATAAATTATTCAAGTTGTGTTCTATTGTACCGTATTGAATTTAACTTGTTTTTTTCCTCTCTTCCCTAGAATCTTAATTCCAAACGTATTCTAAGAGTAAGACGTAACGAAAGATAATGAGAAAATATTGTGCGCTTGCGACATAGAAATTATTTTTGCTTGGTAACAAGCTATTTACAAATGATGTCTAAAATGAGCTATAGGAGAAACCATTTTCATTTTGAAGGGAGGCACCAAATTTGAATGAATTAGATTATGTTGGGAATCCAAAATTACAAATTAAAGAAAATAGTGAGAAAACATAAGGAAAATAAAATATGTGGGAGAGAAATCTTAAACATTTTCTCATGTCTATTTTACAAAAGAAACGAGGGGAAATAAATACTCCAAGTTTTATCTCTTATATAATTATGAAATATTTAAATGGAATATATTACCTCTTGAAATGACAATCAATCATAATTTATAAATTTTGTTAATTAATTTTTTGAATGGATGATGAGTACTTATTATTCTTGATTCTTTTATGACATCAATATTCTTATCATTTTTATAAATTATTCAAGTTGTGTTCTATTGTACCGTATGGAATTTAACTTGTTTTTTTCCTCTCTTCCCTAGAATCTTAATTCCAAACGTATTCTAAGAGTAAGACGTAACGAAAGATAATGAGAAAATATTGTGCGCTTGCGACATAGAAATTATTTTTGCTTGGTAACAAGCTATTTACAAATGATGTCTAAAATGAGCTATAGGAGAAACCATTTTCATTTTGAAGGGAGGCACCAAATTTGAATGAATTAGATTATGTTGGGAATCCAAAATTACAAATTAAAGAAAATAGTGAGAAAACATAAGGAAAATAAAATATGTGGGAGAGAAATCTTAAACATTTTCTCATGTCTATTTTACAAAAGAAACGAGGGGAAATAAATACTCCAAGTTTTATCTCTTATATAATTATGAAATATTTAAATGGAATATATTACCTCTTGAAATGACAATCAATCATAATTTATAAATTTTGTTAATTAATTTTTTGAATGGATGATGAGTACTTATTATTCTTGATTCTTTTATGACATCAATATTCTTACCATTTTTATAAATTATTATAGTTGTGTTCTATTGTACCGTATTGAATTCAACTTGTTTTTTTGCTCTCTTCCCTATAATCTTAATTCCAAACCTATTCTAAGAGTAAGACGTAACGAAAGATAATGAGAAAAAATTGTGCGCTTGCGACATAGAAATTATTTTTGCTTGGTAACAAGCTATTTACAAATGATGTCTAAAATGAGCTATAGGAGAAACTTTTTTAATTTTGTAGGGAGGCACCAAATTTAAATGAATTAGATTATGTTGGGAATCAAAAATTACAAATTAAAGAAAATAGTGAAAAAACATAAGGAAAATAAAATATGTGGGAAAGAAATCTTAAACATTTTCTCATGTCTATTTTACAAAAGAAACGAGGGGAAATAAATACTCCAAGTTTTATCTCTTATATAATTATGAAATATTTAAATGGAATATATTACCTCTTGAAATGTCAATCAATCATAATTTTAAATTTTGTTAATTAATTTTTTTAATGGATGATGAGTACTTATTATTCTTGATTCTTTTATGACATCAATATTCTTACCATTTTTATAAATTATTCTAGTTGTGTTCTATTGTACCGTATTGAATTTAACTTGTTTTTTTCCTCTCTTCCCTAGAATCTTAATTCCAAACGTATTCTAAGAGTAAGACGTAACGAAAGATAATGAGAAAATATTGTGCGCTTGCGACATAGAAATTATTTTTGCTTGGTAACAAGCTATTTACAAATGATGTCTAAAATGAGCTATAGGAGAAACATTTTTCATTTTGAAGGGAGGCACCAAATTTGAATGAATTAGATTATGTTGGGAATCCAAAATTACAAATTAAAGAAAATAGTGAGAAAACATAAGGAAAATAAAATATGTGGGAGAGAAATCTTAAACATTTTCTCATGTCTATTTTACAAAAGAAACGAGGGGAAATAAATACTCCAAGTTTTATCTCTTATATAATTATGAAATATTTAAATGGAATATATTACCTCTTGAAATGACAATCAATCATAATTTATAAATTTTGTTAATTAATTTTTTGAATGGATGATGAGTACTTATTATTCTTGATTCTTTTATGACATCAATATTCTTACCATTTTTATAAATTATTATAGTTGTGTTCTATTGTACCGTTTTGAATTCAACTTGTTTTTTTGCTCTCTTCCCTATAATCTTAATTCCAAACCTATTCTCAGAGTAAGACGTAACGAAAGATAATGAGAAAAAATTGTGCGCTTGCGACATAGAAATTATTTTTGCTTGGTAACAAGCTATTTACAAATGATGTCTAAAATGAGCTATAGGAGAAACTTTTTTAATTTTGTAGGGAGGCACCAAATTTAAATGAATTAGATTATGTTGGGAATCAAAAATTACAAATTAAAGAAAATAGTGAGAAAACATAAGGAAAATAAAATATGTGGGAAAGAAATCTTAAACATTTTCTCATGTCTATTTTACAAAAGAAACGAGGGGAAATAAATACTCCAAGTTTTATCTCTTATATAATTATGAAATATTTAAATGGAATATATTACCTCTTGAAATGTCAATCAATCATAATTTTAAATTTTGTTAATTAATTTTTTTAATGGATGATGAGTACTTATTATTCTTGATTCTTTTATGACATCAATATTCTTACCATTTTTATAAATTATTCTAGTTGTGTTCTATTGTACTGTATTGAATTTAACTTGTTTTTTTCCTCTCTTCCCTAGAATCTTAATTCCAAACCTATTCTAAGAGTAAGACGTAACGAAAGATAATGAGAAAATATTGTGCGCTTGCGACATAGAAATTATTTTTGCTTGCTAAGAAGCTATTTACAAATGATGTCTAAAATGACCTATAGGAGAAACCTTTTTCATTTTGAAGGGAGGCACCAAATTTGAATGAATTAGATTATGTTGGGAATCAAAAATTACAAATTAAAGAAAATAGTGAGAAAACATACGGAAAATAAAATATGTGGGAAAGAAACCTTAAACATTTTCTCATGTCTATTTTACAAAAGAAACGAGGGGAAATAAATACTCCAAGTTTTATCTCTTATATAATTATGAAATATTTAAATGGAATATATTACCTCTTGAAATGTCAATCAATCATAATTTATAAATTTTGTTAATTAATTTTTTTAATGGATATTGAGTACCTATTATTCTTGATTCTTTTATGACATCAATATTCTTACCATTTTTATAAATTATTCTAGTTGTGTTCTATTGTACCGTATTTAATTCAACTTGTTTTTTTCCTCTCTTCCCTAGAATCTTAATTCCAAACCTATTCTAAGAGTAAGACGTAACGAAAGATAATGAGAAAATATTGTGCGCTTGCGACATAGAAATTATTTTTGCTTGCTAACAAGCTATTTACAAATGATGTCTAAAATGACCTATAGGAGCAACCTTTTTTATTTGGAAGGGAGGCACCAAATTTGAATGAATTAGATTATGTTGGGAATCAAAAATTACAAATTAAAGAAAATAGTGAGAAAACATACGGAAAATAAAATATGTGGGAAAGAAACCTTAAACATTTTCTCATGTCTATTTTACAAAAGAAACGAGGGGAAATAAATACTCCAAGTTTTATCTCTTATATAATTATGAAATATTTAAATGGAATATATTACCTCTTGAAATGTCAATCAATCATAATTTATAAATTTTGGTAATTAATTTTTTTAATGGATGATGAGTACTTATTATTCTTGATTCTTTTATGACATCAATATTCTTATCATTTTTATAAATTATTCAAGTTGTGTTCTATTGTACCGTATTGAATTTAACTTGTTTTTTCCTCTCTTCCCTAGAATCTTAATTCCAAACGTATTCTAAGAGTAAGACGTAACGAAAGATAATGAGAAAATATTGTGCGCTTGCGACATAGAAATTATTTTTGCTTGGTAACAAGCTATTTACAAATGATGTCTAAAATGAGCTATAGGAGAAACCATTTTCATTTTGAAGGGAGGCACCAAATTTGAATGAATTAGATTATGTTGGGAATCCAAAATTACAAATTAAAGAAAATAGTGAGAAAACATAAGGAAAATAAAATATGTGGGAGAGAAATCTTAAACATTTTCTCATGTCTATTTTACAAAAGAAACGAGGGGAAATAAATACTCCAAGTTTTATCTCTTATATAATTATGAAATATTTAAATGGAATATATTACCTCTTGAAATGACAATCAATCATAATTTATAAATTTTGTTAATTAATTTTTTGAATGGATGATGAGTACTTATTATTCTTGATTCTTTTATGACATCAATATTCTTACCATTTTTATAAATTATTATAGTTGTGTTCTATTGTACCGTATTGAATTCAACTTGTTTTTTTGCTCTCTTCCCTATAATCTTAATTCCAAACCTATTCTAAGAGTAAGACGTAACGAAAGATAATGAGAAAAAATTGTGCGCTTGCGACATAGAAATTATTTTTGCTTGGTAACAAGCTATTTACAAATGATGTCTAAAATGAGCTATAGGAGAAACTTTTTTAATTTTGTAGGGAGGCACCAAATTTAAATGAATTAGATTATGTTGGGAATCAAAAATTACAAATTAAAGAAAATAGTGAGAAAACATAAGGAAAATAAAATATGTGGGAAAGAAATCTTAAACATTTTCTCATGTCTATTTTACAAAAGAAACGAGGGGAAATAAATACTCCAAGTTTTATCTCTTATATAATTATGAAATATTTAAATGGAATATATTACCTCTTGAAATGTCAATCAATCATAATTTTAAATTTTGTTAATTAATTTTTTTAATGGATGATGAGTACTTATTATTCTTGATTCTTTTATGACATCAATATTCTTACCATTTTTATAAATTATTCTAGTTGTGTTCTATTGTACCGTATTGAATTTAACTTGTTTTTTTCCTCTCTTCCCTAGAATCTTAATTCCAAACCTATTCTAAGAGTAAGACGTAACGAAAGATAATGAGAAAATATTGTGCGCTTGCGACATAGAAATTATTTTTGCTTGGTAACAAGCTATTTACAAATGATGTCTAAAATGAGCTATAGCAGAAACCTTTTTCATTTTGTAGGGAGGCACCAAATTTGAATGAATTAGATTATGTTGGGAATCAAAAATTACAAATTAATGAAAATAGTGAGAAAACATAAGGAAAATAAAATATGTGGGAAAGAAACCTTAAACATTTTCTCATGTCTATTTTACAAAAGAAACGAGGGGAAATAAATACTCCAAGTTTTATCTCTTATATAATTATGAAATATTTAAATGGAATATATTACCTCTTGAAATGTCAATCAATCATAATTTATAAATTTTGTTAATTAATTTTTTTAATGGATGATGAGTACTTATTATTCTTGATTCTTTTATGACATCAATATTCTTACCATTTTTATAAATTATTATAGTTGTGTTCTATTGTACCGTATTGAATTCAACTTGTTTTTTTCCTCTCTTCCCTAGAATCTTAATTCCAAACGTATTCTAAGAGTAAGACGTAACGAAAGATAATGAGAAAATATTGTGCGCTTGCGACATAGAAATTATTTTTGCTTGGTAACAAGCTATTTACAAATGATGTCTAAAATGAGCTATAGGAGAAAACTTTTTCATTTTGAAGGGAGGCACCAAATTTGAATGAATTAGATTATGTTGGGAATCCAAAATTACAAATTAAAGAAAATAGTGAGAAAACATAAGGAAAATAAAATATGTGGGAAAGAAATCTTAAACATTTTCTCATGTCTATTTTACAAAAGAAACGAGGGGAAATAAATACTCTAAGTTTTATCTCTTATATAATTATGAAATATTTAAATGGAATATATTACCTCTTGAAATGAAAATCAATCATAATTTATAAATTTTGTTAATTAATTTTTTGAATGGATGATGAGTACTTATTATTCTTGATTCTTTTATGACATCAATATTCTTACCATTTTTATAAATTATTATAGTTGTGTTCTATTGTACCGTATTGAATTCAACTTGTTTTTTTGCTCTCTTCCCTATAATCTTAATTCCAAACCTATTCTAAGAGTAAGACGTAACGAAAGATAATGAGAAAAAATTGTGCGCTTGCGACATAGAAATTATTTTTGCTTGGTAACAAGCTATTTACAAATGATGTCTAAAATGAGCTATAGGAGAAACTTTTTTAATTTTGTAGGGAGGCACCAAATTTAAATGAATTAGATTATGTTGGGAATCAAAAATTACAAATTAAAGAAAATAGTGAGAAAACATAAGGAAAATAAAATATGTGGGAAAGAAATCTTAAACATTTTCTCATGTCTATTTTACAAAAGAAACGAGGGGAAATAAATACTCCAAATTTTATCTCTTATATAATTATGAAATATTTAAATGGAATATATTACCTCTTGAAATGTCAATCAATCATAATTTATAAATTTTGTTAATTAATTTTTTTAATGGATGATGAGTACTTATTATTCTTGATTCTTTTATGACATCAATATTCTTACCATTGTTATAAATTATTCTAGTTGTGTTCTATTGTACCGTATTGAATTTAACTTGTTTTTTTCCCTCTCTTCCCTAGAATCTTAATTCCAAACGTATTCTAAGAGTAAGACGTAACGAAAGCTAATGAGAAAATATTGTGCGCTTGCGACATAGAAATTATTTTTGCTTGGTAACAAGCTATTTACAAATGATGTCTAAAATGAGCTATAGGAGAAACCTTTTTCATTTTGAAGGGAGGCACCAAATTTTAATGAATTAGATTATGTTGGGAATCCAAAATTACAAATTAAAGAAAATAGTGAGAAAACATAAGGAAAATAAAATATGTGGGAAAGAAATCTTAAACATTTTCTCATGTCTATTTTACAAAAGAAACGAGGGGAAATAAATACTCCAAGTTTTATCTCTTATATAATAATGAAATATTTAAATGGAATATATTACCTCTTGAAATGAAAATCAATCATAATTTATAAATTTTGTTAATTAATTTTTTGAATGGATGATGAGTACTTATTATTCTTGATTCTTTTATGACATCAATATTCTTACCATTTTTATAAATTATTATAGTTGTGTTCTATTGTACCGTATTGAATTCAACTTGTTTTTTTGCTCTCTTCCCTATAATCTTAATTCCAAACCTATTCTAAGAGTAAGACGTAACGAAAGATAATGAGAAAAAATTGTGCGCTTGCGACATAGAAATTATTTTTGCTTGGTAACAAGCTATTTACAAATGATGTCTAAAATTAGCTATAGGAGAAACTTTTTTAATTTTGTAGGGAGGCACCAAATTTAAATGAATTAGATTATGTTGGGAATCAAAAATTACAAATTAAAGAAAATAGTGAGAAAACATAAGGAAAATAAAATATGTGGGAAAGAAATCTTAAACATTTTCTCATGTCTATTTTACAAAAGAAACGAGGGGAAATAAATACTCCAAATTTTATCTCTTATATAATTATGAAATATTTAAATGGAATATATTACCTCTTGAAATGTCAATCAATCATAATTTATAAATTTTGTTAATTAATTTTTTTAATGGATGATGAGTACTTATTATTCTTGATTCTTTTATGACATCAATATTCTTACCATTGTTATAAATTATTCTAGTTGTGTTCTATTGTACCGTATTGAATTTAACTTGTTTTTTTTCCTCTCTTCCCTAGAATCTTAATTCCAAACGTATTCTAAGAGTAAGACGTAAGGAAAGCTAATGAGAAAATATTGTGCGCTTGCGACATAGAAATTATTTTTGCTTGGTAACAAGCTATTTACAAATGATGTCTAAAATGATCTATAGGAGAAACCTTTTTCATTTTGTAGGGAGGCACCAAATATGAATTAATTATATTATGTTGGGGATCAAAAATTAGAAATTAATGAAAATAGTGAGAAAACATAAGGAAAATAAAATATGTGGGAAAGAAACCTTAAAAATTTTCTCATGTCTATTTTACAAAAGAAACGAGGGGAAATAAATACTCCAAGTTTTATCTCTTATATAATTATGAAATATTTAAATGGAATATATTACCTCTTGAAATGTCAATCAATCATAATTTATAAATTTTGTTGATTAATTTTTTTAATGGATGATGAGTACTTATTATTCTTGATTCTTTTATAACATCAATCTTCTTACCATTTTTATAAATTATTATAGTTGTGTTCTATTGTACCGTATTGAATTCAACTTGTTTTTTTCCTCTCTTCCCTATAATCTTAATTCCAAACCTATTCTAAGAGTAAGACGTAACGAAAGATAATGAGAAACAATTGTGCGCTTGCGACATAGAAATTATTTTTGCTGGGTAACAAGCTATTTACAAATGATGTCTAAAATGAGCTATAGCAGAAACTTTTTTAATTTTGTAGGGTGGCACCAAATTTGTATGAATTAGATTACGTTGGGAATCAAAAATTACAAATTAAAGAAAATAGTGAGAAAACATAAGGAAAATAAAATATGTGAGAAAGAAACCTTAAACATTTTCTCATGTCTATTTTACAAAAGAAACGAGGGGAAATAAATACTCCAAGTTTTATCTCTTATATAATTATGAAATATTTAAATGGAATATATTACCTCTTGAAATGTCAATCAATCATAATTTATAAATTTTGTTAATTAATGTTTTTAATGGATGATGAGTACTTATTATTCTTGATTCTTTTATGACATCAATATTCTTACCATTGTTATAAATTATTCTACTTGTGTTCTATTGTACCGTATTGAATTTAACTTGTTTTTTTTCCTCTCTTCCCTAGAATCTTAATTCCAAACGTATTCTAAGAGTAAGACGTAACGAAAGCTAATGAGAAAATATTGTGCGCTTGCGACATAGAAATTATTTTTGCTTGGTAACAAGCTATTTACAAATGATGTCTAAAATGATCTATAGGAGAAACCTTTTTCATTTTGTAGGGAGGCACCAAATATGAATTAATTATATTATGTTGGGGATCCAAAATTAGAAATTAATGAAAATAGTGAGAAAACATAAGGAAAATAAAATATGTGGGAAAGAAACCTTAAACATTTTCTCATGTCTATTTTACAAAAGAAACGAGGGGAAATAAATACTCCAAGTTTTATCTCTTATATAATTATGAAATATTTAAATGGAATATATTACCTCTTGAAATGTCAATCAATCATAATTTATAAATTTTGTTAATTAATTTTTTTAATGGATGATGAGTACTTATTATTCTTGATTCTTTTATAACATCAATCTTCTTACCATTTTTATAAATTATTATAGTTGTGTTCTATTGTACCGTATTGAATTCAACTTGTTTTTTTCCTCTCTTCCCTATAATCTTAATTCCAAACCTATTCTAAGAGTAAGACGTAACGAAAGATAATGAGAAACAATTGTGCGCTTGCGACATAGAAATTATTTTTGCTTGGTAACAAGCTATTTACAAATGATGTCTAAAATGAGCTATAGCAGAAACTTTTTTAATTTTGTAGGGTGGCACCAAATTTGTATGAATTAGATTATGTTGGGAATCAAAAATTACAAATTAAACAAAATAGTGAGAAAACATAAGGAAAATAAAATATGTGGGAAAGAAACCTTAAACATTTTCTCATGTCTATTTTACAAAAGAAACGAGGGGAAATAAATACTCCAAATTTTATCTCTTATATAATTATGAAATATTTAAATGGAATATATTACCTCTTGAAATGTCAATCAATCATAATTTATAAATTTTGTTAATTAATGTTTTTAATGGATGATGAGTACTTATTATTCTTGATTCTTTTATGACATCAATATTCTTACCATTGTTATAAATTATTCTACTTGTGTTCTATTGTACCGTATTGAATTTAACTTGCTTTTTTCCTCTCTTCCCTAGAATCTTAATTCCAAACGTATTCTAAGAGTAAGACGTAACGAAAGATAATGAGAAAATATTGTGCGCTTGCGACATAGAAATTATTTTTGCTTGGTAACAAGCTATTTACAAATGATGTCTAAAATGACCTATAGGAGAAACCGTTTTCATTTTGAAGGGAGGCACCAAATTTGAATGAATTAGATTATGTTGGGAATCAAAAATTAAAAATTAAAGAAAATAGTGAGAAAAAATAAGGAAAATAAAATATGTGGGAAAGAAACCTTAAACATTTTCTCATGTCTATTTTACAAAAGAAACGAGGGGAAATAAATACTCCCAGTTTTATCTCTTATATAATTATGAAATATTTAAATGGAATATATTACCTCTTGAAATGACAATCAATCATAATTTATAAATTTTGTTAATTAATTTTTTTAATGGATGATGAGTACTTATTATTCTTGATTCTTTTATGACATCAATATTCTTACCATTTTTATAAATTATTATAGTTGTGTTCTATTGTACCGTATTGAATTCAACTTGTTTTTTTGCACTCTTCCCTATAATCTTAATTCCAAACCTATTCTAAGAGTAAGACGTAACGAAAGATAATGAGAAAAAATTGTGCGCTTGCGACATAGAAATTATTTTTGCTTGGTAACAAGCTATTTACAAATGATGTCTAAAATGAGCTATAGGAGAAACTTTTTTAATTTTGTAGGGAGGCACCAAATTTGAATGAATTAGATTATGTTGGGAATCAAAAATTACAAATTAAAGAAAATAGTGAGAAAACATAAGGAAAATAAAATATGTGGGAAAGAAACCTTAAACATTTTCTCATGTCTATTTTACAAAAGAAACGAGGGGAAATAAATACTTCAAATTTTATCTCTTATATAATTATGAAATATTTAAATGGAATATATTACCTCTTGAAATGTCAATCAATCATAATTTATAAATTTTGTTAATTAATTTTTTTAATGGATGATGAGTACTTATTATTCTTGATTCTTTTATGACATCAATATTCTTACCATTGTTATAAATTATTCTAGTTGTGTTCTATTGTACCGTATTGAATTTAACTTGTTTTTTTTTGCTCTCTTCCCTAGAATCTTAATTCCAAACGTATTCTAAGAGTAAGACGTAACGAAAGCTAATGAGAAAATATTGTGCGCTTGCGACATAGAAATTATTTTTGCTTGGTAACAAGCTATTTACAAATGATGTCTAAAATGATCTATAGGAGAAACCTTTTTCATTTTGTAGGGAGGCACCAAATATGAATTAATTATATTATGTTGGGGATCAAAAATTAGAAATTAATGAAAATAGTGAGAAAACATAAGGAAAATAAAATATGTGGGAAAGAAACCTTAAACATTTTCTCATGTCTATTTTACAAAAGAAACGAGGGGAAATAAATACTCCAAGTTTTATCTCTTATATAATTATGAAATATTTAAATGGAATATATTACCTCTTGAAATGTCAATCAATCATAATTTATAAATTTTGTTAATTAATTTTTTTAATGGATGATGAGTACTTATTATTCTTGATTCTTTTATAACATCAATCTTCTTACCATTTTTATAAATTATTATAGTTGTGTTCTATTGTACCGTATTGAATTCAACTTGTTTTTTTCCTCTCTTCCCTATAATCTTAATTCCAAACCTATTCTAAGAGTAAGACGTAACGAAAGATAATGAGAAACAATTGTGCGCTTGCGACATAGAAATTATTTTTTCTTGGTAACAAGCTATTTACAAATGATGTCTAAAATGAGCTATAGCAGAAACTTTTTTAATTTTGTAGGGTGGCACCAAATTTGTATGAATTAGATTATGTTGGGAATCAAAAATTACAAATTAAAGAAAATAGTGAGAAAACATAAGGAAAATAAAATATGTGGGAAAGAAACCTTAAACATTTTCTCATGTCTATTTTACAAAAGAAACGAGGGGAAATAAATACTCCAAATTTTATCTCTTATATAATTATGAAATATTTAAATGGAATATATTACCTCTTGAAATGTCAATCAATCATAATTTATAAATTTTGTTAATTAATGTTTTTAATGGATGATGAGTACTTATTATTCTTGATTCTTTTATGACATCAATATTCTTACCATTGTTATAAATTATTCTACTTGTGTTCTATTGTACCGTATTGAATTTAACTTGCTTTTTTTCCTCTCTTCCCTAGAATCTTAATTCCAAACGTATTCTAAGAGTAAGACGTAACGAAAGATAATGAGAAAATATTGTGCGCTTGCGACATAGAAATTATTTTTGCTTGGTAACAAGCTATTTACAAATGATGTCTAAAATGACCTATAGGAGAAACCGTTTTCATTTTGAAGGGAGGCACCAAATTTGAATGAATTAGATTATGTTGGGAATCAAAAATTAAAAATTAAAGAAAATAGTGAGAAAAAATAAGGAAAATAAAATATGTGGGAAAGAAACCTTAAACATTTTCTCATGTCTATTTTACAAAAGAAACGAGGGGAAATAAATACTCCCAGTTTTATCTCTTATATAATTATGAAATATTTAAATGGAATATATTACCTCTTGAAATGACAGTCAATCATAATTTATAAATTTTGTTAATTAATTTTTTTAATGGATGATGAGTACTTATTATTCTTGATTCTTTTATGACATCAATATTCTTACCATTTTTATAAATTATTATAGTTGTGTTCTATTGTACCGTATTGAATTCAACTTGTTTTTTTGCTCTCTTCCCTAGAATATTAATTCCAAACGTATTCTAAGAGTAAGACGTAACGAAAGATAATGAGAAAATATTGTGCGCTTGCGACATAGAAATTATTTTTGCTAGGTAACAAGCTATTTACAAATGATGTCTAAAACGAGCTTTAGCGGAAACATTTTTTATTTAGCAGGGAGGCACCAAATTTGAATGAATTAGATTATGTTGGGAATCCAAAATTACAAATTAAAGAAAATAGTGAGAAAACATAAGGAAAATAAAATATGTGGGAAAGAAATCTTAAACATTTTCTCATGTCTATTTTACAAAAGAAACGAGGGGAAATAAATACTCCAAGTTTTATCTCTTATATAATTATGAAATATTTAAATGGAATATATTACCTCTTGAAATGTCAATCAATCATAATTTATAAATTTTGTTAATTAATTTTTTTAATGGATGATGAGTACTTATTATTCTTGATTCTTTTATGACATCAATATTCTTACCATTGTTATAAATTATTCTAGTTGTGTTCTATTGTACCGTATTGAATTTAACTTGTTTTTTTTCCTCTCTTCCCTAGAATCTTAATTCCAAACGTATTCTAAGAGTAAGACGTAACGAAAGCTAATGAGAAAATATTGTGCGCTTGCGACATAGAAATTATTTTTGCTTGGTAACAAGCTATTTACAAATGATGTCTAAAATGATCTATAGGAGAAACCTTTTTCATTTTGTAGGGAGGCACCAAATATGAATTAATTATATTATGTTGGGGATCAAAAATTAGAAATTAATGAAAATAGTGAGAAAACATAAGGAAAATAAAATATGTGGGAAAGAAACCTTAAACATTTTCTCATGTCTATTTTACAAAAGAAACGAGGGGAAATAAATACTCCAAGTTTTATCTCTTATATAATTATGAAATATTTAAATGGAATATATTACCTCTTAAAATGTCAATCAATCATAATTTATAAATTTTGTTAATTAATTTTTTTAATGGATGATGAGTACTTATTATTCTTGATTCTTTTATGACATCAATATTCTTACCATTTTTATAAATTATTCTAGTTGTGTTCTATTGTACCGTATTGAATTTAACTTGTTTTTTTCCTCTCTTCCCTAGAATCTTAATTCCAAACGTATTCTAAGAGTAAGACGTAACGAAAGATAATGAGAAAATATTGTGCGCTTGCGACATAGAAATTATTTTTGCTTGGTAACAAGCTATTTACAAATGATGTCTAAAATGAGCTATAGGAGAAACCTTTTTCATTTTGTAGGGAGGCACCAAATTTGAATGAATTAGATTATGTTGGGAATCAAAAATTACAAATTAATGAAAATAGTGAGAAAACATAAGGAAATAAAAATATGTGGGAAAGAAACCTTAAACATTTTCTCATGTCTATTTTACAAAAGAAACGAGGGGAAATAAATACTCCAAGTTTTATCTCTTATATAATTATGAAATATTTAAATGGAATATATTACCTCTTGAAATGTCAATCAATCTTAATTTATAAATTTTGTTAATTAATTTTTTTAATGGATGATGAGTACTTATTATTCTTGATTCTTTTATGACATCAATATTCTTACCATTTTTATAAATTATTATAGTTGTGTTCTATTGTACCGTATTGAATTCAACTTGTTTTTTTCCTCTCTTCCCTAGAATCTTAATTCCAAACGTATTCTAAGAGTAAGACGTAACGAAAGATAATGAGAAAATATTGTGCGCTTGCGACATAGAAATTATTTTTGCTTGGTAACAAGCTATTTACAAATGATGTCTAAAATGAGCTATAGCAGAAACCTTTTTCATTTTGAAGGGAGGCACCAAATTTGAATGAATTAGATTATGTTGGGAATCCAAAATTACAAATTAAAGAAAATAGTGAGAAAACATAAGGAAAATAAAATATGTGGGAAAGAAATCTTAAACATTTTCTCATGTCTATTTTACAAAAGAAACGAGGGGAAATAAATACTCCAAATTTTATCTCTTATATAATTATGAAATATTTAAATGGAATATATTACCTCTTGAAATGTCAATCAATCATAATTTATAAATTTTGTTAATTAATTTTTTTAATGGATGATGAGTACTTATTATTCTTGATTCTTTTATGACATCAATATTCTTACCATTGTTATAAATTATTCTAGTTGTGTTCTATTGTACCGGATTGAATTTAACTTGTTTTTTTTCCTCTCTTCCCTAGAATCTTAATTCCAAACGTATTCTAAGAGTAAGACGTAACAAAAGCTAATGAGAAAATATTGTGCGCTTGCGACATAGAAATTATTTTTGCTTGGTAACAAGCTATTTACAAATGATGTCTAAAATGATCTATAGGAGAAACCTTTTTCATTTTGTAGGGAGGCACCAAATATGAATTAATTATATTATGTTGGGGATCAAAAATTAGAAATTAATGAAAATAGTGAGAAAACATAAGGAAAATAAAATATGTGGGAAAGAAACCTTAAACATTTTCTCATGTCTATTTTACAAAAGAAACGAGGGGAAATAAATACTCCAAGTTTTATCTCTTATATAATTATGAAATATTTAAATGGAATATATTACCTCTTGAAATGTCAATCAATCATAATTTATAAATTTTGTTAATTAATTTTTTTAATGGATGATGAGTACTTATTATTCTTGATTCTTTTATAACATCAATCTTCTTACCATTTTTATAAATTATTATAGTTGTGTTCTATTGTACCGTATTGAATTCAACTTGTTTTTTTCCTCTCTTCCCAATAATCTTAATTCCAAACCTATTCTAAGAGTAAGACGTAACGAAAGATAATGAGAAAAAATTGTGCGCTTGCGACATAGAAATTATTTTTGCTTGGTTACAAGCTATTTACAAATGATGTCTAAAATGAGCTATAGTAGAAACCTTTTTCATTTTGTAGGGAGGCACCAAATTTGAATGAATTAGATTATGTTGGGAATCAAAAATTACAAATTAATGAAAATAGTGAGAAAACATAAGGAAAATAAAATATGTGGGAAAGAAACCTTAAACATTTTCTCATGTCTATTTTACAAAAGAAACGAGGGGAAATAAATACTCCAAATTTTATCTCTTATATAATTATGAAATATTTAAATGGAATATATTACCTCTTGAAATGTCAATCAATCATAATTTATAAATTTTGTTAATTAATGTTTTTAATGGATGATGAGTACTTATTATTCTTGATTCTTTTATGACATCAATATTCTTACCATTGTTATAAATTATTCTACTTGTGTTCTATTGTACCGTATTGAATTTAACTTGTTTTTTTTTCCTCTCTTCCCTAGAATCTTAATTCCAAACGTATTCTAAGAGTAAGACGTAACGAAAGATAATGAGAAAATATTGTGCGCTTGCGACATAGAAATTATTTTTGCTTGGTAACAAGCTATTTACAAATGATGTCTAAAATGACCTATAGGAGAAACCGTTTTCATTTTGAAGGGAGGCACCAAATTTGAATGAATTAGATTATGTTGGGAATCAAAAATTAAAAATTAAAGAAAATAGTGAGAAAAAATAAGGAAAATAAAATATGTGGGAAAGAAACCTTAAACATTTTCTCATGTCTATTTTACAAAAGAAACGAGGGGAAATAAATACTCCCAGTTTTATCTCTTATATAATTATGAAATATTTAAATGGAATATATTTCCTCTTGAAATGACAATCAATCATAATTTATAAATTTTGTTAATTAATTTTTTTAATGGATGATGAGTACTTATTATTCTTGATTCTTTTATGACATCAATATTCTTACCATTTTTATAAATTATTATAGTTGTGTTCTATTGTACCGTATTGAATTCAACTTGTTTTTTTGCTCTCTTCCCTATAATCTTAATTCCAAACCTATTCTAAGAGTAAGACGTAACGAAAGATAATGGGAAAAAATTGTGCGCTTGCGACATAGAAATTATTTTTGCTTGGTAACAAGCTATTTACAAATGATGTCTAAAATGAGCTATAGGAGAAACTTTTTTAATTTTGTAGGGAGGCACCAAATTTGAATGAATTAGATTATGTTGGGAATCAAAAATTACAAATTAAAGAAAATAGTGAGAAAACATAAGGAAAATAAAATATGTGGGAAAGAAACCTTAAACATTTTCTCATGTCTATTTTACAAAAGAAACGAGGGGAAATAAATACTCCAAATTTTATCTCTTATATAATTATGAAATATTTATATGGAATATATTACCTCTTGAAATGTCAATCAATCATAATTTATAAATTTTGTTAATTAATTTTTTTAATGGATGATGAGTACTTATTATTCTTGATTCTTTTATGACATCAATATTCTTACCATTGTTATAAATTAT
The DNA here is from genome assembly GCA_037013495.1 of Hippophae tibetana. Classification (NCBI taxonomy): domain Eukaryota; kingdom Viridiplantae; phylum Streptophyta; class Magnoliopsida; order Rosales; family Elaeagnaceae; genus Hippophae; species Hippophae tibetana. The sequence continues at coordinate 37,655,662 of CM072803.1, forward strand.
TCTACTTGTGTTCTATTGTACCGTATTGAATTTAACTTGTTTTTTTCCTATCTTCCCTAGAATCTTAATTCCAAACCTATTCTAAGAGTAAGCCGTAACGAAAGATAATGAGAAAAAATTGTGCGCTTGCGACATAGAAATTATTTTTGCTTGGTTACAAGCTATTTACAAATGATGTCTAAAATGAGCTATAGTAGAAACCTTTTTCATTTTGTAGGGAGGCACCAAATTTGAATGAATTAGATTATGTTGGGAATCAAAAATTACAAATTAATGAAAATAGTGAGAAAACATAAGGAAAATAAAATATGTGGGAAAGAAACCTTAAACATTTTCTCATGTCTATTTTACAAAAGAAACGAGGGGAAATAAATACTCCAAGTTTTATCTCTTATATAATTATGAAATATTTAAATGGAATATATTACCTCTTAAAATGTCAATCAATCATAATTTATAAATTTTGTTAATTAATTTTTTTAATGGATGATGAGTACTTATTATTCTTGATTCTTTTATGACATCAATATTCTTACCATTTTTATAAATTATTCTAGTTGTGTTCTATTGTACCGTATTGAATTTAACTTGTTTTTTGCCTCTCTTCCCTAGAATCTTAATTCCAAACGTATTCTAAGAGTAAGACGTAACGAAAGATAATGAGAAAATATTGTGCGCTTGCGACATAGAAATTATTTTTGCTTGGTAACAAGCTATTTACAAATGATGTCTAAAATGAGCTATAGGAGAAACCTTTTTCATTTTGTAGGGAGGCACCAAATTTGAATGAATTAGATTATGTTGGGAATCAAAAATTACAAATTAATGAAAATAGTGAGAAAACATAAGGAAAATAAAATATGTGGGAAAGAAATCTTAAACATTTTCTCATGTCTATTTTACAAAAGAAACGAGGGGAAATAAATACTCCAAGTTTTATCTCTTATATAATTATGAAATATTTAAATGGAATATATTACCTCTTGAAATGTCAATCAATCATAATTTATAAATTTTGTTAATTAATTTTTTTAATGGATGATGAGTACTTATTATTCTTGATTCTTTTATAACATCAATCTTCTTACCATTTTTATAAATTATTATAGTTGTGTTCTATTGTACCGTATTGAATTCAACTTGTTTTTTTCCTCTCTTCCCTATAATCTTAATTCCAAACCTATTCTAAGAGTAAGACGTAACGAAAGATAATGAGAAACAATTGTGCGCTTGCGACATAGAAATTATTTTTGCTTGGTAACAAGCTATTTACAAATGATGTCTAAAATGAGCTATAGCAGAAACTTTTTTAATTTTGTAGGGTGGCACCAAATTTGTATGAATTAGATTATGTTGGGAATCAAAAATTACAAATTAAAGAAAATAGTGAGAAAACATAAGGAAAATAAAATATGTGGGAAAGAAACCTTAAACATTTTCTCATGTCTATTTTACAAAAGAAACGAGGGGAAATAAATACTCCAAATTTTATCTCTTATATAATTATGAAATATTTAAATGGAATATATTACCTCTTGAAATGTCAATCAATCATAATTTATAAATTTTGTTAATTAATGTTTTTAATGGATGATGAGTACTTATTATTCTTGATTCTTTTATGACATCAATATTCTTACCATTGTTATAAATTATTCTACTTGTGTTCTATTGTACCGTATTGAATTTAACTTGCTTTTTTTCCTCTCTTCCCTAGAATCTTAATTCCAAACGTATTCTAAGAGTAAGACGTAACGAAAGATAATGAGAAAATATTGTGCGCTTGCGACATAGAAATTATTTTTGCTTGGTAACAAGCTATTTACAAATGATGTCTAAAATGACCTATAGGAGAAACCGTTTTCATTTTGAAGGGAGGCACCAAATTTGAATGAATTAGATTATGTTGGGAATCAAAAATTAAAAATTAAAGAAAATAGTGAGAAAAAATAAGGAAAATAAAATATGTGGGAAAGAAACCTTAAACATTTTCTCATGTCTATTTTACAAAAGAAACGAGGGGAAATAAATACTCCCAGTTTTATCTCTTATATAATTATGAAATATTTAAATGGAATATATTACCTCTTGAAATGACAGTCAATCATAATTTATAAATTTTGTTAATTAATTTTTTTAATGGATGATGAGTACTTATTATTCTTGATTCTTTTATGACATCAATATTCTTACCATTTTTATAAATTATTATAGTTGTGTTCTATTGTACCGTATTGAATTCAACTTGTTTTTTTTGCTCTCTTCCCTATAATCTTAATTCCAAACCTATTCTAAGAGTAAGACGTAACGAAAGATAATGAGAAAAAATTGTGCGCTTGCGACATAGAAATTATTTTTGCTTGGTAACAAGCTATTTACAAATGATGTCTAAAATGAGCTATAGGAGAAACTTTTTTAATTTTGTAGGGAGGCACCAAATTTGAATGAATTAGATTATGTTGGGAATCAAAAATTACAAATTAAAGAAAATAGTGAGAAAACATAAGGAAAATAAAATATGTGGGAAAGAAACCTTAAACATTTTCTCATGTCTATTTTACAAAAGAAACGAGGGGAAATAAATACTCCAAATTTTATCTCTTATATAATTATGAAATATTTAAATGGAATATATTACCTCTTGAAATGTCAATCAATCATAATTTATAAATTTTGTTAATTAATTTTTTTAATGGATGATGAGTACTTATTATTCTTGATTCTTTTATGACATCAATATTCTTACCATTGTTATAAATTATTCTAGTTGTGTTCTATTGTACCGTATTGAATTTAACTTGTTTTTTTTCCTCTCTTCCCTAGAATCTTAATTCCAAACGTATTCTAAGAGTAAGACGTAACGAAAGCTAATGAGAAAATATTGTGCGCTTGCGACATAGAAATTATTTTTGCTTGGTAACAAGCTATTTACAAATGATGTCTAAAATGATCTATAGGAGAAACCTTTTTCATTTTGTAGGGAGGCACCAAATATGAATTAATTATATTATGTTGGGGATCAAAAATTAGAAATTAATGAAAATAGTGAGAAAACATAAGGAAAATAAAATATGTGGGAAAGAAACCTTAAACATTTTCTCATGTCTATTTTACAAAAGAAACGAGGGGAAATAAATACTCCAAGTTTTATCTCTTATATAATTATGAAATATTTAAATGGAATATATTACCTCTTAAAATATCAATCAATCATAATTTATAAATTTTGTTAATTAATTTTTTTAATGGATGATGAGTACTTATTATTCTTGATTCTTTTATGACATCAATATTCTTACCATTTTTATAAATTATTCTAGTTGTGTTCTATTGTACCGTATTGAATTTAACTTGTTTTTTTCCTCTCTTCCCTAGAATCTTAATTCCAAACGTATTCTAAGAGTAAGACGTAACGAAAGATAATGAGAAAATATTGTGCGCTTGCGACATAGAAATTATTTTTGCTTGGTAACAAGCTATTTACAAATGATGTCTAAAATGAGCTATAGGAGAAACCTTTTTCATTTTGTAGGGAGGCACCAAATTTGAATGAATTAGATTATGTTGGGAATCAAAAATTACAAATTAATGAAAATAGTGAGAAAACATAAGGAAAATAAAATATGTGGGAAAGAAACCTTAAACATTTTCTCATGTCTATTTTACAAAAGAAACGAGGGGAAATAAATACTCCAAGTTTTATCTCTTATATAATTATGAAATATTTAAATGGAATATATTACCTCTTGAAATGTCAATCAATCATAATTTATAAATTTTGTTAATTAATTTTTTTAATGGATGATGAGTACTTATTATTCTTGATTCTTTTATGACATCAATATTCTTACCATTTTTATAAATTATTATAGTTGTGTTCTATTGTACCGTATTGAATTCAACTTGTTTTTTTCCTCTCTTCCCTAGAATCTTAATTCCAAACGTATTCTAAGAGTAAGACGTAACGAAAGATAATGAGAAAATATTGTGCGCTTGCGACATAGAAATTATTTTTGCTTGGTAACAAGCTATTTACAAATGATGTCTAAAATGAGCTATAGCAGAAACCTTTTTCATTTTGAAGGGAGGCACCAAATTTGAATGAATTAGATTATGTTGGGAATCCAAAATTACAAATTAAAGAAAATAGTGAGAAAACATAAGGAAAATAAAATATGTGGGAAAGAAATCTTAAACATTTTCTCATGTCTATTTTACAAAAGAAACGAGGGGAAATAAATACTCCAAGTTTTATCTCTTATATAATTATGAAATATTTAAATGGAATATATTACCTCTTGAAATGACAATCAATCATAATTTATAAATTTTGTTAATTAATTTTTTGAATGGATGATGAGTACTTATTATTCTTGATTCTTTTATGATATCAATATTCTTACCATTTTTATAAATTATTATAGTTGTGTTCTATTGTACCGTATTGAATTCAACTTGTTTTTTTCCTCTCTTCCCTAGAATCTTAATTCCAAACCTATTCTAAGAGTAAGACGTAACGAAAGATAATGAGAAAAAATTGTGCGCTTGCGACATAGAAATTATTTTTGCTTGGTAACAAGCTATTTACAAATGATGTCTAAAATGAGCTATAGGAGAAACTTTTTTAATTTTGTAGGGAGGCACCAAATTTGAATGAATTAGATTATGTTGGGAATCAAAAATTACAAATTAAAGAAAATAGTGAGAAAACATAAGGAAAATAAAATATGTGGGAAAGAAATCTTAAACATTTTCTCATGTCTATTTTACAAAAGAAACGAGGGGAAATAAATACTCCAAATTTTATCTCTTATATAATTATGAAATATTTAAATGGAATATATTACCTCTTGAAATGTCAATCAATCATAATTTATAAATTTTGTTAATTAATTTTTTTAATGGATGATGAGTACTTATTATTCTTGATTCTTTTATGACATCAATATTCTTACCATTGTTATAAATTATTCTAGTTGTGTTCTATTGTACCGGATTGAATTTAACTTGTTTTTTTTCCTCTCTTCCCTAGAATCTTAATTCCAAACGTATTCTAAGAGTAAGACGTAACGAAAGCTAATGAGAAAATATTGTGCGCTTGCGACATAGAAATTATTTTTGCTTGGTAACAAGCTATTTACAAATGATGTCTAAAATGATCTATAGGAGAAACCTTTTTCATTTTGTAGGGAGGCACCAAATATGAATTAATTATATTATGTTGGGGATCAAAAATTAGAAATTAATGAAAATAGTGAGAAAACATAAGGAAAATAAAATATGTGGGAAAGAAACCTTAAACATTTTCTCATGTCTATTTTACAAAAGAAACGAGGGGAAATAAATACTCCAAGTTTTATCTCTTATATAATTATGAAATATTTAAATGGAATATATTACCTCTTGAAATGTCAATCAATCATAATTTATAAATTTTGTTAATTAATTTTTTTAATGGATGATGAGTACTTATTATTCTTGATTCTTTTATAACATCAATCTTCTTACCATTTTTATAAATTATTATAGTTGTGTTCTATTGTACCGTATTGAATTCAACTTGTTTTTTTCCTCTCTTCCCAATAATCTTAATTCCAAACCTATTCTAAGAGTAAGACGTAACGAAAGATAATGAGAAAAAATTGTGCGCTTGCGACATAGAAATTATTTTTGCTTGGTTACAAGCTATTTACAAATGATGTCTAAAATGAGCTATAGTAGAAACCTTTTTCATTTTGTAGGGAGGCACCAAATTTGAATGAATTAGATTATGTTGGGAATCAAAAATTACAAATTAATGAAAATAGTGAGAAAACATAAGGAAAATAAAATATGTGGGAAAGAAACCTTAAACATTTTCTCATGTCTATTTTACAAAAGAAACGAGGGGAAATAAATACTCCAAATTTTATCTCTTATATAATTATGAAATATTTAAATGGAATATATTACCTCTTAAAATGTCAATCAATCATAATTTATAAATTTTGTTAATTAATTTTTTTAATGGATGATGAGTACTTATTATTCTTGATTCTTTTATGACATCAATATTCTTACCATTGTTATAAATTATTCTAGTTGTGTTCTATTGTACCGTATTGAATTTAACTTGTTTTTTTCCTCTCTTCCCTAGAATCTTAATTCCAAATGTATTCTAAGAGTAAGACGTAACGAAAGCTAATGAGAAAATATTGTGCGCTTGCGACATAGAAATTATTTTTGCTTGGTAACAAGCTATTTACAAATGATGTCTAAAATGACCAATAGGAGAAACCGTTTTCATTTTGAAGGGAGGCACCAAATTTGAATGAATTAGATTATGTTGGGAATCAAAAATTAAAAATTAAAGAAAATAGTGAGAAAAAATAAGGAAAATAAAATATGTGGGAAAGAAACCTTAAACATTTTCTCATGTCTATTTTACAAAAGAAACGAGGGGAAATAAATACTCCCAGTTTTATCTCTTATATAATTATGAAATATTTAAATGGAATATATTACCTCTTGAAATGACAATCAATCATAATTTATAAATTTTGTTAATTAATTTTTTTAATGGATGATGAGTACTTATTATTCTTGATTCTTTTATGACATCAATATTCTTACCATTTTTATAAATTATTATAGTTGTGTTCTATTGTACCGTATTGAATTCAACTTGTTTTTTTGCTCTCTTCCCTATAATCTTAATTCCAAACCTATTCTAAGAGTAAGACGTAACGAAAGATAATGAGAAAAAATTGTGCGCTTGCGACATAGAAATTATTTTTGCTTGGTAACAAGCTATTTACAAATGATGTCTAAAATGAGCTATAGGAGAAACTTTTTTAATTTTGTAGGGAGGCACCAAATTTGAATGAATTAGATTATGTTGGGAATCAAAAATTACAAATTAAAGAAAATAGTGAGAAAACATAAGGAAAATAAAATATGTGGGAAAGAAACCTTAAAAATTTTCTCATGTCTATTTTACAAAAGAAACGAGGGGAAATAAATACTCCAAATTTTATCTCTTATATAATTATGAAATATTTATATGGAATATATTACCTCTTGAAATGTCAATCAATCATAATTTATAAATTTTGTTAATTAATTTTTTTAATGGATGATGAGTACTTATTATTCTTGATTCTTTTATGACATCAATATTCTTACCATTGTTATAAATTATTCTACTTGTTTTCTATTGTACCGTATTGAATTTAACTTGTTTTTTTCCTATCTTCCCTAGAATCTTAATTCCAAACCTATTCTAAGAGTAAGCCGTAACGAAAGATAATGAGAAAAAATTGTGCGCTTGCGACATAGAAATTATTTTTGCTTGGTTACAAGCTATTTACAAATGATGTCTAAAATGAGCTATAGTAGAAACCTTTTTCATTTTGTAGGGAGGCACCAAATTTGAATGAATTAGATTATGTTGGGAATCAAAAATTACAAATTAATGAAAATAGTGAGAAAACATAAGGAAAATAAAATATGTGGGAAAGAAACCTTAAACATTTTCTCATGTCTATTTTACAAAAGAAACGAGGGGAAATAAATACTCCAAGTTTTATCTCTTACTTAATTATGAAATATTTAAATGGAATATATTACCTCTTGAAATGTCAATCAATCATAATTTATAAATTTTGTTAATTAATGTTTTTAATGGATGATGAGTACTTATTATTCTTGATTCTTTTATGACATCAATATTCTTACCATTGTTATAAATTATTCTACTTGTGTTCTATTGTACCGTATTGAATTTAACTTGTTTTTTTTACTCTCTTCCCTAGAATCTTAATTCCAAACGTATTCTAAGAGTAAGACGTAACGAAATCTAATGAGAAAATATTGTGCGCTTGCGACATAGAAATTATTTTTGCTTGGTAACAAGCTATTTACAAATGATGTCTAAAATGATCTATAGGAGAAACCTTTTTCATTTTGTAGGGAGGCACCAAATATGAATTAATTATATTATTTTGGGGATCAAAAATTAGAAATTAATGAAAATAGTGAGAAAACATAAGGAAAATAAAATATGTGGGAAAGAAACCTTAAACATTTTCTCATGTCTATTTTACAAAAGAAACGAGGGGAAATAAATACTCCAAGTTTTATCTCTTATATAATTATGAAATATTTAAATGGAATATATTACCTCTTGAAATGTCAATCAATCATAATTTATAAATTTTGTTAATTAATTTTTTTAATGGATGATGAGTACTTATTATTCTTGATTCTTTTATGACATCAATATTCTTACCATTTTTATAAATTATTATAGTTGTGTTCTATTGTACCGTATTGAATTCAACTTGTTTTTTTCCTCTCTTCCCTAGAATCTTAATTCCAAACGTATTCTAAGAGTAAGACGTAACGAAAGATAATGAGAAAATATTGTGCGCTTGCGACATAGAAATTATTTTTGCTTGGTAACAAGCTATTTACAAATGATGTCTAAAATGAGCTATAGCAGAAACCTTTTTCATTTTGAAGGGAGGCACCAAATTTGAATGAATTAGATTATGTTGGGAATCCAAAATTACAAATTAAAGAAAATAGTGAGAAAACATAAGGAAAATAAAATATGTGGGAAAGAAATCTTAAACATTTTCTCATGTCTATTTTACAAAAGAAACGAGGGGAAATAAATACTCCAAGTTTTATCTCTTATATAATTATGAAATATTTAAATGGAATATATTACCTCTTGAAATGACAATCAATCATAATTTATAAATTTTGTTAATTAATTTTTTGAATGGATGATGAGTACTTATTATTCTTGATTCTTTTATGATATCAATATTCTTACCATTTTTATAAATTATTATAGTTGTGTTCTATTGTACCGTATTGAATTCAACTTGTTTTTTTCCTCTCTTCCCTAGAATCTTAATTCCAAACCTATTCTAAGAGTAAGACGTAACGAAAGATAATGAGAAAAAATTGTGCGCTTGCGACATAGAAATTATTTTTGCTTGGTAACAAGCTATTTACAAATGATGTCTAAAATGAGCTATAGGAGAAACTTTTTTAATTTTGTAGGGAGGCACCAAATTTGAATGAATTAGATTATGTTGGGAATCAAAAATTACAAATTAAAGAAAATAGTGAGAAAACATAAGGAAAATAAAATATGTGGGAAAGAAATCTTAAACATTTTCTCATGTCTATTTTACAAAAGAAACGAGGGGAAATAAATACTCCAAATTTTATCTCTTATATAATTATGAAATATTTAAATGGAATATATTACCTCTTGAAATGTCAATCAATCATAATTTATAAATTTTGTTAATTAATTTTTTTAATGGATGATGAGTACTTATTATTCTTGATTCTTTTATGACATCAATATTCTTACCATTGTTATAAATTATTCTAGTTGTGTTCTATTGTACCGGATTGAATTTAACTTGTTTTTTTTCCTCTCTTCCCTAGAATCTTAATTCCAAACGTATTCTAAGAGTAAGACGTAACGAAAGCTAATGAGAAAATATTGTGCGCTTGCGACATAGAAATTATTTTTGCTTGGTAACAAGCTATTTACAAATGATGTCTAAAATGATCTATAGGAGAAACCTTTTTCATTTTGTAGGGAGGCACCAAATATGAATTAATTATATTATGTTGGGGATCAAAAATTAGAAATTAATGAAAATAGTGAGAAAACATAAGGAAAATAAAATATGTGGGAAAGAAACCTTAAACATTTTCTCATGTCTATTTTACAAAAGAAACGAGGGGAAATAAATACTCCAAGTTTTATCTCTTATATAATTATGAAATATTTAAATGGAATATATTACCTCTTGAAATGTCAATCAATCATAATTTATAAATTTTGTTAATTAATTTTTTTAATGGATGATGAGTACTTATTATTCTTGATTCTTTTATAACATCAATCTTCTTACCATTTTTATAAATTATTATAGTTGTGTTCTATTGTACCGTATTGAATTCAACTTGTTTTTTTTCCTCTCTTTCCAATAATCTTAATTCCAAACCTATTCTAAGAGTAAGACGTAACGAAAGATAATGAGAAAAAATTGTGCGCTTGCGACATAGAAATTATTTTTGCTTGGTTACAAGCTATTTACAAATGATGTCTAAAATGAGCTATAGTAGAAACCTTTTTCATTTTGTAGGGAGGCACCAAATTTGAATGAATTAGATTATGTTGGGAATCAAAAATTAGAAATTAATGAAAATAGTGAGAAAACATAAGGAAAATAAAATATGTGGGAAAGAAACCTTAAACATTTTCTCATGTCTATTTTACAAAAGAAACGAGGGGAAATAAATACTCCAAATTTTATCTCTTATATAATTATGAAATATTTAAATGGAATATATTACCTCTTAAAATGTCAATCAATCATAATTTATAAATTTTGTTAATTAATTTTTTTAATGGATGATGAGTACTTATTATTCTTGATTCTTTTATGACATCAATATTCTTACCATTGTTATAAATTATTCTAGTTGTGTTCTATTGTACCGTATTGAATTTAACTTGTTTTTTTTCCTCTCTTCCCTAGAATCTTAATTCCAAATGTATTCTAAGAGTAAGACGTAACGAAAGCTAATGAGAAAATATTGTGCGCTTGCGACATAGAAATTATTTTTGCTTGGTAACAAGCTATTTACAAATGATGTCTAAAATGACCTATAGGAGAAACCGTTTTCATTTTGAAGGGAGGCACCAAATTTGAATGAATTAGATTATGTTGGGAATCAAAAATTAAAAATTAAAGAAAATAGTGAGAAAAAATAAGGAAAATAAAATATGTGGGAAAGAAACCTTAAACATTTTCTCATGTCTATTTTACAAAAGAAACGAGGGGAAATAAATACTCCCAGTTTTATCTCTTATATAATTATGAAATATTTAAATGGAATATATTACCTCTTGAAATGACAATCAATCATAATTTATAAATTTTGTTAATTAATATTTTTAATGGATGATGAGTACTTATTATTCTTGATTCTTTTATGACATCAATATTCTTACCATTTTTATAAATTATTATAGTTGTGTTCTATTGTACCGTATTGAATTCAACTTGTTTTTTTGCTCTCTTCCCTATAATCTTAATTCCAAACCTATTCTAAGAGTAAGACGTAACGAAAGATAATGAGAAAAAATTGTGCGCTTGCGACATAGAAATTATTTTTGCTTGGTAACAAGCTATTTACAAATGATGTCTAAAATGAGCTATAGGAGAAACTTTTTTAATTTTGTAGGGAGGCACCAAATTTGAATGAATTAGATTATGTTGGGAATCAAAAATTACAAATTAAAGAAAATAGTGAGAAAACATAAGGAAAATAAAATATGTGGGAAAGAAACCTTAAACATTTTCTCATGTCTATTTTACAAAAGAAACGAGGGGAAATAAATACTCCAAATTTTATCTCTTATATAATTATGAAATATTTATATGGAATATATTACCTCTTGAAATGTCAATCAATCATAATTTATAAATTTTGTTAATTAATTTTTTTAATGGATGATGAGTACTTATTATTCTTGATTCTTTTATGACATCAATATTCTTACCATTGTTATAAATTATTCTACTTGTTTTCTATTGTACCGTATTGAATTTAACTTGTTTTTTTCCTATCTTCCCTAGAATCTTAATTCCAAACCTATTCTAAGAGTAAGCCGTAACGAAAGATAATGAGAAAAAATTGTGCGCTTGCGACATAGAAATTATTTTTGCTTGGTTACAAGCTATTTACAAATGATGTCTAAAATGAGCTATAGTAGAAACCTTTTTCATTTTGTAGGGAGGCACCAAATTTGAATGAATTAGATTATGTTGGGAATCAAAAATTACAAATTAATGAAAATAGTGAGAAAACATAAGGAAAATAAAATATGTGGGAAAGAAACCTTAAACATTTTCTCATGTCTATTTTACAAAAGAAACGAGGGGAAATAAATACTCCAAGTTTTATCTCTTATATAATTATGAAATATTTAAATGGAATATATTACCTCTTAAAATGTCAATCAATCATAATTTATAAATTTTGTTAATTAATTTTTTTAATGGATGATGAGTACTTATTATTCTTGATTCTTTTATGACATCAATATTCTTACCATTTTTATAAATTATTCTAGTTGTGTTCTATTGTACCGTATTGAATTTAACTTGTTTTTTTCCTCTCTTCCCTAGAATCTTAATTCCAAACGTATTCTAAGAGTAAGACGTAACGAAAGATAATGAGAAAATATTGTGCGCTTGCGACATAGAAATTATTTTTGCTTGGTAACAAGCTATGTACAAATGATGTCTAAAATGAGCTATAGGAGAAACCTTTTTCATTTTGTAGGGAGGCACCAAATTTGAATGAATTAGATTATGTTGGGAATCAAAAATTACAAATTAATGAAAATAGTGAGAAAACATAAGGAAAATAAAATATGTGGGAAAGAAATCTTAAACATTTTCTCATGTCTATTTTACAAAAGAAACGAGGGGAAATAAATACTCCAAGTTTTATCTCTTATATAATTATGAAATATTTAAATGGAATATATTACCTCTTGAAATGACAATCAATCATAATTTATAAATTTTGTTAATTAATTTTTTGAATGGATGATGAGTACTTATTATTCTTGATTCTTTTATGACATCAATATTCTTACCATTTTTATAAATTATTATAGTTGTGTTCTATTGTACCGTATTGAATTCAACTTGTTTTTTTCCTCTCTTCCCTAGAATCTTAATTCCAAACCTATTCTAAGAGTAAGACGTAACGAAAGATAATGAGAAAAAATTGTGCGCTTGCGACATAGAAATTATTTTTGCTTGGTAACAAGCTATTTACAAATGATGTCTAAAATGAGCTATAGGAGAAACTTTTTTAATTTTGTAGGGAGGCACCAAATTTGAATGAATTAGATTATGTTGGGAATCAAAAATTACAAATTAAAGAAAATAGTGAGAAAACATAAGGAAAATAAAATATGTGGGAAAGAAACCTTAAACATTTTCTCATGTCTATTTTACAAAAGAAACGAGGGGAAATAAATACTCCAAATTTTATCTCTTATATAATTATGAAATATTTAAATGGAATATATTACCTCTTAAAATGTCAATCAATCATAATTTATAAATTTTGTTAATTAATTTTTTTAATGGATGATGAGTACTTATTATTCTTGATTCTTTTATGACATCAATATTCTTACCATTTTTATAAATTATTCTACTTGTGTTCTATTGTACCGTATTGAATTTAACTTGTTTTTTTTCCTCTCTTCCCTAGAATCTTAATTCCAAACGTATTCTAAGAGTAAGACGTAACGAAAGCTAATGAGAAAATATTGTGCGCTTGCGACATTGAAATTATTTTTGCTTGGTAACAAGCTATTTACAAATGATGTCTAAAATGATCTATAGGAGAAACCTTTTTCATTTTGTAGGGAGGCACCAAATATGAATTAATTATATTATGTTGGGGATCCAAAATTAGAAATTAATGAAAATAGTGAGAAAACATAAGGAAAATAAAATATGTGGGAAAGAAACCTTAAACATTTTCTCATGTCTATTTTACAAAAGAAACGAGGGGAAATAAATACTCCAAGTTTTATCTCTTATATAAATATGAAATATTTAAATGGAATATATTACCTCTTGAAATGTCAATCAATCATAATTTATAAATTTTGTTAATTAATTTTTTTTATGGACGATGAGTACTTATTATTCTTGATTCTTTTATAACATCAATCTTCTTACCATTTTTATAAATTATTATAGTTGTGTTCTATTGTACCGTATTGAATTCAACTTGTTTTTTTCCTCTCTTCCCTATAATCTTAATTCCAAACCTATTCTAAGAGTAAGACGTAACGAAAAATAATGAGAAACAATTGTGCGCTTGCGACATAGAAATTATTTTTGCTTCGTAACAAGCTATTTACAAATGATGTCTAAAATGAGCTATAGCAGAAACTTTTTTAATTTTGTAGGGTGGCACCAAATTTGTATGAATTAGATTATGTTGGGAATCAAAAATTACAAATTAAAGAAAATAGTGAGAAAACATAAGGAAAATAAAATATGTGGGAAAGAAACCTTAAACATTTTCTCATGTCTATTTTACAAAAGAAACGAGGGGAAATAAATACTCCAAATTTTATCTCTTATATAATTATGAAATATTTAAATGGAATATATTACCTCTTGAAATGTCAATCAATCATAATTTATAAATTTAGTTAATTAATGTTTTTAATGGATGATGAGTACTTATTATTCTTGATTCTTTTATGACATCAATATTCTTACCATTTTTATAAATTATTGTACTTGTGTTCTATTGTACCGTATTGAATTTAACTTGTTTTTTTTCCTCTCTTCCCTAGAATCTTAATTCCAAACGTATTCTAAGAGTAAGACGTAACGAAAGCTAATGAGAAAATATTGTGCGCTTACGACATAGAAATTATTTTTGCTTGGTAACAAGCTATTTACAAATGATGTCTAAAATGATCTATAGGAGAAACCTTTTTCATTTTGTAGGGAGGCACCAAATATGAATTAATTATATTATGTTGGGGATCCAAAATTAGAAATTAATGAAAATAGTGAGAAAACATAAGGAAAATAAAATATGTGGGAAAGAAACCTTAAACATTTTCTCATGTCTATTTTACAAAAGAAACGAGGGGAAATAAATACTCCAAGTTTTATCTCTTATATAATTATGAAATATTTAAATGGAATATATTACCTCTTGAAATGTCAATCAATCATAATTTATAAATTTTGTTAATTAATTTTTTTAATGGACGATGAGTACTTATTATTCTTGATTCTTTTATAACATCAATCTTCTTACCATTTTTATAAATTATTATAGTTGTGTTCTATTGTACCGTATTGAATTCAACTTGTTTTTTTCCTCTCTTCCCTATAATCTTAATTCCAAACCTATTCTAAGAGTAAGACGTAACGAAAGATAATGAGAAACAATTGTGCGCTTGCGACATAGAAATTATTTTTGCTTGGTAACAAGCTATTTACAAATGATGTCTAAAATGAGCTATAGCAGAAACTTTTTTAATTTTGTAGGGTGGCACCAAATTTGTATGAATTAGATTATGTTGGGAATCAAAAATTACAAATTAAAGAAAATAGTGAGAAAACATAAGGAAAATAAAATATGTGGGAAAGAAACCTTAAACATTTTCTCATGTCTATTTTACAAAAGAAACGAGAGGAAATAAATACTCCAAATTTTATCTCTTATATAATTATGAAATATTTAAATGGAATATATTACCTCTTGAAATGTCAATCAATCATAATTTATAAATTTTGTTAATTAATGTTTTTAATGGATGATGAGTACTTATTTTTCTTGATTCTTTTATGACATCAATATTCTTACCATTGTTATAAATTATTCTACTTGTGTTCTATTGTACCGTATTGAATTTAACTTGCTTTTTTTCCTCTCTTCCCTAGAATCTTAATTCCAAACGTATTCTAAGAGTTAGACGTAACGAAAGATAATGAGAAAATATTGTGCGCTTGCGACATAGAAATTATTTTTGCTTGGTAACAAGCTATTTACAAATGATGTCTAAAATGACCTATAGGAGAAACCGTTTTCATTTTGAAGGGAGGCACCAAATTTGAATGAATTAGATTATGTTGGGAATCAAAAATTAAAAATTAAAGAAAATAGTGAGAAAACATAAGGAAAATAAAATATGTGGGAAAGAAACCTTAAACATTTTCTCATGTCTATTTTACAAAAGAAACGAGGGGAAATAAATACTCCCAGTTTTATCTCTTATATAATTATGAAATATTTAAATGGAATATATTACCTCTTGAAATGTCAATCAATCATAATTTATAAATTTTGTTAATTAATGTTTTTAATGGATGATGAGTACTTATTATTCTTGATTCTTTTATGACATCAATATTCTTACCATTGTTATAAATTATTCTACTTGTGTTCTATTGTACCGTATTGAATTTAACTTGCTTTTTTTCCTCTCTTCCCTAGAATCTTAATTCCAAACGTATTCTAAGAGTTAGACGTAACGAAAGATAATGAGAAAATATTGTGCGCTTGCGACATAGAAATTATTTTTGCTTGGTAACAAGCTATTTACAAATGATGTCTAAAATGACCTATAGGAGAAACCGTTTTCATTTTGAAGGGAGGCACCAAATTTGAATGAATTAGATTATGTTGGGAATCAAAAATTAAAAATTAAAGAAAATAGTGAGAAAACATAAGGAAAATAAAATATGTGGGAAAGAAACCTTAAACATTTTCTCATGTCTATTTTACAAAAGAAACGAGGGGAAATAAATACTCCCAGTTTTATCTCTTATATAATTATGAAATATTTAAATGGAATATATTACCTCTTGAAATGACAATCAATCATAATTTATAAATTTTGTTAATTAATTTTTTTAATGGATGATGAGTACTTATTATTCTTGATTCTTTTATGACATCAATATTTTTACCATTTTTATAAATTATTATAGTCGTGTTCTATTGTACCGTATTGAATTCAACTTGTTTTTTTCCTCTCTTCCCTATAATCTTAATTCCAAACCTATTCTAAGAGTAAGACGTAACGAAAGATAATGAGAAACAATTGTGCGCTTGCGACATAGAAATTATTTTTGCTTGGTAATAAGCTATTTACAAATGATGTCTAAAATGAGCTATAGGAGAAACTTTTTTAATTTTGTAGGGAGGCACCAAATTTGAATGAATTAGATTATGTTGGGAATCAAAAATTACAAATTAAAGAAAATAGTGAGAAAACATAAGGAAAATAAAATATGTGGGAAAGAAACCTTAAACATTTTCTCATGTCTATTTTACAAAAGAAACGAGGTGAAATAAATACTCCAAATTTTATCTCTTATATAATTATGAAATATTTAAATGGAATATATTACCTCTTGAAATGTCAATCAATCATAATTTATAAATTTTGTTAATTAATTTTTTTAATGGATGATGAGTACTTATTATTCTTGATTCTTTTATGACATCAATATTCTTACCATTGTTATAAATTATTCTAGTTGTGTTCTATTGTACCGTATTGAATTTAACTTGTTTTTTTTCCTCTCTTCCCTAGAATCTTAATTCCAAATGTATTCTAAGAGTAAGACGTAACGAAAGCTAATGAGAAAATATTGTGCGCTTGCGACATAGAAATTATTTTTGCTTGGTAACAAGCTATTTACAAATGATGTCTAAAATGATCTATAGGAGAAACCTTTTTCATTTTGTAGGGAGGCACCAAATATGAATTAATTATATTATGTTGGGGATCAAAAATTAGAAATTAATGAAAATAGTGAGAAAACATAAGGAAAATAAAATATGTGGGAAAGAAACCTTAAACATTTTCTCATGTCTATTTTACAAAAGAAACGAGGGGAAATAAATACTCCAAGTTTTATCTCTTATATAATTATGAAATATTTAAATGGAATATATTACCTCTTGAAATGTCAATCAATCATAATTTATAAATTTAGTTAATTAATGTTTTTAATGGATGATGAGTACTTATTATTCTTGATTATTTTATGACATCAATATTCTTACCATTGTTATAAATTATTCTACTTGTGTTCTATTGTACCGTATTGAATTTAACTTGCTTTTTTTCCTCTCTTCCCTAGAATCTTAATTCCAAACGTATTCTAAGAATAAGACGTAACGAAAGATAATGAGAAAATATTGTGCGCTTGCGACATAGAAATTATTTTTGCTTGGTAACAAGCTATTTACAAATGATGTCTAAAATGAGCTATAGGAGAAACTTTTTTAATTTTGTAGGGAGGCACCAAATTTGAATGAATTAGATTATGTTGGGAATCAAAAATTAGAAATTAATGAAAATAGTGAGAAAACATAAGGAAAATAAAATATGTGGGAAAGAAACCTTAAACATTTTCTCATGTCTATTTTACAAAAGAAACGAGGGGAAATAAATACTCCAAGTTTTATCTCTTATATAATTATGAAATATTTAAATGGAATATATTACCTCTTAAAATGTCAATCAATCATAATTTATAAATTTTGTTAATTAATTTTTTTAATGGATGATGAGTACTTATTATTCTTGATT
Organism: Hippophae tibetana; assembly: GCA_037013495.1. Lineage (NCBI taxonomy): Eukaryota > Viridiplantae > Streptophyta > Magnoliopsida > Rosales > Elaeagnaceae > Hippophae > Hippophae tibetana. The sequence goes on from CM072803.1 coordinate 37,673,852, forward strand.
CTTTTATGACATCAATATTCTTACCATTTTTATAAATTATTCTAGTTGTGTTCTATTGTACCGTATTGAATTTAACTTGTTTTTTTCCTCTCTTCCCTAGAATCTTAATTCCAAACGTATTCTAAGAGTAAGACGTAACGAAAGATAATGAGAAAATATTGTGCGCTTGCGACATAGAAATTATTTTTGCTTGGTAACAAGCTATGTACAAATGATGTCTAAAATGAGCTATAGGAGAAACCTTTTTCATTTTGTAGGGAGGCACCAAATTTGAATGAATTAGATTATGTTGGGAATCAAAAATTAGAAATTAATGAAAATAGTGAGAAAACATAAGGAAAATAAAATATGTGGGAAAGAAATCTTAAACATTTTCTCATGTCTATTTTACAAAAGAAACGAGGGGAAATAAATACTCCAAGTTTTATCTCTTATATAATTATGAAATATTTAAATGGAATATATTACCTCTTGAAATGACAATCAATCATAATTTATAAATTTTGTTAATTAATTTTTTGAATGGATGATGAGTACTTATTATTCTTGATTCTTTTATGACATCAATATTCTTACCATTTTTATAAATTATTATAGTTGTGTTCTATTGTACCGTATTGAATTCAACTTGTTTTTTTCCTCTCTTCCCTAGAATCTTAATTCCAAACCTATTCTAAGAGTAAGACGTAACGAAAGATAATGAGAAAAAATTGTGCGCTTGCGACATAGAAATTATTTTTGCTTGGTAACAAGCTATTTACAAATGATGTCTAAAATGAGCTATAGGAGAAACTTTTTTAATTTTGTAGGGAGGCACCAAATTTGAATGAATTAGATTATGTTGGGAATCAAAAATTACAAATTAAAGAAAATAGTGAGAAAACATAAGGAAAATAAAATATGTGGGAAAGAAACCTTAAACATTTTCTCATGTCTATTTTACAAAAGAAACGAGGGGAAATAAATACTCCAAATTTTATCTCTTATATAATTATGAAATATTTAAATGGAATATATTACCTCTTAAAATGTCAATCAATCATAATTTATAAATTTTGTTAATTAATTTTTTTAATGGATGATGAGTACTTATTATTCTTGATTCTTTTATGACATCAATATTCTTACCATTTTTATAAATTATTCTACTTGTGTTCTATTTTACCGTATTGAATTTAACTTGTTTTTTTTCCTCTCTTCCCTAGAATCTTAATTCCAAACGTATTCTAAGAGTAAGACGTAACGAAAGCTAATGAGAAAATATTGTGCGCTTGCGACATAGAAATTATTTTTGCTTGGTAACAAGCTATTTACAAATGATGTCTAAAATGATCTATAGGAGAAACCTTTTTCATTTTGTAGGGAGGCACCAAATATGAATTAATTATATTATGTTGGGGATCCAAAATTAGAAATTAATGAAAATAGTGACAAAACATAAGGAAAATAAAATATGTGGGAAAGAAACCTTAAACATTTTCTCATGTCTATTTTACAAAAGAAACGAGGGGAAATAAATACTCCAAGTTTTATCTCTTATATAAATATGAAATATTTAAATGGAATATACTACCTCTTGAAATGTCAATCAATCATAATTTATAAATTTTGTTAATTAATTTTTTTTATGGACGATGAGTACTTATTATTCTTGATTCTTTTATAACATCAATCTTCTTACCATTTTTATAAATTATTATAGTTGTGTTCTATTGTACCGTATTGAATTCAACTTGTTTTTTTCCTCTCTTCCCTATAATCTTAATTCCAAACCTATTCTAAGAGTAAGACGTAACGAAAGATAATGAGAAACAATTGTGCGCTTGCGACATAGAAATTATTTTTGCTTGGTAACAAGCTATTTACAAATGATGTCTAAAATGAGCTATAGCAGAAACTTTTTTAATTTTGTAGGGTGGCACCAAATTTGTATGAATTAGATTATGTTGGGAATCAAAAATTACAAATTAAAGAAAATAGTGAGAAAACATAAGGAAAATAAAATATGTGGGAAAGAAACCTTAAACATTTTCTCATGTCTATTTTACAAAAGAAACGAGGGGAAATAAATACTCCATATTTTATCTCTTATATAATTATGAAATATTTAAATGGAATATATTACCTCTTGAAATGTCAATCAATCATAATTTATAAATTTTGTTAATTAATGTTTTTAATGGATGATGAGTACTTATTATTCTTGATTATTTTATGACATCAATATTCTTACCATTGTTATAAATTATTCTACTTGTGTTCTATTGTACCGTATTGAATTCAACTTGTTTTTTTCCTCTCTTCCCTATAATCTTAATTCCAAACCTATTCTAAGAGTAAGACGTAACGAAAGATAATGAGAAACAATTGTGCGCTTGCGACATAGAAATTATTTTTGCTTGGTAACAAGCTATTTACAAATGATGTCTAAAATGAGCTATAGCAGAAACTTTTTTAATTTTGTAGGGTGGCACCAAATTTGTATGAATTAGATTATGTTGGGAATCAAAAATTACAAATTAAAGAAAATAGTGAGAAAACATAAGGAAAATAAAATATGTGGGAAAGAAACCTTAAACATTTTCTCATGTCTATTTTACAAAAGAAACGAGGGGAAATAAATACTCCATATTTTATCTCTTATATAATTATGAAATATTTAAATGGAATATATTACCTCTTGAAATGTCAATCAATCATAATTTATAAATTTTGTTAATTAATGTTTTTAATGGATGATGAGTACTTATTATTCTTGATTATTTTATGACATCAATATTCTTACCATTGTTATAAATTATTCTACTTGTGTTCTATTGTACCGTATTGAATTTAACTTGCTTTTTTTCCTCTCTTCCCTAGAATCTTAATTCCAAACGTATTCTAAGAATAAGACGTAACGAAAGATAATGAGAAAATATTGTGCGCTTGCGACATAGAAATTATTTTTGCTTGGTAACAAGCTATTTACAAATGATGTCTAAAATGAGCTATAGGAGAAACTTTTTTAATTTTGTAGGGAGGCACCAAATTTGAATGAATTAGATTATGTTGGGAATCAAAAATTAGAAATTAATGAAAATAGTGAGAAAACATAAGGAAAATAAAATATGTGGGAAAGAAACCTTAAACATTTTCTCATGTCTATTTTACAAAAGAAACGAGGGGAAATAAATACTCCAAGTTTTATCTCTTATATACTTATGAAATATTTAAATGGAATATATTACCTCTTGAAATGTCAATCAATCATAATTTATAAATTTTGTTAATTAATGTTTTTAATGGATGATGAGTACTTATTATTCTTGATTCTTTTATGACATCAATATTCTTACCATTGTTATAAATTATTCTACTTGTGTTCTATTGTACCGTATTGAATTTAACTTGTTTTTTTTACTCTCTTCCCTAGAATCTTAATTCCAAACGTATTCTAAGAGTAAGACGTAACGAAAGCTAATGAGAAAATATTGGGCGCTTGCGACATAGAAATTATTTTTGCTTGGTAACAAGCTATTTACAAATGATGTCTAAAATGATCTATAGGAGAAACCTTTTTCATTTTGTAGGGAGGCACCAAATATGAATTAATTATATTATTTTGGGGATCAAAAATTAGAAATTAATGAAAATAGTGAGAAAACATAAGGAAAATAAAATATGTGGGAAAGAAACCTTAAACATTTTCTCATGTCTATTTTACAAAAGAAACGAGGGGAAATAAATACTCCAAATTTTATCTCTTATATAATTATGAAATATTTAAATGGAATATATTACCTCTTGAAATGTCAATCAATCATAATTTATAAATTTTGTTAATTAATTTTTTTAATGGATGATGAGTACTTATTATTCTTGATTCTTTTATGACATCAATATTCTTACCATTGTTATAAATTATTCTAGTTGTGTTCTATTGTACCGTATTGAATTTAACTTGTTTTTTTTCCTCTCTTCCCTAGAATCTTAATTCCAAACGTATTCTAAGAGTAAGACGTAACGAAAGCTAATGAGAAAATATTGTGCGCTTGCGACATAGAACATATTTTTGCTTGGTAACAAGCTATTTACAAATGATGTCTAAAATGATCTATAGGAGAAACCTTTTTCATTTTGTAGGGAGGCACCAAATATGAATTAATTATATTATGTTGGGGATCAAAAATTAGAAATTAATGAAAATAGTGAGAAAACATAAGGAAAATAAAATATGTGGGAAAGAAACCTTAAACATTTTCTCATGTCTATTTTACAAAAGAAACGAGGGGAAATAAATACTCCAAGTTTTATCTCTTATATAATTATGAAATATTTAAATGGAATATATTACCTCTTAAAATGTCAATCAATCATAATTTATAAATTTTGTTAATTAATTTTTTGAATGGATGATGAGTACTTATTATTCTTGATTCTTTTATGACATCAATATTCTTACCATTTTTATAAATTATTCTAGTTGTGTTCTATTGTACCGTATTGAATTTAACTTGTTTTTTTCCTCTCTTCCCTAGAATCTTAATTCCAAACGTATTCTAAGAGTAAGACGTAACGAAAGATAATGAGAAAATATTGTGCGCTTGCGACATAGAAATTATTTTTGCTTGGTAACAAGCTATGTACAAATGATGTCTAAAATGAGCTATAGGAGAAACCTTTTTCATTTTGTAGGGAGGCACCAAATTTGAATGAATTAGATTATGTTGGGAATCAAAAATTACAAATTAATGAAAATAGTGAGAAAACATAAGGAAAATAAAATATGTGGGAAAGAAATCTTAAACATTTTCTCATGTCTATTTTACAAAAGAAACGAGGGGAAATAAATACTCCAAGTTTTATCTCTTATATAATTATGAAATATTTAAATGGAATATATTACCTCTTGAAATGACAATCAATCATAATTTATAAATTTTGTTAATTAATTTTTTGAATGGATGATGAGTACTTATTATTCTTGATTCTTTTATGACATCAATATTCTTACCATTTTTATAAATTATTATAGTTGTGTTCTATTGTACCGTATTGAATTCAACTTGTTTTTTTCCTCTCTTCCCTAGAATCTTAATTCCAAACCTATTCTAAGAGTAAGACGTAACGAAAGATAATGAGAAAAAATTGTGCGCTTGCGACATAGAAATTATTTTTGCTTGGTAACAAGCTATTTACAAATGATGTCTAAAATGAGCTATAGGAGAAACTTTTTTAATTTTGTAGGGAGGCACCAAATTTGAATGAATTAGATTATGTTGGGAATCAAAAATTACAAATTAAAGAAAATAGTGAGAAAACATAAGGAAAATAAAATATGTGGGAAAGAAACCTTAAACATTTTCTCATGTCTATTTTACAAAAGAAACGAGGGGAAATAAATACTCCAAATTTTATCTCTTATATAATTATGAAATATTTAAATGGAATATATTACCTCTTGAAATGTCAATCAATCATAATTTATAAATTTTGTTAATTAATGTTTTTAATGGATGATGAGTACTTATTATTCTTGATTCTTTTATGACATCAATATTCATACCATTGTTATAAATTATTGTACTTGTGTTCTATTGTACCGTATTGAATTTAACTTGTTTTTTTTCCTCTCTTCCCTAGAATCTTAATTCCAAACGTATTCTAAGAGTAAGACGTAACGAAAGCTAATGAGAAAATATTGTGCGCTTGCGACATAGAAATTATTTTTGCTTGGTAACAAGCTATTTACAAATGATGTCTAAAATGATCTATAGGAGAAACCTTTTTCATTTTGTAGGGAGGCACCAAATATGAATTAATTATATTATGTTGGGGATCCAAAATTAGAAATTAATGAAAATAGTGAGAAAACATAAGGAAAATAAAATATGTGGGAAAGAAACCTTAAACATTTTCTCATGTCTATTTTACAAAAGAAACGAGGGGAAATAAATACTCCAAGTTTTATCTCTTATATAAATATGAAATATTTAAATGGAATATATTACCTCTTGAAATGTCAATCAATCATAATTTATAAATTTTGTTAATTAATTTTTTTTATGGACGATGAGTACTTATTATTCTTGATTCTTTTATAACATCAATCTTCTTACCATTTTTATAATTTATTATAGTTGTGTTCTATTGTACCGTATTGAATTCAACTTGTTTTTTTCCTCTCTTCCCTATAATCTTAAATCCAAACCTATTCTAAGAGTAAGACGTAACGAAAGATAATGAGAAACAATTGTGCGCTTGCGACATAGAAATTATTTTTGCTTGGTAACAAGCTATTTACAAATGATGTCTAAAATGAGCTATAGCAGAAACTTTTTTAATTTTGTAGGGTGGCACCAAATTTGTATGAATTAGATTATGTTGGGAATCAAAAATTACAAATTAAAGAAAATAGTGAGAAAACATAAGGAAAATAAAATATGTGGGAAAGAAACCTTAAACATTTTCTCATGTCTATTTTACAAAAGAAACGAGGGGAAATAAATACTCCAAATTTTATCTCTTATATAATTATGAAATATTTAAATGGAATATATTACCTCTTGAAATGTCAATCAATCATAATTTATAAATTTAGTTAATTAATGTTTTTAATGGATGATGAGTACTTATTATTCTTGATTCTTTTATGACATCAATATTCTTACCATTGTTATAAATTATTGTACTTGTGTTCTATTGTACCGTATTGAATTTAACTTGTTTTTTTTCCTCAATTCCCTAGAATCTTAATTCCAAACGTATTATAAGAGTAAGACGTAACGAAAGCTAATGAGAAAATATTGTGCGCTTACGACATAGAAATTATTTTTGCTTGGTAACAAGCTATTTACAAATGATGTCTTAAATGATCTATAGGAGAAACCTTTTTCATTTTGTAGGGAGGCACCAAATATGAATTAATTATATTATGTTGGGGATCCAAAATTAGAAATTAATGAAAATAGTGAGAAAACATAAGGAAAATAAAATATGTGGGAAAGAAACCTTAAACATTTTCTCATGTCTATTTTACAAAAGAAACGAGGGGAAATAAATACTCCAAGTTTTATCTCTTATATAATTATGAAATATTTAAATGGAATATATTACCTCTTGAAATGTCAATCAATCATAATTTATAAATTTTGTTAATTAATTTTTTTAATGGACGATGAGTACTTATTATTCTTGATTCTTTTATAACATCAATCTTCTTACCATTTTTATAAATTATTATAGTTGTGTTCTATTGTACCGTAATGAATTCAACTTGTTTTTTTTCCTCTCTTCCCTATAATCTTAATTCCAAACCTATTCTAAGAGTAAGACGTAACGAAAGATAATGAGAAACAATTGTGCGCTTGCGACATAGAAATTATTTTTGCTTGGTAACAAGCTATTTACAAATGATGTCTAAAATGAGCTATAGCAGAAACTTTTTTAATTTTGTAGGGTGGCACCAAATTTGTATGAATTAGATTATGTTGGGAATCAAAAATTACAAATTAAAGAAAATAGTGAGAAAACATAAGGAAAATAAAATATGTGGGAAAGAAACCTCGAACATTTTCTCATGTCTATTTTACAAAAGAAACGAGGGGAAATAAATACTCCAAATTTTATCTCTTATATAATTATGAAATATTTAAATGGAATATATTACCTCTTGAAATGTCAATCAATCATAATTTATAAATTTTGTTAATTAATGTTTTTAATGGATGATGAGTACTTATTTTTCTTGATTCTTTTATGACATCAATATTCTTACCATTGTTATAAATTATTCTACTTGTGTTCTATTGTACCGTATTGAATTTAACTTGCTTTTTTTCCTCTCTTCCCTAGAATCTTAATTCCAAACGTATTCTAAGAGTAAGACGTAACGAAAGATAATGAGAAAATATTGTGCGCTTGCGACATAGAAATTATTTTTGCTTGGTAACAAGCTATTTACAAATGATGTCTAAAATGACATATAGGAGAAACCGTTTTCATTTTGAAGGGAGGCACGAAATTTGAATGAATTAGATTATGTTGGGAATCAAAAATTAAAAATTAAAGAAAATAGTGAGAAAACATAAGGAAAATAAAATATGTGGGAAAGAAACCTTAAACATTTTCTCATGTCTATTTTACAAAAGAAACGAGGGGAAATAAATACTCCCAGTTTTATCTCTTATATAATTATGAAATATTTAAATGGAATATATTACCTCTTGAAATGACAATCAATCATAATTTATAAATTTTGTTAATTAATTTTTTTAATGGATGATGAGTACTTATTATTCTTGATTCTTTTATGACATCAATATTTTTACCATTTTTATAAATTATTATAGTCGTGTTCTATTGTACCGTATTGAATTCAACTTGTTTTTTTCCTCTCTTCCCTATAATCTTAATTCCAAACCTATTCTAAGAGTAAGACGTAACGAAAGATAATGAGAAACAATTGTGCGCTTGCGACATAGAAATTATTTTTGCTTGGTAATAAGCTATTTACAAATGATGTCTAAAATGAGCTATAGGAGAAACTTTTTTAATTTTGTAGGGAGGCACCAAATTTGAATGAATTAGATTATGTTGGGAATCAAAAATTACAAATTAAAGAAAATAGTGAGAAAACATAAGGAAAATAAAATATGTGGGAAAGAAACCTTAAACATTTTCTCATGTCTATTTTACAAAAGAAACGAGGGGAAATAAATACTCCAAATTTTATCTCTTATATAATTATGAAATATTTAAATGGAATATATTACCTCTTGAAATGTCAATCAATCATAATTTATAAATTTTGTTAATTAATTTTTTTAATGGATGATGAGTACTTATTATTCTTGATTCTTTTATGACATCAATATTCTTACCATTGTTATAAATTATTCTAGTTGTGTTCTATTGTACCGTATTGAATTTAACTTGTTTTTTTTCCTCTCTTCCCTAGAATCTTAATTCCAAATGTATTCTAAGAGTAAGACGTAACGAAAGCTAATGAGAAAATATTGTGCGCTTGCGACATAGAAATTATTTTTGCTTTGTAACAAGCTATTTACAAATGATGTCTAAAATGATCTATAGGAGAAACCTTTTTCATTTTGTAGGGAGGCACCAAATATGAATTAATTATATTATGTTGGGGATCAAAAATTAGAAATTAATGAAAATAGTGAGAAAACATAAGGAAAATAAAATATGTGGGAAAGAAACCTTAAACATTTTCTCATGTCTATTTTACAAAAGAAACGAGGGGAAATAAATACTCCAAGTTTTATCTCTTATATAATTATGAAATATTTAAATGGAATATATTACCTCTTGAAATGTCAATCAATCATAATTTATAAATTTTGTTAATTAATGTTTTTAATGGATGATGAGTACTTATTATTCTTGATTATTTTATGACATCAATATTCTTACCATTATTATAAATTATTCTACTTGTGTTCTATTGTACCGTATTGAATTTAACTTGCTTTTTTTCCTCTCTTCCCTAGAATCTTAATTCCAAACGTATTCTAAGAATAAGACGTAACGAAAGATAATGAGAAAATATTGTGCGCTTGCGACATAGAAATTATTTTTGCTTGGTAACAAGCTATTTACAAATGATGTCTAAAATGAGCTATAGGAGAAACTTTTTTAATTTTGTAGGGAGGCACCAAATTTGAATGAATTAGATTATGTTGGGAATCAAAAATTAGAAATTAATGAAAATAGTGAGAAAACATAAGGAAAATAAAATATGTGGGAAAGAAACCTTAAACATTTTCTCATGTCTATTTTACAAAAGAAACGAGGGGAAATAAATACTCCAAGTTTTATCTCTTATATAATTATGAAATATTTAAATGGAATATATTACCTCTTGAAATGTCAATCAATCATAATTTATAAATTTTGTTAATTAATGTTTTTAATGGATGATGAGTACTTATTATTCTTGATTCTTTTATGACATCAATATTCTTACCATTGTTATAAATTATTCTACTTGTGTTCTATTGTACCGTATTGAATTTAACTTGTTTTTTTTACTCTCTTCCCTAGAATCTTAATTCCAAACGTATTCTAAGAGTAAGACGTAACGAAAGCTAATGAGAAAATATTGTGCGCTTGCGACATAGAACATATTTTTGCTTGGTAACAAGCTATTTACAAATGATGTCTAAAATGATCTATAGGAGAAACCTTTTTCATTTTGTAGGGAGGCACCAAATATGAATTAATTATATTATTATGGGGATCAAAAATTAGAAATTAATGAAAATAGTGAGAAAACATAAGGAAAATAAAATATGTGGGAAAGAAACCTTAAACATTTTCTCATGTCTATTTTACAAAAGAAACGAGGGGAAATAAATACTTCAAGTTTTATCTCTTATATAATTATGAAATATTTAAATGGAATATATTACCTCTTGAAATGTCAATCAATCATAATTTATAAATTTTGTTAATTAATTTTTTTAATGGATGATGAGTACTTATTATTCTTGATTCTTTTATGACATCAATATTTTTACCATTTTTATAAATTATTATAGTTGTGTTCTATTGTACCGTATTGAATTCAACTTGTTTTTTTCCTCTCTTCCCTATAATCTTAATTCCAAACCTATTCTAAGAGTAAGACGTAACGAAAGATAATGAGAAACAATTGTGCGCTTGCGACATAGAAATTATTTTTGCTTGGTAACAAGCTATTTACAAATGATGTCTAAAATGATCTATAGGAGAAACCTTTTTCATTTTGTAGGGAGGCACCAAATATGAATTAATTATATTATGTTGGGGATCAAAAATTAGAAATTAATGAAAATAGTGAGAAAACATAAGGAAAATAAAATATGTGGGAAAGAAACCTTAAACATTTTCTCATGTCTATTTTACAAAAGAAACGAGGGGAAATAAATACTCCCAGTTTTATCTCTTATATAATTATGAAATATTTAAATGGAATATATTACCTCTTGAAATGTCAATCAATCATAATTTATAAATTTTGTTAATTAATTTTTTTAATGGATGATGAGTACTTATTATTCTTGATTCTTTTATGACATCAATATTTTTACCATTTTTATAAATTATTATAGTTGTGTTCTATTGTACCGTATTGAATTCAACTTGTTTTTTTCCTCTCTTCCCTATAATCTTAATTCCAAACCTATTCTAAGAGTAAGACGTAACGAAAGATAATGAGAAACAATTGTGCGCTTGCGACATAGAAATTATTTTTGCTTGGTAACAAGCTATTTACAAATGATGTCTAAAATGATCTATAGGAGAAACCTTTTTCATTTTGTAGGGAGGCACCAAATATGAATTAATTATATTATGTTGGGGATCAAAAATTAGAAATTAATGAAAATAGTGAGAAAACATAAGGAAAATAAAATATGTGGGAAAGAAACCTTAAACATTTTCTCATGTCTATTTTACAAAAGAAACGAGGGGAAATAAATACTCCAAGTTTTATCTCTTATATAATTATGAAATATTTAAATGGAATATATTACCTCTTGAAATGTCAATCAATCATAATTTATAAATTTTGTTAATTAATGTTTTTAATGGATGATGAGTACTTATTATTCTTGATTCTTTTATGACATCAATATTCTTACCATTGTTATAAATTATTCTACATGTGTTCTATTGTACCGTATTGAATTCAACTTGTTTTTTTCCTCTCTTCCCTAGAATCTTAATTCCAAACCTATTCTAAGAGTAAGACGTAACGAAAGATAAGGAGAAAATATTGTGCGCTTGCGACATAGAAATTATTTTTGCTTGGTAACAAGCTATTTACAAAGGATGTCTAAAATGAGCTATAGCAGAAACCTTTTTTATTTTGAAGGGAGACACCAAATTTGAATGAATTAGATTATGTTGGGAATCAAAAATTACAAATTAAAGAAAATAGTGAGAAAACATAAGGAAAATAAAATATGTGGGAAAGAAAGCTTAAACATTTTCTCATGTCTATTTGACAAAAGAAACGAGGGGAAATAAATACTCCAAGTTTTATTTCTTATATAATTATGAAATATTTAAATGGAATATATTACCTCTTAAAATGTCAATCAATCATAATTTATAAATTTTGTTAATTAATTTTTTTAATGGATGATGAGTACTTATTATTCTTGATTCTTTTATGGCATCAATATTCTTACAATTTTTATAAATTATTCTAGATGTGTTCTATTGTACCGTATTGAATTCAACTTGTTTTTTTCCTCTCTTCCCTAGAATCTGAATTCCAAACCTATTCTAAGAGTAAGACGTAACGAAAGATAATGAGAAAAAATTGTGCGCTTGGGACATAGAAATTATTTTTCTTGGTAACAAGCTATTTACAAATGATGTCTAAAATGAGCTATAGCAGAAACCTTTTTCATTTTGTAGGGAGGCACCAAATTTGAATGAATTAGATTATGTTGGGAATCAAAAATTAGAAATTAATGAAAATAGTGAGAAAACATAAGGAAAATAAAATATGTTAGAAAGAAACCATAAACATTTTCTCATGTCTATTTTACAAAAGAAACGAAGGGAAATAAATACTCCAAGTTTTATCTCTTATATAATTATGAAATATTTAAATGGAATATATTACCTCTTAAAATGTCAATCAATCATAATTTATAAATTTTGTTAATTAATTTTTTTAATGGATGATGAGTACTTATTATTCTTGATTCTTTTATTACATCAATATTCTTACCAATTTTATAAAATATTCTAGTTGTGTTCTATTGTACAGTATTGTATTTAACTTGTTTTTTTTCCTCTCTTCCCTAGAATCTTAATTCCAAACCTATTCTAAGAGTAAGACGTAACGAAAGATAATGAGAAAATATTGTGCACTTGCGACAAAGAAATTATTTTTGCTTCGTAACAAGCTATTTACAAATGATGTCTAAAATGAGCTATAGTAGAAACCTTTTTCATTTTGTAGGGAGGCATCAAATATGAATGAATTAGATTATGGTGGGGATCAAAAATTAGAAATTAATGAAAATAGTGAGAAAACATAAGGAAAATAAAATATGTTAGAAAGAAACCATAAACATTTTCTCATGTCTATTTTACAAAAGAAACGAAGGGAAATAAATACTCCAAGTTTTATCTCTTATATAATTATGAAATATTTAAATGGAATATATTACCTCTTAAAATGTCAATCAATCATAATTTATAAATTATGTTAATTAATTTTTTAATGGATGATGAGTACTTATTATTCTTGATTCTTTTATTACATCAATATTCTTACCAATTTTATAAAATATTCTAGTTGTGTTCTATTGTACAGTATTGTATTTAACTTGTTTTTTTTCCTCTCTTCCCTAGAATCTTAATTCCAAACCTATTCTAAGAGTAAGACGTAACGAAAGATAATGAGAAAATATTGTGCACTTGCGACAAAGAAATTATTTTTGCTTCGTAACAAGCTATTTACAAATGATGTCTAAAATGAGCTATAGTAGAAACCTTTTTCATTTTGTAGGGAGGCATCAAATATGAATGAATTAGATTATGGTGGGGATCAAAAATTAGAAATTAATGAAAATAGTGAGAAAACATAAGGAAAATAAAATATGTGGGAAAGAAACCTTAAACATTTTCTCGTGTCTACTTTACAAAAGAAACGAGGGGAAATAAATACTCCAAGTTTTATATCTAATATAATTATGAAATATTTAAATTGAATATATTACCTCTTAAAATGTCAATCAATCATAATTTATAAATTTTGTTAATTAATATTTTTAATGGATGATGAGTACTTATTATTCTTGATTCTTTTATGACATCAATATTCTTACAATTTTTATAAATTATTCTAGATGTGTTCTATTGTTCCGTATTGAATTCAACTTGTTTTTTTCCTCTCTTCCCTAGAATCTTAATTCCAAACCTATTCTAAGAGTAAGACGTAACGAAAGATAATGAGAAAATATTGTGCGCTTGCGACATAGAAATTATTTTTGCTTGGTAACAAGCTATTTAGAAATGATGTCTAAAATGAGCAATAGTAGAAACCTTTTTTTTTTAAGGGAGGCACCAAATTTGAATGAATTAGATTATGTTGGGAATCAAAAATTACAAATTAATGAAAATAGTGAGAAAACATAAGGAAAATAAAATATGTGGGAAAGAAACCATAAACATTTTCTCTTGTCTATTTTACAAAAGAAACGAAGGGAAATAAATACTCCAAGTTTTATCTCTTATATAATTATGAAATATTTAAATGGAATATATTACCTCTTAAAATGTCAATCAATCATAATTTATAAATTTTGTTAATTAATTTTTTTAATGGATGATGAGTACTTATTATTCTTGATTCTTTTATGACATCAATATTCTTACCAATTTTATAAAATATTCTAGTTGTGTTCTATTGTACAGTATTGTATTTAACTTGTTTTTTTTCCTCTCTTCCCTAGAATCTTAATTCCAAACCTATTCTAAGAGTAAGACGTAACGAAAGATAATGAGAAAATATTGTGCACTTGCGACAAAGAAATTATTTTTGCTTCGTAACAAGCTATTTACAAATGATGTCTAAAATGAGCTATAGTAGAAACCTTTTTCATTTTGTAGGGAGGCACCAAATATGAATGAATTAGATTATGGTGGGGATCAAAAATTAGAAATTAATGAAAATAGTGAGAAAACATAAGGAAAATAAAATATGTGGGAAAGAAACCTTAAACATTTTCTCGTGTCTACTTTACAAAAGAAACGAGGGGAAATAAATACTCCAAGTTTTATTACTAATATAATTATGAAATATTTAAATTGAATATATTACCTCTTAAAATGTCAATCAATCATAATTTATAAATTTTGTTAATTAATATTTTTAATGGATGATGAGTACTTATTATTCTTGATTCTTTTATGACATCAATATTCTTACAATTTTTATAAATTATTCTAGATGTGTTCTATTGTACCGTATTGAATTCAACTTGTTTTTTTTCCTCTCTTCCCTAGAATCTGAATTCCAAACCTATTCTAAGAGTAAGACGTAACGAAAGATAATGAGAAAAAATTGTGCGCTTGGGACATAGAAATTATTTTTCTTGGTAACAAGCTATTTACAAATGATGTCTAAAATGAGCTATAGCAGAAACCTTTTTCATTTTGTAGGGAGGCACCAAATTTGAATGAATTAGATTATGTTGGGAATCAAAAATTAGAAATTAATGAAAATAGTGAGAAAACATAAGGAAAATAAAATATGTGAGAAAGAAACCTTAAACATTTTCTCGTGTCTACTTTACAAAAGAAACGAGGGGAAATAAATACACCAAGTTTTATTTCTTATATAATTATGAAATATTTAAATGGAATATATTACCTCTTAAAATGTCAATCAATCATAATTTATAAATTTTGTTAATTAATATTTTTAATGGATGATGAGTACTTATTATTCTTGATTCTTTTATGACATCAATATTCTTACAATTTTTATAAATTATTCTAGTTGTGTTCTATTGTACCGTATTGAATTTATCTTGTTTTTTTCCTCTCTTCCCTAGAATCTTAATTCCAAACCTATTCTAAGAGTAAGACGTAACGAAAGATAATGAGAAAATATTGTGCGCTTGCGACATAGAAATTATTTTTGCTTGGTAACAAGCTATTTAGAAATGATGTCTAAAATGAGCTATAGGAGAAACCGTTTTAATTTTGTAGGGAGGCACCAAATTTGAATGAATTAGATTATGGTGGGGATCAAAAATTACAAATTAATGAAAATAGTGAGGAAACATAAGGAAAATAAAATATGTGGGAAAGAAACCTTAAACATTTTCACATGTCTATTTTACAAAAGAAACGAGGGGAAATAAATACTCCAAGTTTTATCTCTTATATAATTATGAAATATTTAAATGGAATATATTACCTCTTGAAATGTCAATCAATCATAATTTATAAATTTTGTTAATTAATATTTTTATTGGATGATGAGTACTTATTATTCTTGATTCTTTTATGACATCAATATTCTTACCATTTTTATGAATTATTCTAGATGTGTTCTATTGTACCGTATTGAATTCAACTTGTTTTTTTCCTCTCTTCCCTAGAATCTTAATTCCAAACTTATTCTAAGAGTAAGACGTAACGAAAGATAATGAGAAAATATTGTGTGCTTGCGACATAGAAATTATTTTTGCTTGGTAACAAGCTATTTAGAAATGATGTATAAAATGAGCTATAGGAGAAACCTTTTTCATTTTGTAGGGAGGCACCAAATATGAATGAATTAGATTATGGTGGGGATCAAAAATTACAAATTAAAGAAAATAGTGAGAAAACATAAGGAAAATAAAATATGTGGGAAAGAAACCTTAAACATTTTCACGTGTCTATTTTTCAAAAGAAACGAGGGGAAATAAATACTCCAAGTTTTATCTCTTATATAATTATGAAATATTTAAATGGAATATATTACCTCTTGAAATGTCAATCAATCATAATTTATAAATTTTGTTAATTAATATTTTTAATGGATGATGAGTACTTATTATTCTTGATTCTTTTATGACATCAATATTCTTACCATTTTTATGAATTATTCTAGATGTGTTCTATTGTACCGTATTGAATTCAACTTGTTTTTTTCCTCTCTTCCCTAGAATCTTAATTCCAAACCTATTCTAAGAGTATGACGTAACGAAAGATAAGGAGAAAATATTGTGCGCTTGCGACATAGAAATTATTTTTGCTTGGTAACAAGCTATTTACAAAGGATGTCTAAAATGAGCTATAGGAGAAACCTTTTTCATTTTGTAGGGAGGCACCAAATATGAATGAATTAGATTATGGTGGGGATCAAAAATTACAAATTAAAGAAAATAGTGAGAAAACATAAGGAAAATAAAATATGTGGGAAAGAAACCTTAAACATTTTCACGTGTCTATTTTTCAAAAGAAACGAGGGGAAATAAATACTCCAAGTTTTATCTCTTATATAATTATGAAATATTTAAATGGAATATATTACCTCTTGAAATGTCAATCAATCATAATTTATAAATTTTGTTAATTAATATTTTTAATGGATGATGAGTACTTATTATTCTTGATTCTTTTATGACATCAATATTCTTACCATTTTTATGAATTATTCTAGATGTGTTCTATTGTACCGTATTGAATTCAACTTGTTTTTTTCCTCTCTTCCCTAGAATCTTAATTCCAAACCTATTCTAAGAGTAAGACGTAACGAAAGATAAGGAGAAAATATTGTGCGCTTGCGACATAGAAATTATTTTTGCTTGGTAACAAGCTATTTACAAAGGATGTCTAAAATGAGCTATAGTAGAAACCTTTTTCATTTTGTAGGGAGGCACCAAATATGAATGAATTAGATTATGGTGGGGATCAAAAATTACAAATTAAAGAAAATAGTGAGAAAACATAAGGAAAATAAAATATGTGGGAAAAAAAAGCTTAAAACATTTTCTCGTGTCTATTTGACAAAAGAAACGAGGGGAAATAAATACTCCAAGTTTTATTTCTTATATAATTATGAAATATTTAAATGGAATATATTACCTCTTAAAATGTCAATCAATCATAATTTATAAATTTTGTTAATTAATTTTTTTAATGGATGATGAGTACTTATTATTCTTGATTCTTTTATGACATCAATATTCTTACCAATTTTATAAAATATTCTAGTTGTGTTCTATTGTACAGTATTGTATTTAACTTGTTTTTTTTCCTCTCTTCCCTAGAATCTTAATTCCAAACCTATTCTAAGAGTAAGACGTAACGAAAGATAATGAGAAAATATTGTGCACTTGCGACAAAGAAATTATTTTTGCTTCGTAACAAGCTATTTACAAATGATGTCTAAAATGAGCTATAGTAGAAACCTTTTTCATTTTGTAGGGAGGCACCAAATTTGAATGAATTAGATTATGTTGGGAATCAAAAATTAGAAATTAATGAAAATAGTGAGAAAACATAAGGAAAATAAAATATGTTAGAAAGAAACCATAAACATTTTCTCATGTCTATTTTACAAAAGAAACGAAGGGAAATAAATACTCCAAGTTTTATCTCTTATATAATTATGAAATATTTAAATGGAATATATTACCTCTTAAAATGTCAATCAATCATAATTTATAAATTTTGTTAATTAATTTTTTTAATGGATGATGAGTACTTATTATTCTTGATTCTTTTATGACATCAATATTCTTACCAATTTTATAAAATATTCTAGTTGTGTTCTATTGTACAGTATTGTATTTAACTTGTTTTTTTTCCTCTCTTCCCTAGAATCTTAATTCCAAACCTATTCTAAGAGTAAGACGTAACGAAAGATAATGAGAAAATATTGTGCACTTGCGACAAAGAAATTATTTTTGCTTCGTAACAAGCTATTTACAAATGATGTCTAAAATGAGCTATAGTAGAAACCTTTTTCATTTTGTAGGGAGGCACCAAATATGAATGAATTAGATTATGGTGGGGATCAAAAATTAGAAATTAATGAAAATAGTGAGAAAACATAAGGAAAATAAAATATGTGGGAAAGAAACCTTAAACATTTTCTCGTGTCTACTTTACAAAAGAAACGAGGGGAAATAAATACTCCAAGTTTTATTTCTAATATAATTATGAAATATTTAAATTGAATATATTACCTCTTAAAATGTCAATCAATCATAATTTATAAATTTTTTTAATTAATATTTTTAATGGATGATGAGTACTTATTATTCTTGATTCTTTTATGACATCAATATTCTTACAATTTTTATAAATTATTCTAGATGTGTTCTATTGTACCGTATTGAATTCAACTTGTTTTTTTTCCTCTCTTCCCTAGAATCTTAATTCCAAACCTATTCTAAGAGTAAGACGTAACGAAAGATAATGAGAAAATATTGTGCGCTTGCGACATAGAAATTATTTTTGCTTGGTAACAAGCTATTTACAAATGATGTCTAAAATGAGCTATAGTAGAAACCTTTTTTATTTTGAAGGGAGGCACCAAATATGAATGAATTAGATTATGGTGGGGATCAAAAATTAGAAATTAATGAAAATAGTGAGAAAACATAAGGAAAATAAAATATGTGAGAAAGAAACCTTAAACATTTTCTCGTGTCTACTTTACAAAAGAAACGAGGGGAAATAAATACACCAAGTTTTATTTCTTATATAATTATGAAATATTTAAATGGAATATATTACCTCTTAAAATGTCAATCAATCATAATTTATAAATTTTGTTAATTAATATTTTTAATGGATGATGAGTACTTATTATTCTTGATTCTTTTATGACATCAATATTCTTACAATTTTTATAAATTATTCTAGTTGTGTTCTATTGTACCGTATTGAATTTATCTTGTTTTTTTCCTCTCTTCCCTAGAATCTTAATTCCAAACCTATTCTAAGAGTAAGACGTAACGAAAGATAATGAGAAAATATTGTGCGCTTGCGACATAGAAATTATTTTTGCTTGGTAACAAGCTATTTAGAAATGATGTCTAAAATGAGCTATAGGAGAAACCTTTTTAATGTTGTAGGGAGGCACCAAATTTGAATGAATTAGATTATGGTGGGGATCAAAAATTACAAATTAATGAAAATAGTGAGGAAACATAAGGAAAATAAAATATGTGGGAAAGAAACCTTAAACATTTTCACATGTCTATTTTTCAAAAGAAACGAGGGGAAATAAATACTCCAAGTTTTATCTCTTATATAATTATGAAATATTTAAATGGAATATATTACCTCTTGAAATGTCAATCAATCATAATTTATAAATTTTGTTAATTAATATTTTTAATGGATGATGAGAACTTATTATTCTTGATTCTTTTATGACATCAATATTCTTACCATTTTTATGAATTATTCTAGATGTGTTCTATTGTACCGTATTGAATTCAACTTGTTTTTTTCCTCTCTTCCCTAGAATCTTAATTCCAAACCTATTCTAAGAGTAAGACGTAACGAAAGATAATGAGAAAATATTGTGCGCTTGCGACATAGAAATTATTTTTGCTTGGTAACAAGCTATTTACAAATGATGTCTAAAATGAGCTATAGTAGAAACCTTTTTTATTTTGAAGGGAGGCACCAAATATGAATGAATTAGATTATGGTGGGGATCAAAAATTAGAAATTAATGAAAATAGTGAGAAAACATAAGGAAAATAAAATATGTGAGAAAGAAACCTTAAACATTTTCTCGTGTCTACTTTACAAAAGAAACGAGGGGAAATAAATACACCAAGTTTTATTTCTTATATAATTATGAAATATTTAAATGGAATATATTACCTCTTAAAATGTCAATCAATCATAATTTATAAATTTTGTTAATTAATATTTTTAATGGATGATGAGTACTTATTATTCTTGATTCTTTTATGACATCAATATTCTTACAATTTTTATAAATTATTCTAGTTGTGTTCTATTGTACCGTATTGAATTTATCTTGTTTTTTTCCTCTCTTCCCTAGAATCTTAATTCCAAACCTATTCTAAGAGTAAGACGTAACGAAAGATAATGAGAAAATATTGTGCGCTTGCGACATAGAAATTATTTTTGCTTGGTAACAAGCTATTTAGAAATGATGTCTAAAATGAGCTATAGGAGAAACCTTTTTAATGTTGTAGGGAGGCACCAAATTTGAATGAATTAGATTATGGTGGGGATCAAAAATTACAAATTAATGAAAATAGTGAGGAAACATAAGGAAAATAAAATATGTGGGAAAGAAACCTTAAACATTTTCACATGTCTATTTTTCAAAAGAAACGAGGGGAAATAAATACTCCAAGTTTTATCTCTTATATAATTATGAAATATTTAAATGGAATATATTACCTCTTGAAATGTCAATCAATCATAATTTATAAATTTTGTTAATTAATATTTTTAATGGATGATGAGTACTTATTATTCTTGATTCTTTTATGACATCAATATTCTTACCATTTTTATGAATTATTCTAGATGTGTTCTATTGTACCGTATTGAATTCAACTTGTTTTTTTCCTCTCTTCCCTAGAATCTTAATTCCAAACCTATTCTAAGAGTAAGACGTAACGAAAGATAATGAGAAAATATTGTGCGCTTGCGACATAGAAATTATTTTTGCTTGGTAACAAGCTATTTACAAATGATGTCTAAAATGAGCTATAGTAGAAACCTTTTTCATTTTGTAGGGAGGCACCAAATATGAATGAATTAGATTATGGTGGGGATCAAAAATTACAAATTAAAGAAAATAGTGAGAAAACATAAGGAAAATAAAATATGTGGGAAAAAAAGCTTAAACATTTTCTCGTGTCTATTTGACAAAAGAAACGAGGGGAAATAAATACTCCAAGTTTTATTTCTTATATAATTATGAAATATTTAAATAGAATATATTACCTCTTAAAATGTCAATCAATCATAATTTATAAATTTTGTTAATTAATTTTTTTAATGGATGATGAGTACTTATTATTCTTGATTCTTTTATGGCATCAATATTCTTACAATTTTTATAAATTATTCTAGATGTGTTCTATTGTACCGTATTGAATTCAACTTGTTTTTTTCCTCTCTTCCCTAGAATCTGAATTCCAAACCTATTCTAAGAGTAAGACGTAACGAAAGATAATGAGAAAAAATTGTGCGCTTGGGACATAGAAATTATTTGGTAACAAGCTATTTACAAATGATGTCTAAAATGAGCTATAGCAGAAACCTTTTTCATTTTGTAGGGAGGCACCAAATTTGAATGAATTAGATTATGTTGGGAATCAAAAATTAGAAATTAATGAAAATAGTGAGAAAACATAAGGAAAATAAAATATGTGGGAAAGAAACCATAAACATTTTCTCATGTCTATTTTACAAAAGAAACGAAGGGAAATAAATACTCCAAGTTTTATCTCTTATATAATTATGAAATATTTAAATGGAATATATTACCTCTTAAAATGTCAATCAATCATAATTTATAAATTTTGTTAATTAATTTTTTTAATGGATGATGAGTACTTATTATTCTTGATTCTTTTATGACATCAATATTCTTACCAATTTTATAAAATATTCTAGTTGTGTTCTATTGTACAGTATTGTATTTTACTTGTTTTTTTTCCTCTCTTCCCTAGAATCTTAATTCCAAACCTATTCTAAGAGTAAGACGTAACGAAAGATAATGAGAAAATATTGTGCACTTGCGACAAAGAAATTATTTTTGCTTCGTAACAAGCTATTTACAAATGATGTCTAAAATGAGCTATAGTAGAAACCTTTTTCATTTTGTAGGGAGGCACCAAATATGAATGAATTAGATTATGGTGGGGATCAAAAATTAGAAATTAATGAAAATAGTGAGAAAACATAAGGAAAATAAAATATGTGGGAAAGAAACCTTAAACATTTTCTCGTGTCTACTTTACAAAAGAAACAAGGGGAAATAAATACTCCAAGTTTTATTTCTAATATAATTATGAAATATTTAAATTGAATATATTACCTCTTAAAATGTCAATCAATCATAATTTATAAATTTTTTTAATTAATATTTTTAATGGATGATGAGTACTTATTATTCTTGATTCTTTTATGACATCAATATTCTTACAATTTTTATAAATTATTCTAGATGTGTTCTATTGTACCGTATTGAATTCAACTTGTTTTTTTCCTCTCTTCCCTAGAATCTTAATTCCAAACCTATTCTAAGAGTAAGACGTAACGAAAGATAATGAGAAAATATTGTGCGCTTGCGACATAGAAATTATTTTTGCTTGGTAACAAGCTATTTACAAATGATGTCTAAAATGAGCTATAGTAGAAACCTTTTTTATTTTGAAGGGAGGCACCAAATATGAATGAATTAGATTATGGTGGGGATCAAAAATTACAAATTAATGAAAATAGTGAGAAAACATAAGGAAAATAAAATATGTGAGAAAGAAACCTTAAACATTTTCACATGTCTACTTTACAAAAGAAACGAGGGGAAATAAATACACCAAGTTTTATTTCTTATATAATTATGAAATATTTAAATGGAATATATTACCTCTTGAAATGTCAATCAATCATAATTTATAAATTTTGTTAATTAATATTTTTAATGGATGATGAGTACTTATTATTCTTGATTCTTTTATGACATCAATATTCTTACCATTTTTATGAATTATTCTAGATGTGTTCTATTGTACCGTATTGAATTCAACTTGTTTTTTTCCTCTCTTCCCTAGAATCTTAATTCCAAACCTATTCTAAGAGTAAGACGTAACGAAAGATAATGAGAAAATATTGTGCGCTTGCGACATAGAAATTATTTTTGCTTGGTAACAAGCTATTTACAAATGATGTCTAAAATGAGCTATAGTAGAAACCTTTTTCATTTTGTAGGGAGGCACCAAATATGAATGAATTAGATTATGGTGGGGATCAAAAATTACAAATTAAAGAAAATAGTGAGAAAACATAAGGAAAATAAAATATGTGGGAAAAAAAGCTTAAACATTTTCTCGTGTCTATTTGACAAAAGAAACGAGGGGAAATAAATACTCCAAGTTTTATTTCTTATATAATTATGAAATATTTAAATAGAATATATTACCTCTTAAAATGTCAATCAATCATAATTTATAAATTTTGTTAATTAATTTTTTTAATGGATGATGAGTACTTATTATTCTTGATTCTTTTATGACATCAATATTCTTACAATTTTTATGAATTATTCTAGATGTGTTCTATTGTACCGTATTGAATTCAACTTGTTTTTTTCCTCTCTTCCCTAGAATCTTAATTCCAAACCTATTCTAAGAGTAAGACGTAACGAAAGATAATGAGAAAAAATTGTGCGCTTGCGACATAGAAATTATTTTTGCTTGGTAACAAGCTATTTACAAATGATGTCTAAAATGAGCTATAGGAGAAACCTTTTTCATTTTGTAGGGAGGCACCAAATTTGAATGAATTAGATTATGGTGGGGATCAAAAATTACAAATTAATGAAAATAGTGAGGAAACATAAGGAAAATAAAATATGTGGGAAAGAAACCATAAACATTTTCACATGTCTATTTTTCAAAAGAAACGAGGGGAAATAAATACTCCAAGTTTTATCTCTTATATAATTATGAAATATTTAAATGGAATATATTACCTCTTAAAATGTCAATCAATCATAATTTATAAATTTTGTTAATTAATATTTTTAATGGATGATGAGTACTTATTATTCTTGATTCTTTTATGACATCAATATTCTTACCATTTTTATGAATTATTCTAGATGTGTTCTATTGTACCGTATTGAATTCAACTTGTTTTTTTCCTCTCTTCCCTAGAATCTTAATTCCAAACCTATTCTAAGAGTAAGACGTAACGAAAGATAATGAGAAAATATTGTGCGCTTGCGACATAGAAATTATTTTTGCTTGGTAACAAGCTATTTACAAATGATGTCTAAAATGAGCTATAGTAGAAACCTTTTTTATTTTGAAGGGAGGCACCAAATATGAATGAATTAGATTATGGTGGGGATCAAAAATTAGAAATTAATGAAAATAGTGAGAAAACATAAGGAAAATAAAATATGTGAGAAAGAAACCTTAAACATTTTCTCGTGTCTACTTTACAAAAGAAACGAGGGGAAATAAATACACCAAGTTTTATTTCTTATATAATTATGAAATATTTAAATGGAATATATTACCTCTTAAAATGTCAATCAATCATAATTTATAAATTTTGTTAATTAATATTTTTAATGGATGATGAGTACTTATTATTCTTGATTCTTTTATGACATCAATATTCTTACAATTTTTATAAATTATTCTAGTTGTGTTCTATTGTACCGTATTGAATTTATCTTGTTTTTTTCCTCTCTTCCCTAGAATCTTAATTCCAAACCTATTCTAAGAGTAAGACGTAACGAAAGATAATGAGAAAATATTGTGCGCTTGCGACATAGAAATTATTTTTGCTTGGTAACAAGCTATTTAGAAATGATGTCTAAAATGAGCTATAGGAGAAACCTTTTTAATTTTGTAGGGAGGCACCAAATTTGAATGAATTAGATTATGGTGGGGATCAAAAATTACAAATTAATGAAAATAGTGAGGAAACATAAGGAAAATAAAATATGTGGGAAAGAAACCTTAAACATTTTCACATGTCTATTTTTCAAAAGAAACGAGGGGAAATAAATACTCCAAGTTTTATCTCTTATATAATTATGAAATATTTAAATGGAATATATTACCTCTTGAAATGTCAATCAATCATAATTTATAAATTTTGTTAATTAATATTTTTAATGGATGATGAGTACTTATTATTCTTGATTCTTTTATGACATCAATATTCTTACCATTTTTATGAATTATTCTAGATGTGTTCTATTGTACCGTATTGAATTCAACTTGTTTTTTTCCTCTCTTCCCTAGAATCTTAATTCCAAACCTATTCTAAGAGTAAGACGTAACGAAAGATAATGAGAAAATATTGTGCGCTTGCGACATAGAAATTATTTTTGCTTGGTAACAAGCTATTTACAAATGATGTCTAAAATGAGCTATAGTAGAAACCTTTTTCATTTTGTAGGGAGGCACCAAATATGAATGAATTAGATTATGGTGGGGATCAAAAATTACAAATTAAAGAAAATAGTGAGAAAACATAAGGAAAATAAAATATGTGGGAAAAAAAGCTTAAACATTTTCTCGTGTCTATTTGACAAAAGAAACGAGGGGAAATAAATACTCCAAGTTTTATTTCTTATATAATTATGAAATATTTAAATAGAATATATTACCTCTTAAAATGTCAATCAATCATAATTTATAAATTTTGTTAATTAATTTTTTTAATGGATGATGAGTACTTATTATTCTTGATTCTTTTATGGCATCAATATTCTTACAATTTTTATAAATTATTCTAGATGTGTTCTATTGTACCGTATTGAATTCAACTTGTTTTTTTCCTCTCTTCCCTAGAATCTGAATTCCAAACCTATTCTAAGAGTAAGACGTAACGAAAGATAATGAGAAAAAATTGTGCGCTTGCGACATAGAAATTATTTTTGCTTGGTAACAAGCTATTTACAAATGATGTCTAAAATGAGCTATAGGAGAAACCTTTTTCATTTTGTAGGGAGGCACCAAATTTGAATGAATTAGATTATGGTGGGGATCAAAAATTACAAATTAATGAAAATAGTGAGGAAACATAAGGAAAATAAAATATGTGGGAAAGAAACCATAAACATTTTCACATGTCTATTTTTCAAAAGAAACGAGGGGAAATAAATACTCCAAGTTTTATCTCTTATATAATTATGAAATATTTAAATGGAATATATTACCTCTTAAAATGTCAATCAATCATAATTTATAAATTTTGTTAATTAATATTTTTAATGGATGATGAGTACTTATTATTCTTGATTCTTTTATGAAATCAATATTCTTACCATTTTTATGAATTATTCTAGATGTGTTCTATTGTACCGTATTGAATTCAACTTGTTTTTTTCCTCTCTTCCCTAGAATCTTAATTCCAAACCTATTCTAAGAGTAAGACGTAACGAAAGATAATGAGAAAATATGGTGCGCTTGCGACAAAGAAATTATTTTTGCTTGGTAACAAGCTATTTACAAATAATGTCTAAAATGAGCTATAGTAGAAACCTTTTTCATTTTGTAGGGAGGCACCAAATATGAATGAATTAGATTATGGTGGGGATCAAAAATTACAAATTAATGAAAATAGTGAGGAAACATAAGGAAAATAAAATATGTGGGAAAGAAAGCTTAAACATTTTCTCGTGTCTATTTTTCAAAAGAAACGAGGGGAAATAAATACTCCAAGTTTTATCTCTTATATAATTATGAAATATTTAAATGGAATATATTACCTCTTGAAATGTCAATCAATCATAATTTATAAATTTTGTTAATTAATATTTTTAATGGATGATGAGTACTTATTATTCTTGATTCTTTTATGACATCAATATTCTTACCATTTTTATGAATTATTCTAGATGTGTTCTATTGTACCGTATTGAATTCAACTTGTTTTTTTCCTCTCTTCCCTAGAATCTTAATTCCAAACCTATTCTAAGAGTAAGACGTAACGAAAGATAATGAGAAAATATTGTGCGCTTGCGACATAGAAATTATTTTTGCTTGGTAACAAGCTATTTACAAATGATGTCTAAAATGAGCTATAGTAGAAACCTTTTTCATTTTGTAGGGAGGCACCAAATATGAATGAATTAGATTATGGTGGGGATCAAAAATTACAAATTAAAGAAAATAGTGAGAAACCATAAGGAAAATAAAATATGTGGGAAAAAAAGCTTAAACATTTTCTCGTGTCTATTTGACAAAAGAAACGAGGGGAAATAAATACTCCAAGTTTTATTTCTTATATAATTATGAAATATTTAAATAGAATATATTACCTCTTAAAATGTCAATCAATCATAATTTATAAATTTTGTTAATTAATGTTTTTAATGGATGATGAGTACTTATTATTCTTGATTCTTTTATGGCATCAATATTCTTACAATTTTTATAAATTATTCTAGATGTGTTCTATTGTACCGTATTGAATTCAACTTGTTTTTTTCCTCTCTTCCCTAGAATCTTAATTCCAAACCTATTCTAAGAGTAAGACGTAACGAAATATAATGAGAAAATATTGTGCGCTTGCGACATAGAAATTATTTTTGCTTGGTAACAAGCTATTTAGAAATGATGTCTAAAATGAGCTATAGGAGAAACCTTTTTAATTTTGTAGGGAGGCACCAAATTTGAATGAATTAGATTATGGTGGGGATCAAAAATTACAAATTAATGAAAATAGTGAGGAAACATAAGGAAAATAAAATATGTGGGAAAGAAACCTTAAACATTTTCACATGTCTATTTTTCAAAAGAAACGAGGGGAAATAAATACTCCAAGTTTTATCTCTTATATAATTATGAAATATTTAAATGGAATATATTACCTCTTGAAATGTCAATCAATCATAATTTATAAATTTTGTTAATTAATATTTTTAATGGATGATGAGTACTTATTATTCTTGATTCTTTTATGACATCAATATTCTTACCATTTTTATGAATTATTCTAGATGTGTTCTATTGTACCGTATTGAATTCAACTTGTTTTTTTCCTCTCTTCCCTAGAATCTTAATTCCAAACCTATTCTAAGAGTAAGACGTAATGAAAGATAATGAGAAAATATTGTGCGCTTGCGACATAGAAATTATTTTTGCTTGGTAACAAGCTATTTACAAATGATGTCTAAAATGAGCTATAGTAGAAACCTTTTTCATTTTGTAGGGAGGCACCAAATATGAATGAATTAGATTATGGTGGGGATCAAAAATTACAAATTAAAGAAAATAGTGAGAAAACATAAGGAAAATAAAATATGTGGGAAAAAAAGCTTAAACATTTTCTCGTGTCTATTTGACAAAAGAAACGAGGGGAAATAAATACTCCAAGTTTTATTTCTTATATAATTATGAAATATTTAAATAGAATATATTACCTCTTAAAATGTCAATCAATCATAATTTATAAATTTTGTTAATTAATTTTTTTAATGGATGATGAGTACTTATTATTCTTGATTCTTTTATGACATCAATATTCTTACAATTTTTATAAATTATTCTAGATGTGTTCTATTGTACCGTATTGAATTCAACTTGTTTTTTTCCTCTCTTCCCTAGAATCTTAATTCCAAACCTATTCTAAGAGTAAGACGTAACGAAAGATAATGAGAAAATATTGTGCGCTTGCGACATAGAAATTATTTTTGCTTGGTAACAAGCTATTTACAAATGATGTCTAAAATGAGCTATAGTAGAAACCTTTTTTATTTTGAAGGGAGGCACCAAATATGAATGAATTAGATTATGGTGGGGATCAAAAATTACAAATTAATGAAAATAGTGAGGAAACATAAGGAAAATAAAATATGTGGGAAAGAAAGCTTAAACATTTTCACGTGTCTATTTTTCAAAAGAAACGAGGGGAAATAAATACTCCAAGTTTTATCTCTTATATAATTATGAAATATTTAAATGGAATATATTACCTCTTGAAATGTCAATCAATCATAATTTATAAATTTTGTTAATTAATATTTTTAATGGATGATGAGTACTTATTATTCTTGATTCTTTTATGACATCAATATTCTTACCATTTTATGAATTATTCTAGATGTGTTCTATTGTACCGTATTGAATTCAACTTGTTTTTTTCCTCTCTTCCCTAGAATCTTAATTCCAAACCTATTCTAAGAGTAAGACGTAACGAAAGATAATGAGAAAATATTGTGCGCTTGCGACATAGAAATTATTTTTGCTTGGTAACAAGCTATTTACAAATGATGTCTAAAATGAGCTATAGTAGAAACCTTTTTCATTTTGTAGGGAGGCACCAAATATGAATGAATTAGATTATGGTGGGGATCAAAAATTACAAATTAAAGAAAATAGTGAGAAACCATAAGGAAAATAAAATATGTGGGAAAAAAAGCTTAAACATTTTCTCGTGTCTATTTGACAAAAGAAACGAGGGGAAATAAATACTCCAAGTTTTATTTCTTATATAATTATGAAATATTTAAATAGAATATATTACCTCTTAAAATGTCAATCAATCATAATTTATAAATTTTGTTAATTAATGTTTTTAATGGATGATGAGTACTTATTATTCTTGATTCTTTTATGGCATCAATATTCTTACAATTTTTATAAATTATTCTAGATGTGTTCTATTGTACCGTATTGAATTCAACTTGTTTTTTTCCTCTCTTCCCTAGAATCTTAATTCCAAACCTATTCTAAGAGTAAGACGTAACGAAATATAATGAGAAAATAGTGTGCGCTTGCGACATAGAAATTATTTTTGCTTGGTAACAAGCTATTTAGAAATGATGTCTAAAATGAGCTATAGGAGAAACCTTTTTAATTTTGTAGGGAGGCACCAAATTTGAATGAATTAGATTATGGTGGGGATCAAAAATTACAAATTAATGAAAATAGTGAGGAAACATAAGGAAAATAAAATATGTGGGAAAGAAACCTTAAACATTTTCACATGTCTATTTTTCAAAAGAAACGAGGGGAAATAAATACTCCAAGTTTTATCTCTTATATAATTATGAAATATTTAAATGGAATATATTACCTCTTGAAATGTCAATCAATCATAATTTATAAATTTTGTTAATTAATATTTTTAATGGATGATGAGTACTTATTATTCTTGATTCTTTTATGACATCAATATTCTTACCATTTTTAGGAATTATTCTAGATGTGTTCTATTGTACCGTATTGAATTCAACTTGTTTTTTTCCTCTCTTCCCTAGAATCTTAATTCCAAACCTATTCTAAGAGTAAGACGTAACGAAAGATAATGAGAAAATATTGTGCGCTTGCGACATAGAAATTATTTTTGCTTGGTAACAAGCTATTTACAAATGATGTCTAAAATGAGCTATAGTAGAAACCTTTTTCATTTTGTAGGGAGGCACCAAATATGAATGAATTAGATTATGGTGGGGATCAAAAATTACAAATTAAAGAAAATAGTGAGAAAACATAAGGAAAATAAAATATGTGGGAAAAAAAGCTTAAACATTTTCTCGTGTCTATTTGACAAAAGAAACGAGGGGAAATAAATACTCCAAGTTTTATTTCTTATATAATTATGAAATATTTAAATAGAATATATTACCTCTTAAAATGTCAATCAATCATAATTTATAAATTTTGTTAATTAATTTTTTTAATGGATGATGAGTACTTATTATTCTTGATTCTTTTATGACATCAATATTCTTACAATTTTTATAAATTATTCTAGATGTGTTCTATTGTACCGTATTGAATTCAACTTGTTTTTTTCCTCTCTTCCCTAGAATCTTAATTCCAAACCTATTCTAAGAGTAAGACGTAACGAAAGATAATGAGAAAATATTGTGCGCTTGCGACATAGAAATTATTTTTGCTTGGTAACAAGCTATTTACAAATGATGTCTAAAATGAGCTATAGTAGAAACCTTTTTTATTTTGAAGGGAGGCACCAAATATGAATGAATTAGATTATGGTGGGGATCAAAAATTACAAATTAATGAAAATAGTGAGGAAACATAAGGAAAATAAAATATGTGGGAAAGAAAGCTTAAACATTTTCTCGTGTCTATTTTTCAAAAGAAACGAGGGGAAATAAATACTCCAAGTTTTATCTCTTATATAATTATGAAATATTTAAATGGAATATATTACCTCTTGAAATGTCAATCAATCATAATTTATAAATTTTGTTAATTAATATTTTTAATGGATGATGAGTACTTATTATTCTTGATTCTTTTATGACATCAATATTCTTACCATTTTTATGAATTATTCTAGATGTGTTCTATTGTACCGTATTGAATTCAACTTGTTTTTTTCCTCTCTTCCCTAGAATCTTAATTCCAAACCTATTCTAAGAGTAAGACGTAACGAAAGATAATGAGAAAATATTGTGCGCTTGCGACATAGAAATTATTTTTGCTTGGTAACAAGCTATTTACAAATGATGTCTAAAATGAGCTATAGTAGAAACCTTTTTCATTTTGTAGGGAGGCACCAAATATGAATGAATTAGATTATGGTGGGGATCAAAAATTACAAATTAAAGAAAATAGTGAGAAACCATAAGGAAAATAAAATATGTGGGAAAAAAAGCTTAAACATTTTCTCGTGTCTATTTGACAAAAGAAACGAGGGGAAATAAATACTCCAAGTTTTATTTCTTATATAATTATGAAATATTTAAATAGAATATATTACCTCTTAAAATGTCAATCAATCATAATTTATAAATTTTGTTAATTAATGTTTTTAATGGATGATGAGTACTTATTATTCTTGATTCTTTTATGGCATCAATATTCTTACAATTTTTATAAATTATTCTAGATGTGTTCTATTGTACCGTATTGAATTCAACTTGTTTTTTTCCTCTCTTCCCTAGAATCTTAATTCCAAACCTATTCTAAGAGTAAGACGTAACGAAATATAATGAGAAAATATTGTGCGCTTGCGACATAGAAATTATTTTGCTTGGTAACAAGCTATTTAGAAATGATGTCTAAAATGAGCTATAGGAGAAACCTTTTTAATTTTGTAGGGAGGCACCAAATTTGAATGAATTAGATTATGGTGGGGATCAAAAATTACAAATTAATGAAAATAGTGAGGAAACATAAGGAAAATAAAATATGTGGGAAAGAAACCTTAAACATTTTCACATGTCTATTTTTCAAAAGAAACGAGGGGAAATAAATACTCCAAGTTTTATCTCTTATATAATTATGAAATATTTAAATGGAATATATTACCTCTTGAAATGTCAATCAATCATAATTTATAAATTTTGTTAATTAATATTTTTAATGGATGATGAGTACTTATTATTCTTGATTCTTTTATGACATCAATATTCTTACCATTTTTATGAATTATTCTAGATGTGTTCTATTGTACCGTATTGAATTCAACTTGTTTTTTTCCTCTCTTCCCTAGAATCTTAATTCCAAACCTATTCTAAGAGTAAGACGTAACGAAAGATAATGAGAAAATATTGTGCGCTTGCGACATAGAAATTATTTTTGCTTGGTAACAAGCTATTTACAAATGATGTCTAAAATGAGCTATAGTAGAAACCTTTTTCATTTTGTAGGGAGGCACCAAATATGAATGAATTAGATTATGGTGGGGATCAAAAATTACAAATTAAAGAAAATAGTGAGAAAACATAAGGAAAATAAAATATGTGGGAAAAAAAGCTTAAACATTTTCTCGTGTCTATTTGACAAAAGAAACGAGGGGAAATAAATACTCCAAGTTTTATTTCTTATATAATTATGAAATATTTAAATAGAATATATTACCTCTTAAAATGTCAATCAATCATAATTTATAAATTTTGTTAATTAATTTTTTTAATGGATGATGAGTACTTATTATTCTTGATTCTTTTATGACATCAATATTCTTACAATTTTTATAAATTATTCTAGATGTGTTCTATTGTACCGTATTGAATTCAACTTGTTTTTTTCCTCTCTTCCCTAGAATCTTAATTCCAAACCTATTCTAAGAGTAAGACGTAACGAAAGATAATGAGAAAATATTGTGCGCTTGCGACATAGAAATTATTTTTGCTTGGTAACAAGCTATTTACAAATGATGTCTAAAATGAGCTATAGTAGAAACCTTTTTTTATTTTGAAGGGAGGCACCAAATATGAATGAATTAGATTATGGTGGGGATCAAAAATTAGAAATTAATGAAAATAGTGAGAAAACATAAGGAAAATAAAATATGTGAGAAAGAAACCTTAAACATTTTCTCGTGCCTACTTTACAAAAGAAACGAGGGGAAATAAATACACCAAGTTTTATTTCTTATATAATTATGAAATATTTAAATGGAATATATTACCTCTTAAAATGTCAATCAATCATAATTTATAAATTTTGTTAATTAATATTTTTAATGGATGATGAGTACTTATTATTCTTGATTCTTTTATGACATCAATATTCTTACAATTTTTATAAATTATTCTAGTTGTGTTCTATTGTACCGTATTGAATTTATCTTGTTTTTTTCCTCTCTTCCCTAGAATCTTAATTCCAAACCTATTCTAAGAGTAAGACGTAACGAAAGATAATGAGAAAATATTGTGCGCTTGCGACATAGAAATTATTTTTGCTTGGTAACAAGCTATTTAGAAATGAGGTCTAAAATGAGCTATAGGAGAAACCTTTTTAATTTTGTAGGGAGGCACCAAATTTGAATGAATTAGATTATGGTGGGGATCAAAAATTACAAATTAATGAAAATAGTGAGGAAACATAAGGAAAATAAAATATGTGGGAATGAAACCTTAAA
Source organism: Hippophae tibetana (assembly GCA_037013495.1). Taxonomy (NCBI): domain Eukaryota; kingdom Viridiplantae; phylum Streptophyta; class Magnoliopsida; order Rosales; family Elaeagnaceae; genus Hippophae; species Hippophae tibetana. Next base: position 37,707,902 of record CM072803.1, read on the forward strand.
CATTTTCACATGTCTATTTTTCAAAAGAAACGAGGGGAAATAAATACTCCAAGTTTTATCTCTTATATAATTATGAAATATTTAAATGGAATATATTACCTCTTGAAATGTCAATCAATCATAATTTATAAATTTTGTTAATTAATATTTTTAATGGATGATGAGTACTTATTATTCTTGATTCTTTTATGACATCAATATTCTTACCATTTTTATGAATTATTCTAGATGTGTTCTATTGTACCGTATTGAATTCAACTTGTTTTTTTCCTCTCTTCCCTAGAATCTTAATTCCAAACTTATTCTAAGAGTAAGACGTAACGAAAGATAATGAGAAAATATTGTGCGCTTGCGACATAGAAATTATTTTTGCTTGGTAACAAGCTATTTACAAATGATGTCTAAAATGAGCTATAGTAGAAACCTTTTTCATTTTGTAGGGAGGCACCAAATATGAATGAATTAGATTATGGTGGGGATCAAAAATTACAAATTAAAGAAAATAGTGAGAAAACATAAGGAAAATAAAATATGTGGGAAAAAAAGCTTAAACATTTTCTCGTGTCTATTTGACAAAAGAAACGAGGGGAAATAAATACTCCAAGTTTTATTTCTTATATAATTAAGAAATATTTAAATAGAATATATTACCTCTTAAAATGTCAATCAATCATAATTTATAAATTTTGTTAATTAATTTTTTTAATGGATGATGAGTACTTATTATTCTTGATTCTTTTATGGCATCAATATTCTTACAATTTTTATAAATTATTCTAGATGTGTTCTATTGTACCGTATTGAATTCAACTTGTTTTTTTCCTCTCTTCCCTAGAATCTTAATTCCAAACCTATTCTAAGAGTAAGACGTAACGAAAGATAATGAGAAAATATTGTGCGCTTGCGACATAGAAATTATTTTTGCTTGGTAACAAGCTATTTACAAATGATGTCTAAAATGAGCTATAGGAGAAACCTTTTTTATTTTGAAGGGAGGCACCAAATATGAATGAATTAGATTATGGTGGGGATCAAAAATTAGAAATTAATGAAAATAGTGAGAAAACATAAGGAAAATAAAATATGTGGGAAAGAAACCTTAAACATTTTCTCGTGTCTACTTTACAAAAGAAACGAGGGGAAATAAATACACCAAGTTTTATTTCTTATATAATTATGAAATATTTAAATGGAATATATTACCTCTTAAAATGTCAATCAATCATAATTTATAAATTTTGTTAATTAATATTTTTAATGGATGATGAGTACTTATTATTCTTGATTCTTTAATGACATCAATATTCTTACCATTTTTATAAATTATTCTAGTTGTGTTCTATTGTACCGTATTGAATTTAACTTGTTTTTTTCCTCTCTTCCCTAGAATCTTAATTCCAAACCTATTCTAAGAGTAAGACGTAACGAAAGATAATGAGAAAATATTGTGCGCTTGCGACATAGAAATTATTTTTGCTTGGTAACAAGCTATTTAGAAATGATGTCTAAAATGAGCTATAGGAGAAACCTTTTTAATTTTGTAGGGAGGCACCAAATTTGAATGAATTACATTATGGTGGGGATCAAAAATTACAAATTAATGAAAATAGTGAGAAAACATAAGGAAAATAAAATATGTGGGAAAGAAACCTTATACATTTTCACATGTCTATTTTTCAAAAGAAACGAGGGGAAATAAATACACCAAGTTTTATCTCATATATAATTATGAAATATTTAAATGGAATATATTACCTCTTGAAATGTCAATCAATCATAATTTATAAATTTTGTTAATTAATATTTTTAATGGATGATGAGTACTTATTATTCTTGATTCTTTTATGACATCAATATTCTTACCATTTTTATGAATTATTCTAGATGTGTTCTATTGTACCGTATTGAATTCAACTTGTTTTTTTCCTCTCTTCCCTAGAATCTTAATTCCAAACCTATTCTAAGAGTAAGACGTAACGAAAGATAATGAGAAAATATTGTGCGCTTGCGACATAGAAATTATTTTTGCTTGGTAACAAGCTATTTACAAATGATGTCTAAAATGAGCTAGAGTAGAAACCTTTTTCATTTTGTAGGGAGGCACCAAATATGAATGTATTAGATTATGGTGGGGATCAAAAATTACAAATTAAAGAAAATAGTGAGAAAACATAAGGAAAATAAAATATGTGGGAAAGAAACCTTAAACATTTTCACATGTCTATTTTTCAAAAGAAACGAGGGGAAATAAATACTCCAAGTTTTCTTTCTTATATAATTATGAAATATTTAAATGGAATATATTACATCTTAAAATGTCAATCAATCATAATTTATAAATTTTGTTAATTAATTTTTTTAATGGATGATGAGTACTTATTATTCTTGATTCTTTTATGACATCAATATTCTTACCATTTTTATAAATTATTCTAGTTGTGTTCTATTGTACCGTATTGAATTCAACTTGTTTTTTACCTCTCTTCCCTAGAATCTTAATTCCAAACCTTTTCTAAGAGTAAGGCGTAAAGAAAGATAATGAGAAAATATTGTGCGTTTGCGACATAGAAATTATTTTTGCTTGGTAACAAGCTATTTACAAATGATGTCTAAAATGAGCTATAGTAGAAACCTTTTTCATTTTGTAGGGAGGCACTGATGAACGAAAACCGGCATCGCCGATCTTCGCAAATACTTTGGTTTTAATATTTATAAAACTCTCGCAAGTGCACGAATCATTTCGAAGAAAATGATAAGTATACTCCCAAGGTCGATCTAAGGAAGGAATGTATGTGGTTTTTAATTTATTATTCAAACTTTTAAAAACGAAATTAAATCCTAAACATCCTGTCACGATAGTTTGGTTTTTGTGTTCCTAATCTAATAACATAAAATAAACATATATACAGATTAATTAAATATAATCTAATAACATAAAAATAAACATAGATACAAATTCAATAAATAATTATCTAAAAATAAACATATATACGGATTCAATAAATATTCATGCAAATTTTTATCATTTATATTAGCGGAGTATTTATGGATATAATAACTAAATTAATTATGCTTGCTCATATTAACTAGGTTATTAAAGATATAAATTGATATTTTATTGATTCTCTCTTTTTTATATAAATACCACCTTTGGTGGGGTTAGATATTCTTTGTTAACTAAACAAATCAATTAACACCTATGGGTGGGGTTGATAACTAATATGCTTAATTAAATTAATTCCTTTTTCTAAGAGATTGAAAATGAACCATTTAAATGCCACCTTTGGTGGGGTTAGACAATTTAAACATTATTCAAGGTGTCCAAATTAAACTTAAGAATTTAATTATCCGAGTACTAACTTTCAAGTTTTAAAACCACTATTGAAAACATGTTGTCAATACATTTTCACATAATAATTCTTATAAAAACTTTTGAAATAGAGTTTCACTCTAACTACCGGGCGATTGTACCAACAAATAAAAGAGCACTACTCTAAATTAGACCGGATAACTAAACCTTAAAATCTAATTTTCGGGTTTAAGTTTGTAATGAAAAATAATATATTTCTCTCTAACATTCTTAATATAAAATCTTGAATAAAAACAAAATCAATTCATTTTAAAGATTTTTACCTATTTAATATTTCGCAAGCATAACAACGTCGTTATTACATCATTTTTACTAAACAGCTAGCATAGTTAAATTTAACCACAGACAAGTTGAATATAACATGTAAGAATAAAGCATAAAAATAACTGTAAAGAAAATAAAATCCTTACAGAACTTCGACGCTATTCCCGTTGCTAGAAAACCTCCGAGCGGAATTTACACTTCCATATATTGAATCAAAAACTAAATTATTACAAAAACATTACAAGTTCCTCTCAAAAAGAGAAGAACACTAAAACTAAGAGAATTGAACTAAAAACTAAGAAGGAAACTAAGAAAAACTTAGAAACTAAGAAAGAAACTAAGGAAAACTCAAAAAAACTAAGAAATGAGAGAAAGAAAGAAGAGAGAAGTGTGGTTTGAAGGTGTGTTTTGAAGTGAAGGGAAGGGGGGTATTTATAGGTGAGGATGGAGAGAAAAAGTAGAGAAAAAAATGTTAAAAAAATGAAAAAACGCGTATTATTGATTGCTGACGTCATTTGATGACGTCAGCATGACATGGGGCGGCTGCACAGTACCGGGTATGAACAGTGCCGAGGATGAACAGTGCCGCGTCTGATGAACAGTGCCGAGTCTGATGAACAGTACCCAGTCTGATGAACAGTGCCGAGTCTGATGAACAGTACCCGTGGATGAACATTGCCGCGCGCTGCTGCTTGGGGCGGTGGGGCGCGGCGGCCGGGCGGTGCGGCGGCCGGGCGGTGGGGCGCGGCGGCCGGGCGGCGCGGCGGCCGGGCGGTGGGGCGCGGCGGCCGGGCGGTGGGGCGCGGCGGCCGGGCGGTGGGGCGCGGCGGCCGGGCGGCGCGGCGGCGCGATTTTCGTCTTTTTGACATTTTTGACATTTTTGACCTTTTCGACCCATTTTGTCCAATTTTTCCATATTTGTTGACCTTTTCCCACTTATTTATTAATATATTTGTGATGTATTGCTTCAAGTATTCCTGTTTGAGTCTTTAAATTGCGTTTTTAAGCCAAAATACCTGAAAAATAATAAAAATACCCGTGATTCCGAAAAAGACAAATTTATATAAATATATGATAAAACATATAAATATATGTATTTTTAATCAATTAATGTGCATAAAATCATGGTTATTTTAGTGCTTTTTGAGCACTCATCACAACCCCCAACCAGCTTCTTGCTAGTCTCTTAGCAAGAGAAGCGATAAAAGCTAAAATTTAAACTATCCTAAATCACTTTCGTGGATTGAAACGGTTGCATTTAGCCTATGCAACAAGCCGTTAAACCCCTAGGTTGCCCTAGTGGACGAGTTTGAGTCTCGTGAGGGTTTTCAGTAATGATACCCACAAACATTGAACTAAATGTAAAGATAAAAACAATCAAATCAAAAATTAAAATTACAACACAATCAAAAATTAATTTAAGAATAAAAGAAGACAACATATCACAAAAATATCTCATACTTTTTAATCTCCTTTAAGATCATAATTAAAATCTCAAGCATAAGTTATTTTAATCTCTTTAAACAATCATGATTTTATTACAATAATTAGTCGAAAATCATTTTCATATTTCATTTCAAAAATGTATCAATTTAATTTTACCCAATTTCAGTGTCATGAATCAGAATTCGCTTCGACTCTATTCCTCACAAGTCAATACTCTCAAAGCACTGAATCCTATGGGTTCAAACACTCATACTAATTTATATGCGAAAGAGTTGATGTATAGAAATGAACTAATATGTTCGCATATGTATAAAGAATAAAGGCTCAAAGTGTTATTTTAACATTGATCTCATGAAAGGAATCGAATGTATAAATTATAAAGATATCATATACAAAAATTATTTTCATGCATAAATCCAACTCATTAAGAAAGAATTTCAAGATATATGCTTTTACAAATGAAGAAATTGCGATGACTTTTTAGGGAATTACTTCCTATATCTTTCTTTTGTAATTAGCCTTTACTCACAACTTTGTAGGCAATGTGGGTCATAGTATGTAGATGATACTATTTTTTTTTATCTCTCTATACATTTTTTTTTATATATATGTATTTTTTAGAGAGTCAACCCATGTACATATTGTACATTTTTTTTTTTTTTTTTTTGGATTTTGGTGAGTGGTTAATTTTGTGGCTTTTCTGTTTGATCTTGGTTTAGGTAACCCCAGATATGTCTTCTTGTTTTTGTAGCAGTCATGCATGAATGAGATATAAGCATATACTATCAATTTCTACTCAAATCGTTTTAATCTAAACAAAAATAATAATCAAAAATATATGATACTCTATTAAGATGAGAAAAAATTCATACATTCACTCTGAATAAATAAGAAATGTGTTTGGAGTAGAAAAAATATATATTTCACTCTGAATAAAAGAAATTAGGCTCAAATTATATCTCACAAGGGTAGTCTCCACTAAAAAAAATTCATAAACACCGATTTTGGGTTTAATATAATTTCCACATTTTATCAAGAAATACTAGTTATGACAAAAACTAACTAATTATCAAAAATAATTACAAAATATTTCATGATATGTTTTCAAAAATTAATCTAACAGTACCAAAGACTTAACTATTTACTTAAATTTGATTTAAAGAAATGATACATTTTTGTGATAATTTTATATATATATATATATATATATTTTTATATTTTTTTTTATTAAGCATGGTAACTTTTCACCACCCCCAACCTAGAACTTACATTGTCCTCAATGTAACAACTGCAAATTAAAGATAAAGAGAAAAGAGGAGAAAGATTACCTATTTCTTGAGAATGTGTAAGTAGTAATGAAGAAATGCAGGTGCATCCATCATATTCATCATTAAAGTGTATACAGACAGATCGCTGTGAACTTCTAACATCTCAACAAATATTTTAGTTTTAACAATTTTAAAAATTATTCACAAACAAGTAAACTAAAATAAACAATAAAATTAAGTAAATAAAACAAATAACAAAAAATTACCTAACATGATGGGTTGCCTCCCATCCAGCGCTTAGTTTAACGTCTTAGCAAGACGTATCTTTTTGGTGCTAAGGGTTACTCAGCCAAATGCAATCCATTTCAGCAATATTGTTTGGTTCTTCCACATAAGGCTTGACACGATGGCCATTAACTTTGAACGTTTTTTGTGTCTTGGAGTCCAATAGTTCTACCACTCCATGTTCAGATACCTGAACTATTTTGAATGGTCCATCCCATCTTGATCTTAGCTTTCCTGGAAACAATCTCAAACGAGAGTTAAATAAAAGAACTTTCATTCCAGGGTGAAGAGTCTTAGGAACTAGCCTCTTGTCATGATAGCGCTTAGTACGCTCATTGTATAATTTGGCATTCTCATAGGCTTCATTCCTAATTTCTTCCAACTCATGAAGCTGGAGTACTCGTTTTTCACCTGCTTTATCTAAATCCATGTTTAGCTCTTTAATTGCCCAATAAGCCTTGTGTTCAAGTTCAACTGGAAGGTGGCACGCTTTCCCAAAGATTAACCGGTAAGGGCTCATCCCAATAGGTGTTTTGTAAGCGGTGCGGTATGCCCATAAGGCATCATTTAACTTAAATGCCCAATCCTTCCTTGAGGGACGCACAGTGCGTTCCAGTATTCCCTTAATTTGCCTATTACTTACTTCCACTAAACCGGAAGTTTGAGGATGATATGGAGTAGCTACCTTATGTGTGATGTTGTACTTGTTTAGTACTCCATCAAAGAGTTTGTTACAAAAATGGCTACCTCCATCGCTTATTATAGCTCTAGGCGTTCCGAACCTACTGAATATGAAATCTTTCAAGAATTTCACAACAACATTAGCATCATTGGTTTTGGTGGGGATAGCTTCTACCCACTTGGACACATAATCCACAGCAACCAAAATGTATTGAAAACCATTAGATGGGGGAAAAGGACCCATAAAGTCAATCCCCCATATGTCAAAGAGTTCAACAACTAAATTAGATGTCAAAGGCATTTCATCTCTTTTGCTTATGTTTCCTGTTTTTTGACATCTATCACATTGTGCACAAAACATATGAGCATCTTTAAAAAGAGTGGGCCAAAAGAATCCAGACTGTAATATCTTACGGGTTGTCTTTTCTCCTCCAAAATGACCCCCACAATGAAGTTCATGACAAAAAGTCAGAATGCTCTTATGTTCTTCTTCAGGTACACATCTCCGGATGACTTGATCTTGACCAATCTTGTATAAATAAGGGTCATCCCAGAAATAGTCCTTAATAGTTTTAAAAAACCTTTTCTTGTCCTGATATGAAGTGTTAGGTCGCAAAACACCAGTGGCAAGATAGTTTACAATATCAGCATACCATGGGTTTGGACCTATGAAAAATAACTGTTCATCAGGAAAGGTTTCAACTATATCTTCATTACTCTCATCTTTAAGAGAATTGAAGTCAGAAATCAACCTAGACAAATGGTCAGCTACTAAGTTTTCACTGCCTTTCTTATCCTTGATTTCTAGGTCAAATTCTTGTAAGAGTAATACCCACCTGATTAATCTTGGCTTGGCATTTGGTTTACTTAATAGGTATCTTAAAGCAGCATGATCAGAATGCACAATCACTTTAGATCCTACTAAATAAGACCGAAATTTGTCTAAAGAGAATACTATAGCCAAGAATTCCTTTTCAGTGGTGGTGTAATTCATCTGGGCATCATTGAGTGTTTTGCTAGCATAGTAGATGACATGTAAACGCTTATCCACTCTTTGTCCCAGGACTGCTCCTATTGCATAATCAGAAGCGTCACACATTATTTCAAAGGGTAAAGACCAGTTTGGTGCCATTATAACAGGGGTAGATGTGAGTTTATCTTTCAAGGTATTAAAGGAAGTAAGGCAGTCATTGTTGAAATCAAAATCAGCATCTTTGGATAGCAAGTTACATAAGGGACGACTTATTTTAGAGAAATCTTTAATAAATCGTCTGTAAAATCCTGCATGTCCCAAGAAGCTTCTTATCCCCTTCACAGATGTAGGGGGAGGTAGTTTGGATATCAATTCAACTTTTCCCTATCAACTTCAATACCCTTGTTTGAAATTATATGTCCTAAAACTATTCCTTGTTGAACCATAAAATGACTTTTCTCCCAACTAAGGGTTAGATTGCATTCAATGCATCTTTCTAAAACCAAAGTCAATTTATGTAAGCAATCATCAAATGAGTTCCCAAAGACAGAGAAATCGTCCATGAAAATCTCAATGAATTTTTCCACCATGTCCGAGAAAATGGATATCATGCAACTCTGGAACGTGGCAGGGGCATTGCATAACCCAAATGGCATTCTGCGAAAAGCAAATGTCCCAAAAGGACATGTAAATGTGGTCTTTTCCTGATCTTCTGGTGCTATGGGTACTTGATAATATCCAGACAGTCCATCCAAAAAACAGTAAAATTCATGCCCAGCTAATCTTTCCAACATTTGATCAATGAATGGAAGAGGAAAGTGATCCTTTTTCGTATATAAATTTAGTTTCCTAAAATCTATACACATTCTCCAGCCAGTGATTATTCTAGTGGGCACTAATTCACTTTTGTCATTCTTAACAACTGTTATCCCAGATTTCTTTGGTACCACATGCACTGGACTAACCCACTTACTATCCGCAATAGGATAGATAATCCCTTCTTCTAATAATTTAAGAATTTCCTTCTTAACTACCTCTTGCATGTTTGGGTTTAGTCTTCTTTGGGCCTCTCGTACAGGTTTAGCACCGTCCTCCAAGTTGATCTTGTGCATACACATTGTTGGACTAATGCCTCTTATATCCCCTATACTCCAACCTATAGATTTCTTAAACTGTTTAAGCACTTTGATGAGTTCCTTTTCTTGTGGTTTGGTCAAGGTTGAAGAAATTATCACTGGATAAGTTTCTCCCTCTCCCAAAAACACATATTTTAAGTGCTCAGGTAAGACTTTGAGTTCAAGTTCAGGTGGATTGGTCTCTTTACTAGATGAAGAACTGGGTAGATTTAAAAGTGTACTAGATTTTGTCATCACTTCATCATTGTCTAGTTGTTTAAGGTACCCATTAATTTCCTCATCTAAATCTTCTTCAACCTTTTCAAGTGTAAGAACGGTTTCAAGCTTGTCTTCTATTCTGGTTTGTAAAAAGGTGCTTTGGACAAGATTATCCAAAGGATCAACTTCGAATATTTCATCGATGGCAGAAATAGAAGGAAAAGGTGAAGAATCAAAAACTTTAAAATGAACGGTCTCCCCTAAGACTGTCATTGTCAAATTTCCATCTTGGACATCAATAATAGTTTTAGTAGTTGCCATAAATGGCCTACCAAGCAATATTGTGTGCTCTCTGTCCAATGCTGGATTTTCTTGCATATCCAGAACCACAAAGTCAACAGGTATTATCAGTTTGTCTACCTGTACCAAAACATCCTCAACTATTCCCTCTGGATATTTAAGAGATCTATCTGCAAGTTGAAGGGACATAGTTGTGGGTTTTAAATCCCCTAGATTGAGTTGTAAGAATATAGAGTAGGGCATCAAATTTATACTAGCACCTAAATCAAGCATTGCTTTAGCAACCTTCCTATCCCCCATAGTTATGTTTATAATAAAACTTCCAGGGTCTTTCAACTTAGGGGGTAGTTTGTGCTGAAGTACAGCGCTAGAAATTTCTGATACTACTACTCGTTCATTCAGTTCATACCTCCTTTTCTTAGTGTTCAACTCTTTGAAAAACTTGGCATATGAGGGCACATTCATGATCACTTCTAACAATGGTAAATTGATATTCACTTTAGAGAGCATATTAAAAAGATCATTGAATTGCTTATCTTGTTTGGACTCTTTTAACCGGTGGGGAAAAGGTACTTGTATCTGGTGTGGTTCTGTTGTCTTTTGAATTTTGGGGGTGTCAGATGACCCCCCAATGAGTTTTTCAGAAGGCTTGTTAAGTTTAACACTTGTTTCTCCTTTTTGCGAGATTAGAGTATCGCCTTCTTTGTTACCTGAACTACAAGGTAGATTGTTAGAGATTTCAGGTAAACTGGTATTGACTACCTTACCACTTCGAAGGGTTCTAACATCCTTTGCTTGTTCTGGTTGACTGGGCAACTTTCCTGGTTCTTTCTTTTGCATTTGTTCAGCCAGTTGCCCAACTTTAGATTCAATTCTTTTAACCGAAGCCTCCATGGTGTTCAACCTTTGATTAGTCATCAATTGGTTGTCACGACTAACTTGAATAAAAGCATTCAAGCTATCTTCTAAGGTTGGTTTAAAAGATTGGCTTGGTGGGTAAGGGTGGTTGTTATCCGACCTTAGTGTTGGATATTGGGTGTAGGCTGGGTGATTATAGGTGTTTGGATGATACCTTTGAAAAGATTGGACTTCCTCTATGGCATCGACACTAGAATCACAAGTATTTGAACAATTATGAGTACCATGCCCAATTGAACAACACACTTCACATACCTCTTGATTTGAAATTTGGTGGGAAGTGAGGAATTTCACTTGTTTAGTCAATTCAGCAAGTTGCAAGGTTATCTCATTATCAGAGCCGACTTCATTGACCTTTGCTTTCCTTCTACCACCTCTTTGTTGGGAATTAGAACCCAATAGCTCATAGAGATTATAGGTTTCCTCTGCGGTCTTTTCTCGTACAGCACCTCCAGCAGCATTATCAACCATGTATTGACTCTGTAGTGTCAATCCATCGTAAAAGAATTGGTTTTGTAGCTGTAATGGAAAGCTATGATTTTGACATTGAATGAAAAGGAGTTTGAATCGTTCCCAAGCTTCATGAAAGGGCTCTTCATACATTTGAGAAAATGTTGCTATCTTTTTTCTTAGATCAACAGTCTTTTGATGGGAATAGAACCTACCCATAAAAATTTCATAGACTGCCTCCCAAGTTTTAAGCGAACCTGACTGTAGAGTAATGAACCATGACCAAGCTTTATCTTTGAGAGTGTAAGGAAAACACCTCATCCTAAGTTGATCTTCATTAATTGCATGTAGTGGAAAGGTTTGGACAATAGCATAGAATTCTCGAATGAAATTTAAAGGGTCTTCATTAGGGATACCGTAAAAGGAAGGCAACAAAGAATAATGAATCTTTTTCAATTCATAATTCCTTACAGCCTCTTGTAATTGGATACCGGAAGTTACATTGCCAATGATTGGCATTGTATATTCTTTCATCTTTTTCCGCCTATCTTCAGCATCTCCCATGGTTGTTTGTAGTTGAAAATGATCCTCCTCCTATTGTGTATCAACATTTTGCTTTTAGTAGATATCTCTAAGAAATATTTATAACTTGATAAAACGTAAAAGCAAAAAGTGCAAGGAACCTAATTTTTTTTTTTTTTTAAATTTAAGCGAATGGACAGAATTTTTGAAACAAACGAATTTTATTTCATCTGAATTTTTATTACACGCAAACTAAAACAAAGGAAAATACAATAATGGGTGACCTCCCATACAGGACTAAAATTTATCGTCTTCTAGTAAGACGTTGCTTGGAGATTGCAGAATGAAAAACTCAATGTCTCCTCTTCATTGAATTCATTTAAGTATCAAATTAGTCTTTGCCTTTTTGCAAATGTTCAACTAACTGTTCAACTTGAACTTCCACCTTTTTGATAGAAGCTTCCACAGAGTCCAACCGTTGATTGGTTTTAGATTGGTTATCCCTACAGACTTGAATAAAAGAATTCAAGTTGTCCTCCAGAGTTGGTTTATTGGGAATGCTTCTTGGAATAGGTGGGTGGAATTGCTGGCCTGCCTGGTTTGAGCTTTGAGTGAAATGAGGGTTGTTTTGCCTCCAAGAGAAATTTGGATGACTTCTCCACCCAGGATTATAGGTATTTGAATTGGGATCAAACCTTGGTCTCTGTTGATATGCTCCCAACACATTGACCTGTTCATGTCCAGTTGTTTCTCCTTGATATGGACAGGCATCAGTACCATGTCCCATGTTGCTATACAAACCATATTGATCATTATTGGTGTTGGTTTGTGTAGCGAGAAGAGCAACTTGCTTAGTCAGTTGAACAAGTTGTTGTTGAACTTCATTACTGGAGTCGATTTCATGAACTCCAGCTTTTCTCACTCGGGAGCTTTTCTGTTGGGAATTAGCACCCAACATCTCAAAGAGGTTATACGTCTCTGAGGCAGTTTTTTCTCCTATTGCTCCTCCTGCAGCGTTGTCGACAATGAACTGACATTGTTGTGTAAGTCCATCGTAAAAGAATTGGTTCTGCAACTGCAGGGGAAAGCTATGATGGGGACACTGAGTGAGAAACATCTTGAACCTATCCCAAGCTTCATGGAATGGTTCTCCATCCATCTGAGAGAAAGTAGCAATTTTTCCTCTCAACTCTGATGTTTTTTGATGGGAATAGAATTTTCCCATGAATTTATTGTAAATGTTACCCCATGTCATCAGAGAACCTGGGGGAAGTGACATCAACCAAGCTTTGGCCTTATCCTTTAGAGTGTAGGGAAAACATCTCATCCTAAGTTGATCCTCGTTTAGTATACCGAGGGGGAATGTTTGGACCGTAGCATAGAAATCTCTCATAAAGGAAAGAGAATCTTCATTAGGTAACCCATAAAAGGAAGGAAGCATAGAAAAATGAATATTTTTAAGGTCGTAATTCCGAGCAGCCTCCCCCAACTGGATAGCGGCAGTTGCCGTGCCTATTACCGGTCTTGCAAACTCCTTCATCGTGGTTTCCCTAATATGTTGGTTTTCCTCCATTTCTTTTGGTTCTAGTAAAGGATTAAGACTTGGTTCTATGTTTGGCTCAAAAACAGGTTGATGGGTAGAATCCAGTTTTGTTGACACTTGTTTAAATTTACGAAATTTATTTACATATGGTGTAAGGGGATTTCCTAGGGATCTCCTACCACGCATAGACTATTGTAAACGTAAATTTAAAACTCCTGTCAACAAAATAAAAAATTTAGAGAAAATTTACATGTTATTCAATACAAAGCACTAAACAAAACTAGTTAAACCCTAAAAAAAAAAAAAAAAATTTATTTTTTTATTTTTTTTATTTTTTTATTTTTTTATTTTTTTATTTTTTTTGTAACATAATTAGTATTAACCAAGAGTGCTCCCAGGAAAGAATGGTGGTGCAAACGGCACCTTAAATACCATTCTCCTAGCCAGAGCAACGTTCCCAGGAAAGACTAGTGGCACAAAGGCTTCCAAGAACTAGTCTCCTAGACAGAACTCCCTTAGACTTTTACTTTTCATGCTATTTAGTTAATTAGATATGAATTCAAGTAAATTTTTTTTTTTTTTTACTATTCATGAACGGTAATTTTATTTTATTATTCACGCTATATAAATTTTTTTTTGAAATTTAAGTTTTTGAATTTTTTTTTTTTTGAACGGTAATTTTATTTTACTATTCACGCTATATTATTTCTTATTAACTTAAAATTTTTTTGAATTTTGAATTTTAATTTTTTTTTTTTTTTTTACTATTCATGAACGGTAAAAATTTTTACTTCAAATTTCAAATTTCTAAATTATTTTACAATTAAAAAAAATTATTATTTTTTTATTATTTTTTATTATTTTTATTTATTATGAATTTTGAAATTTGATTATTATTAAAATATCACGATTATTTACAGTAAAAAAATGTTTTTAAAATTTTGATAAATAATTTAAAAACGCTATTCCTTCCCCGGCAACGGCGCCAAAAACTTGATGAACGAAAACCGGCATCGCCGATCTTCGCAAATACTTTGGTTTTAATATTTATAAAACTCTCGCAAGTGCACGAATCATTTCGAAGAAAATGATAAGTATACTCCCAAGGTCGATCTAAGGAAGGAATGCATGTGGTTTTTAATTTATTATTCAAACTTTTAAAAACGAAATTAAATCCTAAACATCCTGTCACGATAGTTTGGTTTTTGTGTTCCTAATCTAATAACATAAAATAAACATATATACAGATTAATTAAATATAATCTAATAACATAAAAATAAACATAGATACAAATTCAATAAATAATTATCTAAAAATAAACATATATACGGATTCAATAAATATTCATGCAAATTTTTATCATTTATATTAGCGGAGTATTTATGGATATAATAACTAAATTAATTATGCTTGCTCATATTAACTAGGTTATTAAAGATATAAATTGATATTTTATTGATTCTCTCTTTTTTATATAAATACCACCTTTGGTGGGGTTAGATATTCTTTGTTAACTAAACAAATCAATTAACACCTATGGGTGGGGTTGATAACTAATATGCTTAATTAAATTAATTCCTTTTTCTAAGAGATTGAAAATGAACCATTTAAATGCCACCTTTGGTGGGGTTAGACAATTTAAACATTATTCAAGGTGTCCAAATTAAACTTAAGAATTTAATTATCCGAGTACTAACTTTCAAGTTTTAAAACCACTATTGAAAACATGTTGTCAATACATTTTCACATAATAATTCTTATAAAAACTTTTGAAATAGAGTTTCACTCTAACTACCGGGCGATTGTACCAACAAATAAAAGAGCACTACTCTAAATTAGACCGGATAACTAAACCTTAAAATCTAATTTTCGGGTTTAAGTTTGTAATGAAAAATAATATATTTCTCTCTAACATTCTTAATATAAAATCTTGAATAAAAACAAAATCAATTCATTTTAAAGATTTTTACCTATTTAATATTTCGCAAGCATAACAACGTCGTTATTACATCATTTTTACTAAACAGCTAGCATAGTTAAATTTAACCACAGACAAGTTGAATATAACATGTAAGAATAAAGCATAAAAATAACTGTAAAGAAAATAAAATCCTTACAGAACTTCGACGCTATTCCCGTTGCTAGAAAACCTCCGAGCGGAATTTGCACTTCCATATATTGAATCAAAAACTAAATTATTACAAAAACATTACAAGTTCCTCTCAAAAAGAGAAGAACACTAAAACTAAGAGAATTGAACTAAAAACTAAGAAGGAAACTAAGAAAAACTTAGAAACTAAGAAAGAAACTAAGGAAAACTCAAAAAAACTAAGAAATGAGAGAAAGAAAGAAGAGAGAAGTGTGGTTTGAAGGTGTGTTTTGAAGTGAAGGGAAGGGGGGTATTTATAGGTGAGGATGGAGAGAAAAAGTAGAGAAAAAAATGTTAAAAAAATGAAAAAACGCGTATTATTGATTGCTGACGTCATTTGATGACGTCAGCATGACATGGGGCGGCTGCACAGTACCGGGTATGAACAGTACCGCGGCTGTACAGTACCGGGTATGAACAGTGCCGAGGATGAACAGTGCCGCGTCTGATGAACAGTGCCGAGTCTGATGAACAGTACCCATGGATGAACAGTGCCGGGCGCGGCTGCTTGGGGCGGTGGGGCGCGGCGGCCGGGCGGCGCGGCGGCGCGATTTTCGTGTTTTTGACATTTTTGACATTTTTGACCTTTTCGACCCATTTTGTCCAATTTTTCCATATTTGTTGACCTTTTCCCACTTATTTATTAATATATTTGTGATGTATTGCTTCAAGTATTCCTGTTTGAGTCTTTAAATTGCGTTTTTAAGCCAAAATACCTGAAAAACAATAAAAATACCCGTGATTCCGAAAAAGACAAATTTATATAAATATATGATAAAACATATAAATATATGTATTTTTAATCAATTAATGTGCATAAAATCATGGTTATTTTAGTGCTTTTTGAGCACTCATCAGGCACCAAATATGAATGAATTAGATTATGGTGGGGATCAAAAATTAGAAATTAATGAAAATAGTGAGAAAACATAAGGAAAATAAAATATGTGGGAAAGAAACCTTAAACATTTTCTGGTGTCTACTTTACAAAAGAAACGAGGGGAAATAAATACTCCAAGTTTTATTTCTTATATAATTATGAAATATTTAAATGGAATATATTACCTCTTAAAATGTCAATCAATCATAATTTATAAATTTTGTTAATTAATATTTTTAATGGATGATGAGTACTTATTATTCTTGATTCTTTTATGACATCAATATTCTTACAATTTTTATAAATTATTCTAGATGTGGTCTATTGTACCGTTTTGAATTCAACTTGTTTTTTTCCTCTCTTCCCTAGAATCTTAATTCCAAACCTATTCTAAGAGTAAGACGTAACGAAAGATAATGAGAAAATATTGTGCGCTTGCGACATAGAAATTATTTTTGCTTGGTAACAAGCTATTTACAAATGATGTCTAAAATGAGCTATAGGAGAAACCTTTTTAATTTTGTAGGGAGGCACCAAATTTGAATTAATTAGATTATGGTGGGGATCAAAAATTAGAAATTAATGAAAATAGTGAGAAAACATAAGGAAAATAAAATATATGGGAAAGAAAACTTAAACATTTTCTCATGTCTATATTACAAAAGAAACGAGGGGAAATAAATACACCATGTTTTATCTCTTATATAATTATGAAATATTTAAATGGAATATATTACCTCTTAAAATGTCAATCAATCATAATTTATAAATTTTGTTAATTAATATTTTTAATGGATGATGAGTACTTATTATTCTTGATTCTTTTATGACATCAATATTCTTACAATTTTTATAAATTATTCTAGATGTGGTCTATTGTACCGTATTGAATTTAACTTGTTTTTTTCCTCTCTTCCCTAGAATCTTAATTCCAAACCTATTCTAAGAGTAAGATGTAACGAAAGATAATGAGAAAATATTGTGCGCTTGCGACATAGAAATTATTATTGCTTGGTAACAAGCTATTTACAAATGATGTCTAAAATGAGCTATAGTAGAAACCTTTTTCATTTTGTAGGGAGGCACCAAATACGAATGTATTAGATTATGGTGGGGATCAAAAATTAGAAATTAATGAAAATAGTGGGAAAACATAAGGAAAATAAAATATGTTGGAAAGAAACCTTAAACATTTTCTCATGTCTATTTTACAAAAGAAACGAGGGGAAATAAATACTCCAAGTTTTATCTCTTATATAATTATGAAATATTTAAATGGAATATATTACCACTTGAAATGTCAATCAATCATAATTTATAAATTTTGTTAATGACTTTTTTTAATGGATGATGAGTACTTATTATTCTTGATTCTTTTATGACATAAATATTCTTACCATTTTTATAAATTATTCTAGTTGTGTTCTATTGTACCGTATTTAATTTAACTTGTTTTTTTCCTCTCTTCCCTAGAATCTTAATTCCAAACCTATTCTAAGAGTAAGACGTAACGAAAGATAATGAGAAAATATTGTGCGCTTGCGACATAGAAATTAATTTTGCTTGCTAACAAGCTATTTTCAAATGATGTCTAAAATGAGCTATAGTAGAAAGATTTTTCATTTTGTAGGGAGGCACCAAATATGAATGAATTAGATTATGTTGGGGATCAAAAATTAGAAATTAATGAAAATAGTGAGAAAACATAAGGAAAATAAAATATGTGGGAAAGAAACCTTAAATATTTTCTCATGACTATTTTACAAAAGAAACGAGGGGAAATAAATACTCCAAGTTTTATCTCTAATATAATTATGAAATATTTAAATGGTATATATTACCTCTTGAAATGTCAATCAATCATAATTTATAAATTTTGTTAATTAATTTTTTTAATGGATGATGAGTACTTATTATTCTTGATTCTTTTATGACATAAATATTCTTACCATTTTTATAAATTATTCTAGTTGTGTTCTATTGTACCGTATTGAATTTAACTTGTTTTTTTCCTCTCTTCCCTAGAATCTTAATTCCAAACCTATTCTAAGAGTAAGACGTAACGAAAGATAATGAGAAAATATTGTCCGCTTGCGACATAGAAATTATTTTTGCTTGGTAACAAGCTATTTACAAATGATGTCTAAAATGAGCTATAGTAGAAACCTTTTTCATTTTGTAGGGAGGCACCAACTATGAATGTATTAGATTATGGTGGGGATCAAAAATTAGAAATTAATGAAAATAGTGAGAAAACATAAGGAAAATAAAATATGTTGGAAAGAAACCTTAAAAATTTTCTCATGTCTATTTTACAAAAGAAACGAGGGGAAATAAATACTCCAAGTTTTATTTCTTATATAATTATGAAATAGTTAAATGGAATATATTACCTCTTAAAATGTCAATCAATCATAATTTATAAATTTTGTTAATTAATTTTTTTAATGGATGATGAGTACTTATTATTCTTGATTCTTTTATGACATCAATATTCTTACCATTTTTATAAATTATTCTAGTTGTGTTCTATTGTACCGTATTGAATTTAACTTGTTTTTTCCTCTCTTCCCTAGAATCTTAATTCCAAACCTATTCTAAGAGTAAGACGTAACGAAAGATAATGAGAAAATATTGTGCGCTTGCGACATAGAAATTATTTTTGCTTGCTAACAAGCTATTTACAAATGATGTCTAAAATGAGCTATAGTAGAAACCTTTTTCATTTTGTAGGGAGGCACCAAATATGAATGAATTAGATTATGTTGGGGATCAAAAATTAGAAATTAATGAAAATAGTGAGAAAACATAAGGAAAATAAAATATGTGGGAAAGAAACCTTAAATATTTTCTCATGACTATTTTACAAAAGAAACGAGGGGAAATAAATACTCCAAGTTTTATCTCTTATATAATTATGAAATATTTAAATGGAATATATTACCTCTTGAAATGTCAATCAATCATAATTTATAAATTTTGTTAATTAAATTTTTTAATGGATGATGAGTACTTATTATTCTTGATTCTTTTATGACATCAATATTCTTACCATTTTTATAAATTATTCTAGTTGTGTTCTATTGTTCCGTATTGAATTTAACTTGTTTTTTTCCTCTCTTCCCTAGAATCTTAATTCCAAACCTATTCTAAGAAAAAGACCTAACGAAAGATAATGAGAAAAAATTGTGCGCTTGAGACATAGAAATTATTTTTGCTTGGTAAAAAGCTATTTACAAATGATGTCTAAAATGAGCTATAGTAGAAACCTTTTTCATTTTGTAGGGAGGCACCAAATATGAATGAATTAGATTATGTTGGGGATCAAAAATTAGAAATTAATGAAAATAGTGAGAAAACATAAGGAAAATAAAATATGTGGGAAAGAAACCTTAAACATTTTCTCATGTCAATTTTACAAAAGAAACGAGGGGAAATAAATTCTCCAAGTTTTATCTCTTATATTATTATGAAATATTTAAATGGAATATATTACCTCTTGAAATGTCAATCAATCATAATTTATAAATTTTGTTAATTAATTTTTTTAATGGATGATGAGTACTTATTATTCTTGATTCTTTTATGACATAAATATTCTTACCATTTTTATAAATTATTCTAGTTGTGTTCTATTGTACCGTATTGAATTTAACTTGTTTTTTTCCTCTCTTCCCTAGAATCTTAATTCAAAACCTATTCTAAGAGTAAGACGTAACGAAAGATAATGAGAAAATATTGTGCGCTTGCGACATAGAAATTATTTTTGCTTGCTAACAAGCTATTTACAAATGATGTCTAAAATGAGCTATAATAGAAACCTTTTTCATTTTGAAGGGAGGCACCAAATTTGAATGAATTAGATTATGTTGGGAATCAAAAATTACAAATTAAAGAAAATAGTGAGAAAACATAAGGAAAATAAAATATGTGGGAAAGAAACCTTAAACATTTTCTCATGTCTATTTTACAAAAGAAACGAGGGGAAATAAATTCTCCAAGTTTTATCTCTTATATAATTATGAAATATTTAAATGGAATATATTACCTCTTGAAATGTCTATCAATCATAATTTATAAATTTTGTTAATTAATTTTTTTAATGGATGATGAGTACTTATTATTCTTGATTCTTTTATGACATAAATATTCTTACCATTTTTATAAATTATTCTAGTTGTGTTCTATTGTACCGTATTGAATTTAACTTGTTTTTTTCCTCTCTTCCCTAGAATCTTAATTCCAAACCTATTCTAAGAGTAAGACGTAACGAAAGATAATGAGAAAATATTGTGCGCTTGCGACATAGAAATTATTATTGCTTGGTAACAAGCTATTTACAAATGATGTCTAAAATGAGCTATAGTAGAAACCTTTTTCATTTTGTAGGGAGGCACCAAATACGAATGTATTAGATTATGGTGGGGATCAAAAATTAGAAATTAATGAAAATAGTGAGAAAACATAAGGAAAATAAAATATGTTGGAAAGAAACCTTAAACATTTTCTCATGTCTATTTTACACAAGAAACGAGGGGAAATAAATACTCCAAGTTTTATCTCTTATATAATTATGAAATATTTAAATGGAATATATTACCACTTGAAATGTCAATCAATCATAATTTATAAATTTTGTTAATGACTTTTTTTAATGGATGATGAGTACTTATTATTCTTGATTCTTTTATGACATAAATATTCTTACCATTTTTATAAATTATTCTAGTTGTGTTCTATTGTACCGTATTTAATTTAACTTGTTTTTTTTCCTCTCTTCCCTAGAATCTTAATTCCAAACCTATTCTAAGAGTAAGACGTAACGAAAGATAATGAGAAAATATTGTGCGCTTGCGACATAGAAATTATTTTTGCTTGCTAACAAGCTATTTTCAAATGATGTCTAAAATGAGCTATAGTAGAAAGATTTTTCATTTTGTAGGGAGGCACCAAATATGAATGAATTAGATTATGTTGGGGATCAAAAATTAGAAATTAATGAAAATAGTGAGAAAACATAAGGAAAATAAAATATGTGGGAAAGAAACCTTAAATATTTTCTCATGACTATTTTACAAAAGAAACGAGGGGAAATAAATACTCCAAGTTTTATCTCTTATATAATTATGAAATATTTAAATGGAATATATTACCTCTTGAAATGTCAATCAATCATAATTTATAAATTTTGTTAATTAAATTTTTTAATGGATGATGAGTACTTATTATTCTTGATTCTTTTATGACATCAATATTCTTACCATTTTTATAAATTATTCTAGTTGTGTTCTATTGTACCGTATTGAATTTAACTTGTTTTTTTCCTCTCTTCCCTAGAATCTTAATTCCAAACCTATTCTAAGAGTAAGACGTAACGAAAGATAATGAGAAAATATTGTGCGCTTGCGACATAGAAATTATTTTTGCTTGCTAACAAGCTATTTACAAATGATGTCTAAAATGAGCTATAATAGAAACCTTTTTCATTTTGAAGGGAGGCACCAAATTTGAATGAATTAGATTATGTTGGGAATCAAAAATTACAAATTAAAGAAAATAGTGAGAAAACATAAGGAAAATAAAATATGTGGGAAAGAAACCTTAAACATTTTCTCATGTTTATTTTACAAAAGAAACGAGGGGAAATAAATTCTCCAAGTTTTATCTCTTATATAATTATGAAATATTTAAATGGAATATATTACCTCTTGAAATGTCAATCAATCATAATTTATAAATTTTGTTAATTAATTTTTTTAATGGATGATGAGTACTTATTATTCTTGATTCTTTTATGACATAAATATTCTTACCATTTTTATAAATTATTCTAGTTGTGTTCTATTGTACCGTATTGAATTTAACTTGTTTTTTTCCTCTCTTCCCTAGAATCTTAATTCCAAACCTATTCTAAGAGTAAGACGTAACGAAAGATAATGAGAAAATATTGTCCGCTTGCGACATAGAAATTATTTTTGCTTGGTAACAAGCTATTTACAAATGATGTCTAAAATGAGCTATAGTAGAAACCTTTTTCATTTTGTAGGGAGGCACCAAATATGAATGTATTAGATTATGGTGGGGATCAAAAATTAGAAATTAATGAAAATAGTGAGAAAACATAAGGAAAATAAAATATGTTGGAAAGAAACCTTAAAAATTTTCTCATGTCTATTTTACAAAAGAAACGAGGGGAAATAAATACTCCAAGTTTTATTTCTTATATAATTATGAAATAGTTAAATGGAATATATTACCTCTTAAAATGTCAATCAATCATAATTTATAAATTTTGTTAATTAATTTTTTTAATGGATGATGAGTACTTATTATTCTTGATTCTTTTATGACATCAATATTCTTACCATTTTTATAAATTATTCTAGTTGTGTTCTATTGTACCGTATTGAATTTAACTTGTTTTTTCCTCTCTTCCCTAGAATCTTAATTCCAAACCTATTCTAAGAGTAAGACGTAACGAAAGATAATGAGAAAATATTGTGCGCTTGCGACATAGAAATTATTTTTGCTTGCTAACAAGCTATTTACAAATGATGTCTAAAATGAGCTATAGTAGAAACCTTTTTCATTTTGTAGGGAGGCACCAAATATGAATGAATTAGATTATGTTGGGGATCAAAAATTAGAAATTAATGAAAATAGTGAGAAAACATAAGGAAAATAAAATATGTGGGAAAGAAACCTTAAATATTTTCTCATGTCAATTTTACAAAAGAAACGAGGGGAAATAAATTCTCCAAGTTTTATCTCTTATATAATTATGAAATATTTAAATGGAATATATTACCTCTTGAAATGTCAATCAATCATAATTTATAAATTTTGTTAATTAATTTTTTTAATGGATGATGAGTACTTATTATTCTTGATTCTTTTATGACATAAATATTCTTACCATTTTTATAAATTATTCTAGTTGTGTTCTATTGTTCCGTATTGAATTTAACTTGTTTTTTTCCTCTCTTCCCTAGAATCTTAATTCCAAACCTATTCTAAGAAAAAGACCTAACGAAAGATAATGAGAAAATATTGTGCGCTTGAGACATAGAAATTATTTTTGCTTGGTAACAAGCTATTTACAAATGATGTCTAAAATGAGCTATAGTAGAAACCTTTTTCATTTTGAAGGGAGGCACCAAATTTGAATGAATTAGATTATGTTGGGAATCAAAAATTACAAATTAAAGAAAATAGTGAGAAAACATAAGGAAAATAAAATATGTGGGAAAGAAACCTTAAACATTTTCTCATGTCAATTTTACAAAAGAAACGAGGGGAAATAAATTCTCCAAGTTTTATCTCTTATATTATTATGAAATATTTAAATGGAATATATTACCTCTTGAAATGTCTATCAATCATAATTTATAAATTTTGTTAATTAATTTTTTTAATGGATGATGAGTACTTATTATTCTTGATTCTTTTATGACATAAATATTCTTACCATTTTTATAAATTATTCTAGTTGTGTTCTATTGTACCGTATTGAATTTAACTTGTTTTTTTCCTCTCTTCCCTAGAATCTTAATTCCAAACCTATTCTAAGAGTAAGACGTAACGAAAGATAATGAGAAAATATTGTGCGCTTGCGACATAGAAATTATTTTTGCTTGGTAACAAGCTATTTACAAATGATGTCTAAAATGAGCTATAATAGAAACCTTTTTCATTTTGTAGGGAGGCACCAAATTCGAATGTATTAGATTATGTTGGGAATCAAAAATTAGAAATTAAAAAAATAGTGAGAAAACATAAGGAAAATAAAATATGTTGGAAAGAAACCTTAAACATTTTCTCATGTCTATTTTACAAAAGAAACGAGGGGAAATAAATTCTCCAAGTTTTATCTCTTATATAATTATGAAATATTTAAATGGAATATATTACCTCTTGAAATGTCTATCAATCATAATTTATAAATTTTGTTAATGACTTTTTTTAATGGATGATGAGTACTTATTATTCTTGATTCTTTTATGACATAAATATTCTTACCATTTTTATAAATTATTCTAGTTGTGTTCTATTGTACCGTATTTAATTTAACTTGTTTTTTTCCTCTCTTCCCTAGAATCTTAATTCCAAACCTATTCTAAGAGTAAGACGTAACGAAAGATAATGAGAAAATATTGTGCGCTTGCGACATAGAAATTATTTTTGCTTGCTAACAAGCTATTTTCAAATGATGTCTAAAATGAGCTATAGTAGAAACCTTTTTCATTTTGTAGGGAGGCACCAAATACGAATGTATTAGATTATGGTGGGGATCAAAAATTAGAAATTAATGAAAATAGTGAGAAAACATAAGGAAAATAAAATATGTGGGAAAGAAACCTTAAACATTTTCTCATGACTATTTTACAAAAGAAACGAGGGGAAATAAATACTCCAAGTTTTATCTCTTATATAATTATGAAATATTTAAATGGAATATATTACCACTTGAAATGTCAATCAATCATAATTTATAAATTTTGTTAATGACTTTTTTTAATGGATGATGAGTACTTATTATTCTTGATTCTTTTATGACATCAATATTCTTACCATTTTTATAAATTATTCTAGTTGTGTTCTATTGTACCGTATTTAATTTAACTTGTTTTTTTCCTCTCTTCCCTAGAATCTTAATTCCAAACCTATTCTAAGAGTAAGACGTAACGAAAGATAATGAGAAAATATTGTGCGCTTGCGACATAGAAATTATTTTTGCTTGCTAACAAGCTATTTACAAATGATGTCTAAAATGAGCTATAATAGAAACCTTTTTCATTTTGAAGGGAGGCACCAAATTTGAATGAATTAGATTATGTTGGGAATCAAAAATTACAAATTAAAGAAAATAGTGAGAAAACATAAGGAAAATAAAATATGTGGGAAAGAAACCTTAAACATTTTCTCATGTTTATTTTACAAAAGAAACGAGGGGAAATAAATTCTCCAAGTTTTATCTCTTATATAATTATGAAATATTTAAATGGAATATATTACCTCTTGAAATGTCAATCAATCATAATTTATAAATTTTGTTAATTAATTTTTTTAATGGATGATGAGTACTTATTATTCTTGATTCTTTTATGACATAAATATTCTTACCATTTTTATAAATTATTCTAGTTGTGTTCTATTGTACCGTATTGAATTTAACTTGTTTTTTTCCTCTCTTCCCTAGAATCTTAATTCCAAACCTATTCTAAGAGTAAGACGTAACGAAAGATAATGAGAAAATATTGTCCGCTTGCGACATAGAAATTATTTTTGCTTGGTAACAAGCTATTTACAAATGATGTCTAAAATGAGCTATAGTAGAAACCTTTTTCATTTTGTAGGGAGGCACCAAATATGAATGTATTAGATTATGGTGGGGATCAAAAATTAGAAATTAATGAAAATAGTGAGAAAACATAAGGAAAATAAAATATGTTGGAAAGAAACCTTAAACATTTTCTCATGTCTATTTTACAAAAGAAACGAGGGGAAATAAATACTCCAAGTTTTATCTCTTATATAATTATGAAATATTTAAATGGTATATATTACCTCTTGAAATGTCAATCAATCATAATTTATAAATTTTGTTAATTAATTTTTTTAATGGATGATGAGTACTTATTATTCTTGATTCTTTTATGACATAAATATTCTTACCATTTTTATAAATTATTCTAGTTGTGTTCTATTGTACCGTATTGAATTTAAATTGTTTTTTTCCTCTCTTCCCTAGAATCTTAATTCCATACCTATTCTAAGAGTAAGACGTAACGAAAGATAATGAGAAAATATTGTCCGCTTGCGACATAGAAATTATTTTTGCTTGGTAACAAGCTATTTACAAATGATGTCTAAAATGAGCTATAGTAGAAACCTTTTTCATTTTGTAGGGAGGCACCAAATATGAATGTATTAGATTATGGTGGGGATCAAAAATTAGAAATTAATGAAAATAGTGAGAAAACATAAGGAAAATAAAATATGTTGGAAAGAAACCTTAAAAATTTTCTCATGTCTATTTTACAAAAGAAACGAGGGGAAATAAATACTCCAAGTTTTATCTCTTATATAATTATGAAATAGTTAAATGGAATATATTACCTCTTGAAATGTCAATCAATCATAATTTATAAATTTTGTTAATTAATTTTTTTAATGGATGATGAGTACTTATTATTCTTGATTCTTTTATGACATCAATATTCTTACCATTTTTATAAATTATTCTAGTTGTGTTCTATTGTACCGTATTGAATTTAAATTGTTTTTTTCCTCTCTTCCCTAGAATCTTAATTCCATACCTATTCTAAGAGTAAGACGTAACGAAAGATAATGAGAAAATATTGTGCGCTTGCGACATAGAAATTATTTTTGCTTGCTAACAAGCTATTTACAAATGATGTCTAAAATGAGCTATAGTAGAAACCTTTTTCATTTTGTAGGGAGGCACCAAATATGAATGAATTAGATTATGTTGGGGATCAAAAATTAGAAATTAATGAAAATAGTGAGAAAACATAAGGAAAATAAAATATGTGGGAAAGAAACCTTAAATATTTTCTCATGTCTATTTTACAAAAGAAACGAGGGGAAATAAATACTCCAAGTTTTATCTCTTATATAATTATGAAATATTTAAATGGAATATATTACCTCTTGAAATGTCAATCAATCATAATTTATAAATTTTGTTAATTAAATTTTTTAATGGATGATGAGTACTTATTATTCTTGATTCTTTTATGACATCAATATTCTTACCATTTTTATAAATTATTCTAGTTGTGTTCTATTGTTCCGTATTGAATTTAACTTGTTTTTTTCCTCTCTTCCCTAGAATCTTAATTCCAAACCTATTCTAAGAAAAAGACCTAACGAAAGATAATGAGAAAAAATTGTGCGCTTGAGACATAGAAATTATTTTTGCTTGGTAACAAGCTATTTACAAATGATGTCTAAAATGAGCTATAGTAGAAACCTTTTTCATTTTGTAGGGAGGCACCAAATATGAATGAATTAGATTATGTTGGGGATCAAAAATTAGAAATTAATGAAAATAGTGAGAAAACATAAGGAAAATAAAATATGTGGGAAAGAAACCATAAACATTTTCTCATGTCTATTTTACAAAAGAAACGAGGGGAAATAAATACTCCAAGTTTTATCTCTTATATAATTATGAAATATTGAAATGGAATATATTACCTCTTTAAATGTCAATCAATCATAATTTATAAATTTTGTTAATTAGTTTTTTAATGGATATTGAGTACTTATTATTCTTGATTCTTTTATGACATCAATATTCTTACCATTTTTATAAATTATTCTAGTTGTGTTCTATTGTACCGTATTGAATTTAACTTGTTTTTTTCCTCTCTTCCCTAGAATCTTAATTCCAAACCTATTCTAAGAGTAAGGCGTAAAGAAAGATAATGAGAAAATATTGTGCGTTTGCGACATAGAAATTATTTTTGCTTGGTAACAAGCTATTTACAAATGATGTCTAAAATGAGCTATAGTAGAAACCTTTTTCATTTTGTAGGGAGGCACCAAATATGAATGAATTAGATTATGTTGGGGATCAAAAATTAGAAATTAATGAAAATAGTGAGAAAACATAAGGAAAATAAAATATGTTGGAAAGAAACCTTAAACATTTTCTCATGTCTATTTTACAAAAGAAACGAGGGGAAATAAATACTCCAAGTTTTATTTCTTATATAATTATGAAATATTTAAATGGAATATATTACCTCTTAAAATGTCAATCAAGCATAATTTATAAATTTTGTTAATTAATTTTTTTAATGGATGATGAGTACTTATTATTCTTGATTCTTTTATGACATCAATATTCTTACCATTTTTATAAATTATTCTAGTTCTGTTCTATTGTACCGTATTGAATTTAACTTGTTTTTTTCCTCTCTTCCCTAGAATCTTAATTCCAAACCTATTCTAAGAGTAAGACGTAACGAAAGATAATGAGAAAATATTGTGCGCTTGCGACATAGAAATTATTTTTACTTGGTAACAAGCTATTTACAAATGATGTCTAAAATGACCTATAGGAGAAACCTTTTTCATTTTGATGGGAGGCACCAAATTTGAATGAATTAGATTATGTTGGGAATCAAAAATTACAAATTAAAGAAAATAGTGAGAAAACATAAGGAAAATAAAATATGTGGGAAAGAAACCTTAAATATTTTCTCATGACTATTTTACAAAAGAAACGAGGGGAAATAAATACTCCAAGTTTTATTTCTTATATAATTATGAAATAGTTAAATGGAATATATTACCTCTTAAAATGTCAATCAATCATAATTTATAAATTTTGTTAATTAATTTTTTTAATGGATGATGAGTACTTATTATTCTTGATTCTTTTATGACATCAATATTCTTACCATTTTTATAAATTATTCTAGTTGTGTTCTATTGTACCGTATTGAATTTAACTTGTTTTTTTCCTCTCTTCCCTAGAATCTTAATTCCAAACCTATTCTAAGAGTAAGACGTAACGAAAGATAATGAGAAAATATTGTGCGCTTGCGACATAGAAATTATTTTTGCTTGCTAACAAGCTATTTACAAATGATGTCTAAAATGAGCTATAGTAGAAACCTTTTTCATTTTGTAGGGAGGCACCAAATATGAAGGAATTAGATTATGTTGGGGATCAAAAATTAGAAATTAATGAAAATAGTTAGAAAACATAAGGAAAATAAAATATGTTGGAAAGAAACCTTAAATATTTTCTCATGACTATTTTACAAAAGAAACGAGGGGAAATAAATACTCCAAGTTTTATCTCTTATATAATTATGAAATATTTAAATGGAATATAATACCTCTTGAAATGTCAATCAATCATAATTTATAAATTTTGTTAATTAAATTTTTTAATGGATGATGAGTACTTATTATTCTTGATTCTTTTATGACATCAATATTCTTACCATTTTTATAAATTATTCTAGTTGTGTTCTATTGTACCGTATTGAATTTAACTTGTTTTTTTCCTCTCTTCCTTAGAATCTTAATTCCAAACCTATTCTAAGAGAAAGACCTAACGAAAGATAATGAGAAAAAATTGTGCGCTTGAGACATAGAAATTATTTTTGCTGGGTAACAAGCTATTTACAAATGATGTCTAAAATGAGCTATAGTAGAAACCTTTTTCATTTTGTATGGACGCACCAAATATGAATGAATTAGATTATGTTGGGGATCAAAAATTAGAAATTAATGAAAATAGTGAGAAAACATAAGGAAAATAAAATATGTTGGAAAGAAACCTTAAACATTTTCTCATGTCTATTTTACAAAAGAAACGAGGGGAAATAAATACTCCAAGTTTTATTTCTTATATAATTATGAAATATTTAAATGGAATATATTACCTCTTAAAATGTCAATCAAGCATAATTTATAAATTTTGTTAATTAATGTTTTTAATGGATGATGAGTACTTATTATTCTTGATTCTTTTATGACATCAATATTCTTACCATTTTTATAAATTATTCTAGTTCTGTTCTATTGTACCGTATTGAATTTAACTTGTTTTTTTCCTCTCTTCCCTAGAATCTTAATTCCAAACCTATTCTAAGAGTAAGACGTAACGAAAGATAATGAGAAAATATTGTGCGCTTGCGACATAGAAATTATTTTTGCTTGGTAACAAGCTATTTACAAATGATGTCTAAAATGACCTATAGGAGAAACCTTTTTCATTTTGATGGGAGGCACCAAATTTGAATGAATTAGATTATGTTGGGAATCAAAAATTACAAATTAAAGAAAATAGTGAGAAAACATAAGGAAAATAAAATATGTGGGAAAGAAACCTTAAATATATTCTCATGACTATTTTACAAAAGAAACGAGGGGAAATAAATACTCCAAGTTTTATTTCTTATATAATTATGAAATAGTTAAATGGAATATATTACCTCTTAAAATGTCAATCAATCATAATTTATAAATTTTGTTAATTAATTTTTTTAATGGATGATGAGTACTTATTATTCTTGATTCTTTTATGACATCAATATTCTTACCATTTTTATAAATTATTCTAGTTGTGTTCTATTGTACCGTATTGAATTTAACTTGTTTTTTTCCTCTCTTCCCTAGAATCTTAATTCCAAACCTATTCTAAGAGTAAGACGTAACGAAAGATAATGAGAAAATATTGTGCGCTTGCGACATAGAAATTATTTTTTCTTGCTAACAAGCTATTTACAAATGATGTCTAAAATGAGCTATAGTAGAAACCTTTTTCATTTTGTAGGGAGGCACCAAATATGAAGGAATTAGATTATGTTGGGGATCAAAAATTAGAAATTAATGAAAATAGTGAGAAAACATAAGGAAAATAAAATATGTGGGAAAGAAACCTTAAATATTTTCTCATGACTATTTTACAAAAGAAACGAGGGGAAATAAATACTCCAAGTTTTATCTCTTATATAATTATGAAATATTTAAATGGAATATATTACCTCTTGAAATGTCAATCAATCATAATTTATAAATTTTGTTAATTAAATTTTTTAATGGATGATGAGTACTTATTATTCTTGATTCTTTTATGACATCAATATTCTTACCATTTTTATAAATTATTCTAGTTGTGTTCTATTGTACCGTATTGAATTTAACTTGTTTTTTTCCTCTCTTCCCTAGAATCTTAATTCCAAACCTATTCTAAGAGTAAGACGTAACGAAAGATAATGAGAAAATATTGTGCGCTTGCGACATAGAAATTATTTTTTCTTGCTAACAAGCTATTTACAAATGATGTCTAAAATGAGCTATAGTAGAAACCTTTTTCATTTTGTAGGGAGGCACCAAATATGAATGAATTAGATTATGTTGGGGATCAAAAATTAGAAATTAATGAAAATAGTGAGAAAACATAAGGAAAATAAAATATGTTGGAAAGAAACCTTAAACATTTTCTCATGTCTATTTTACAAAAGAAACGAGGGGAAATAAATACTCCAAGTTTTATTTCTTATATAATTATGAAATAGTTAAATGGAATATATTACCTCTTAAAATTTCAATCAATCATAATTTATAAATTTTGTTAATTAATTTTTTTAATGGATGATGAGTACTTATTATTCTTGATTCTTTTATGACATCAATATTCTTACCATTTTTATAAATTATTCTAGTTGTGTTCTATTGTACCGTATTGAATTTAAATTGTTTTTTTCCTCTCTTCCCTAGAATCTTAATTCCAAACCTATTCTAAGAGTAAGACGTAACGAAAGATAATGAGAAAATATTGTGCGCTTGCGACATAGAAATTATTTTTGCTTGGTAACAAGCTATTTACAAATGATGTCTAAAATGACCTATAGGAGAAACCTTTTTCATTTTGATGGGAGGCACCAAATTTGAATGAATTAGATTATGTTGGGAATCAAAAATTACAAATTAAAGAAAATAGTGAGAAAACATAAGGAAAATAAAATATGTGGGAAAGAAACCTTAAATATATTCTCATGACTATTTTACAAAAGAAACGAGGGGAAATAAATACTCCAAGTTTTATTTCTTATATAATTATGAAATAGTTAAATGGAATATATTACCTCTTAAAATGTCAATCAATCATAATTTATAAATTTTGTTAATTAATTTTTTTAATGGATGATGAGTACTTATTATTCTTGATTCTTTTATGACATCAATATTCTTACCATTTTTATAAATTATTCTAGTTGTGTTCTATTGTACCGTATTGAATTTAACTTGTTTTTTTCCTCTCTTCCCTAGAATCTTAATTCCAAACCTATTCTAAGAGTAAGACGTAACGAAAGATAATGAGAAAATATTGTGCGCTTGCGACATAGAAATTATTTTTTCTTGCTAACAAGCTATTTACAAATGATGTCTAAAATGAGCTATAGTAGAAACCTTTTTCATTTTGTAGGGAGGCACCAAATATGAATGAATTAGATTATGTTGGGGATCAAAAATTAGAAATTAATGAAAATAGTGAGAAAACATAAGGAAAATAAAATATGTTGGAAAGAAACCTTAAACATTTTCTCATGTCTATTTTACAAAAGAAACGAGGGGAAATAAATACTCCAAGTTTTATTTCTTATATAATTATGAAATAGTTAAATGGAATATATTACCTCTTAAAATGTCAATCAATCATAATTTATAAATTTTGTTAATTAATTTTTTTAATGGATGATGAGTACTTATTATTCTTGATTCTTTTATGACATCAATATTCTTACCATTTTTATAAATTATTCTAGTTGTGTTCTATTGTACCGTATTGAATTTAAATTGTTTTTTTCCTCTCTTCCCTAGAATCTTAATTCCAAACCTATTCTAAGAGTAAGACGTAACGAAAGATAATGAGAAAATATTGTGCGCTTGCGACATAGAAATTATTTTTGCTTGGTAACAAGCTATTTACAAATGATGTCTAAAATGACCTATAGGAGAAACCTTTTTCATTTTGATGGGAGGCACCAAATTTGAATGAATTAGATTATGTTGGGAATCAAAAATTACAAATTAAAGAAAATAGTGAGAAAACATAAGGAAAATAAAATATGTGGGAAAGAAACCTTAAATATATTCTCATGACTATTTTACAAAAGAAACGAGGGGAAATAAATACTCCAAGTTTTATTTCTTATATAATTATGAAATAGTTAAATGGAATATATTACCTCTTAAAATGTCAATCAATCATAATTTATAAATTTTGTTAATTAATTTTTTTAATGGATGATGAGTACTTATTATTCTTGATTCTTTTATGACATCAATATTCTTACCATTTTTATAAATTATTCTAGTTGTGTTCTATTGTACCGTATTGAATTTAACTTGTTTTTTTCCTCTCTTCCCTAGAATCTTAATTCCAAACCTATTCTAAGAGTAAGACGTAACGAAAGATAATGAGAAAATATTGTGCGCTTGCGACATAGAAATTATTTTTTCTTGCTAACAAGCTATTTACAAATGATGTCTAAAATGAGCTATAGTAGAAACCTTTTTCATTTTGTAGGGAGGCACCAAATATGAATGAATTAGATTATGTTGGGGATCAAAAATTAGAAATTAATGAAAATAGTGAGAAAACATAAGGAAAATAAAATATGTTGGAAAGAAACCTTAAACATTTTCTCATGTCTATTTTACAAAAGAAACGAGGGGAAATAAATACTCCAAGTTTTATTTCTTATATAATTATGAAATAGTTAAATGGAATATATTACCTCTTAAAATGTCAATCAATCATAATTTATAAATTTTGTTAATTAATTTTTTTAATGGATGATGAGTACTTATTATTCTTGATTCTTTTATGACATCAATATTCTTACCATTTTTATAAATTATTCTAGTTGTGTTCTATTGTACCGTATTGAATTTAAATTGTTTTTTTCCTCTCTTCCCTAGAATCTTAATTCCAAACCTATTCTAAGAGTAAGACGTAACGAAAGATAATGAGAAAATATTGTGCGCTTGCGACATAGAAATTATTTTTGCTTGGTAACAAGCTATTTACAAATGATGTCTAAAATGACCTATAGGAGAAACCTTTTTCATTTTGATGGGAGGCACCAAATTTGAATGAATTAGATTATGTTGGGAATCAAAAATTACAAATGAAAGAAAATAGTGAGAAAACATAAGGAAAATAAAATATGTGGGAAAGAAACCTTAAATATATTCTCATGACTATTTTACAAAAGAAACGAAGGGAAATAAATACTCCAAGTTTTATTTCTTATATAATTATGAAATAGTTAAATGGAATATATTACCTCTTAAAATGTCAATCAATCATAATTTATAAATTTTGTTAATTAATTTTTTTAATGGATGATGAGTACTTATTATTCTTGATTCTTTTATGACATCAATATTCTTACCATTTTTATAAATTATTCTAGTTGTGTTCTATTGTACCGTATTGAATTTAAATTGTTTTTTTCCTCTCTTCCCTAGAATCTTAATTCCAAACCTATTCTAAGAGTAAGACGTAACGAAAGATAATGAGAAAATATTGTGCGCTTGCGACATAGAAATTATTTTTGCTTGGTAACAAGCTATTTACAAATGATGTCTAAAATGACCTATAGGAGAAACCTTTTTCATTTTGATGGGAGGCACCAAATTTGAATGAATTAGATTATGTTGGGAATCAAAAATTACAAATTAAAGAAAATAGTGAGAAAACATAAGGAAAATAAAATATGTGGGAAAGAAACCTTAAATATATTCTCATGACTATTTTACAAAAGAAACGAGGGGAAATAAATACTCCAAGTTTTATTTCTTATATAATTATGAAATAGTTAAATGGAATATATTACCTCTTAAAATGTCAATCAATCATAATTTATAAATTTTGTTAATTAATTTTTTTAATGGATGATGAGTACTTATTATTCTTGATTCTTTTATGACATCAATATTCTTACCATTTTTATAAATTATTCTAGTTGTGTTCTATTGTACCGTATTGAATTTAACTTGTTTTTTTCCTCTCTTCCCTAGAATCTTAATTCCAAACCTATTCTAAGAGTAAGACGTAACGAAAGATAATGAGAAAATATTGTGCGCTTGCGACATAGAAATTATTTTTGCTTGGTAACAAGCTATTTACAAATGATGTCTAAAATGAGCTATAGTAGAAACCTTTTTCATTTTGTAGGGAGGCACCAAATATGAATGAATTAGATTATGTTGGGGATCAAAAATTAGAAATTAATGAAAATAGTGAGAAAACATAAGGAAAATAAAATATGTTGGAAAGAAACCTTAAACATTTTCTCATGTCTATTTTACAAAAGAAACGAGGGGAAATAAATACTCCAAGTTTTATTTCTTATATAATTATGAAATAGTTAAATGGAATATATTACCTCTTAAAATGTCAATCAATCATAATTTATAAATTTTGTTAATTAATTTTTTTAATGGATGATGAGTACTTATTATTCTTGATTCTTTTATGACATCAATATTCTTACCATTTTTATAAATTATTCTAGTTGTGTTCTATTGTACCGTATTGAATTTAAATTGTTTTTTTCCTCTCTTCCCTAGAATCTTAATTCCAAACCTATTCTAAGAGTAAGACGTAACGAAAGATAATGAGAAAATATTGTGCGCTTGCGACATAGAAATTATTTTTGCTTGGTAACAAGCTATTTACAAATGATGTCTAAAATGACCTATAGGAGAAACCTTTTTCATTTTGATGGGAGGCACCAAATTTGAATGAATTAGATTATGTTGGGAATCAAAAATTACAAATTAAAGAAAATAGTGAGAAAACATAAAGAAAATAAAATATGTGGGAAAGAAACCTTAAATATATTCTCATGACTATTTTACAAAAGAAACGAAGGGAAATAAATACTCCAAGTTTTATTTCTTATATAATTATGAAATAGTTAAATGGAATATATTACCTCTTAAAATGTCAATCAATCATAATTTATAAATTTTGTTAATTAATTTTTTTAATGGATGATGAGTACTTATTATTCTTGATTCTTTTATGACATCAATATTCTTACCATTTTTATAAATTATTCTAGTTGTGTTCTATTGTACCGTATTGAATTTAACTTGTTTTTTTCCTCTCTTCCCTAGAATCTTAATTCCAAACCTATTCTAAGAAAAAGACGTAACGAAAGATAATGAGAAAATATTGTGCGCTTGAGACATAGAAATTATTTTTGCTTGGTAACAAGCTATTTACAAATGATGTCTAAAATGAGCTATAGTAGAAACCTTTTTCATTTTGAAGGGAGGCACCAAATTTGAATGAATTAGATTATGTTGGGAATCAAAAATTACAAATTAAAGAAAATAGTGAGAAAACATAAGGAAAATAAAATATGTGGGAAAGAAACCTTAAACATTTTCTCATGTCAATTTTACAAAAGAAACGAGGGGAAATAAATTCTCCAAGTTTTATCTCTTATATAATTATGAAATATTTAAATGGAATATATTACCTCTTGAAATGTCTATCAATCATAATTTATAAATTTTGTTAATTAATTTTTTTAATGGATGATGAGTACTTATTATTCTTGATTCTTTTATGACATAAATATTCTTACCATTTTTATAAATTATTCTAGTTGTGTTCTATTGTACCGTATTGAATTTAACTTGTTTTTTTCCTCTCTTCCCTAGAATCTTAATTCCAAACCTATTCTAAGAGTAAGACGTAACGAAAGATAATGAGAAAATATTGTGCGCTTGCGACATAGAAATTATTTTTGCTTGGTAACAAGCTATTTACAAATGATGTCTAAAATGAGCTATAATAGAAACCTTTTTCATTTTGTAGGGAGGCACCAAATTCGAATGTATTAGATTATGTTGGGAATCAAAAATTAGAAATTAAAGAAAATAGTGAGAAAACATAAGGAAAATAAAATATGTTGGAAAGAAACCTTAAACATTTTCTCATGTCTATTTTACAAAAGAAACGAGGGGAAATAAATTCTCCAAGTTTTATCTCTTATATAATTATGAAATATTTAAATGGAATATATTACCTCTTGAAATGTCTATCAATCATAATTTATAAATTTTGTTAATGACTTTTTTTAATGGATGATGAGTACTTATTATTCTTGATTCTTTTATGACATAAATATTCTTACCATTTTTATAAATTATTCTAGTTGTGTTCTATTGTACCGTATTTAATTTAACTTGTTTTTTTCCTCTCTTCCCTAGAATCTTAATTCCAAACCTATTCTAAGAGTAAGACGTAACGAAAGATAATGAGAAAATATTGTGCGCTTGCGACATAGAAATTATTTTTGCTTGCTAACAAGCTATTTTCAAATGATGTCTAAAATGAGCTATAGTAGAAACCTTTTTCATTTTGTAGGGAGGCACCAAATACGAATGTATTAGATTATGGTGGGGATCAAAAATTAGAAATTAATGAAAATAGTGAGAAAACATAAGGAAAATAAAATATGTGGGAAAGAAACCTTAAACATTTTCTCATGACTATTTTACAAAAGAAACGAGGGGAAATAAATACTCCAAGTTTTATCTCTTATATAATTATGAAATATTTAAATGGAATATATTACCACTTGAAATGTCAATCAATCATAATTTATAAATTTTGTTAATGACTTTTTTTAATGGATGATGAGTACTTATTATTCTTGATTCTTTTATGACATCAATATTCTTACCATTTTTATAAATTATTCTAGTTGTGTTCTATTGTACCGTATTTAATTTAACTTGTTTTTTTCCTCTCTTCCCTAGAATCTTAATTCCAAACCTATTCTAAGAGTAAGACGTAACGAAAGATAATGAGAAAATATTGTGCGCTTGCGACATAGAAATTATTTTTGCTTGCTAACAAGCTATTTACAAATGATGTCTAAAATGAGCTATAATAGAAACCTTTTTCATTTTGAAGGGAGGCACCAAATTTGAATGAATTAGATTATGTTGGGAATCAAAAATTACAAATTAAAGAAAATAGTGAGAAAACATAAGGAAAATAAAATATGTGGGAAAGAAACCTTAAACATTTTCTCATGTTTATTTTACAAAAGAAACGAGGGGAAATAAATTCTCCAAGTTTTATCTCTTATATAATTATGAAATATTTAAATGGAATATATTACCTCTTGAAATGTCAATCAATCATAATTTATAAATTTTGTTAATTAATTTTTTTAATGGATGATGAGTACTTATTATTCTTGATTCTTTTATGACATAAATATTCTTACCATTTTTATAAATTATTCTAGTTGTGTTCTATTGTACCGTATTGAATTTAACTTGTTTTTTTCCTCTCTTCCCTAGAATCTTAATTCCAAACCTATTCTAAGAGTAAGACGTAACGAAAGATAATGAGAAAATATTGTCCGCTTGCGACATAGAAATTATTTTTGCTTGGTAACAAGCTATTTACAAATGATGTCTAAAATGAGCTATAGTAGAAACCTTTTTCATTTTGTAGGGAGGCACCAAATATGAATGTATTAGATTATGGTGGGGATCAAAAATTAGAAATTAATGAAAATAGTGAGAAAACATAAGGAAAATAAAATATGTTGGAAAGAAACCTTAAACATTTTCTCATGTCTATTTTACAAAAGAAACGAGGGGAAATAAATACTCCAAGTTTTATCTCTTATATAATTATGAAATATTTAAATGGTATATATTACCTCTTGAAATGTCAATCAATCATAATTTATAAATTTTGTTAATTAATTTTTTTAATGGATGATGAGTACTTATTATTCTTGATTCTTTTATGACATAAATATTCTTACCATTTTTATAAATTATTCTAGTTGTGTTCTATTGTACCGTATTGAATTTAAATTGTTTTTTTCCTCTCTTCCCTAGAATCTTAATTCCATACCTATTCTAAGAGTAAGACGTAACGAAAGATAATGAGAAAATATTGTCCGCTTGCGACATAGAAATTATTTTTGCTTGGTAACAAGCTATTTACAAATGATGTCTAAAATGAGCTATAGTAGAAACCTTTTTCATTTTGTAGGGAGGCACCAAATATGAATGAATTAGATTATGTTGGGGATCAAAAATTAGAAATTAATGAAAATAGTGAGAAAACATAAGGAAAATAAAATATGTGGGAAAGAAACCTTAAATATTTTCTCATGACTATTTTACAAAAGAAACGAGGGGAAATAAATACTCCAAGTTTTATCTCTTATATAATTATGAAATATTTAAATGGAATATATTACCTCTTGAAATGTCAATCAATCATAATTTATAAATTTTGTTAATTAAATTTTTTAATGGATGATGAGTACTTATTATTCTTGATTCTTTTATGACATCAATATTCTTACCATTTTTATAAATTATTCTAGTTGTGTTCTATTGTACCGTATTGAATTTAAATTGTTTTTTTCCTCTCTTCCCTAGAATCTTAATTCCATACCTATTCTAAGAGTAAGACGTAACGAAAGATAATGAGAAAATATTGTCCGCTTGCGACATAGAAATTATTTTTGCTTGGTAACAAGCTATTTACAAATGATGTCTAAAATGAGCTATAGTAGAAACCTTTTTCATTTTGTAGGGAGGCACCAAATATGAATGAATTAGATTATGTTGGGGATCAAAAATTAGAAATTAATGAAAATAGTGAGAAAACATAAGGAAAATAAAATATGTTGGAAAGAAACCTTAAACATTTTCTCATGTCTATTTTACAAAAGAAACGAGGGGAAATAAATACTCCAAGTTTTATTTCTTATATAATTATGAAATATTTAAATGGAATATATTACCTCTTAAAATGTCAATCAAGCATAATTTATAAATTTTGTTAATTAATGTTTTTAATGGATGATGAGTACTTATTATTCTTGATTCTTTTATGACATCAATATTCTTACCATTTTTATAAATTA
This sequence comes from Hippophae tibetana, assembly GCA_037013495.1. Classification (NCBI taxonomy): domain Eukaryota; kingdom Viridiplantae; phylum Streptophyta; class Magnoliopsida; order Rosales; family Elaeagnaceae; genus Hippophae; species Hippophae tibetana. The sequence goes on from CM072803.1 coordinate 37,747,775, forward strand.
TTCTAGTTCTGTTCTATTGTACCGTATTGAATTTAACTTGTTTTTTTCCTCTCTTCCCTAGAATCTTAATTCCAAACCTATTCTAAGAGTAAGACGTAACGAAAGATAATGAGAAAATATTGTGCGCTTGCGACATAGAAATTATTTTTGCTTGGTAACAAGCTATTTACAAATGATGTCTAAAATGAGCTATAGTAGAAACCTTTTTCATTTTGTAGGGAGGCACCAAATATGAATGTATTAGATTATGGTGGGGATCAAAAATTAGAAATTAATGAAAATAGTGAGAAAACATAAGGAAAATAAAATATGTTGGAAAGAAACCTTAAACATTTTCTCATGTCTATTTTACAAAAGAAACGAGGGGAAATAAATACTCCAAGTTTTATCTCTTATATAATTATGAAATATTTAAATGGTATATATTACCTCTTGAAATGTCAATCAATCATAATTTATAAATTTTGTTAATTAATTTTTTTAATGGATGATGAGTACTTATTATTCTTGATTCTTTTATGACATAAATATTCTTACCATTTTTATAAATTATTCTAGTTGTGTTCTATTGTACCGTATTGAATTTAAATTGTTTTTTTCCTCTCTTCCCTAGAATCTTAATTCCATACCTATTCTAAGAGTAAGACGTAACGAAAGATAATGAGAAAATATTGTCCGCTTGCGACATAGAAATTATTTTTGCTTGGTAACAAGCTATTTACAAATGATGTCTAAAATGAGCTATAGTAGAAACCTTTTTCATTTTGTAGGGAGGCACCAAATATGAATGAATTAGATTATGTTGGGGATCAAAAATTAGAAATTAATGAAAATAGTGAGAAAACATAAGGAAAATAAAATATGTGGGAAAGAAACCTTAAATATTTTCTCATGACTATTTTACAAAAGAAACGAGGGGAAATAAATACTCCAAGTTTTATCTCTTATATAATTATGAAATATTTAAATGGAATATATTACCTCTTGAAATGTCAATCAATCATAATTTATAAATTTTGTTAATTAAATTTTTTAATGGATGATGAGTACTTATTATTCTTGATTCTTTTATGACATCAATATTCTTACCATTTTTATAAATTATTCTAGTTGTGTTCTATTGTTCCGTATTGAATTTAACTTGTTTTTTTCCTCTCTTCCCTAGAATCTTAATTCCAAACCTATTCTAAGAAAAAGACCTAACGAAAGATAATGAGAAAAAATTGTGCGCTTGAGACATAGAAATTATTTTTGCTTGGTAACAAGCTATTTACAAATGATGTCTAAAATGAGCTATAGTAGAAACCTTTTTCATTTTGATGGGAGGCACCAAATATGAATGAATTAGATTATGTTGGGGATCAAAAATTAGAAATTAATGAAAATAGTGAGAAAACATAAGGAAAATAAAATATGTGGGAAAGAAACCATAAACATTTTCTCATGTCTATTTTACAAAAGAAACGAGGGGAAATAAATACTCCAAGTTTTATCTCTTATATAATTATGAAATATTGAAATGGAATATATTACCTCTTTAAATGTCAATCAATCATAATTTATAAATTTTGTTAATTAGTTTTTTAATGGATATTGAGTACTTATTATTCTTGATTCTTTTATGACATCAATATTCTTACCATTTTTATAAATTATTCTAGTTGTGTTCTATTGTACCGTATTGAATTTAACTTGTTTTTTTCCTCTCTTCCCTAGAATCTTAATTCCAAACCTATTCTAAGAGTAAGGCGTAAAGAAAGATAATGAGAAAATATTGTGCGTTTGCGACATAGAAATTATTTTTGCTTGGTAACAAGCTATTTACAAATGATGTCTAAAATGAGCTATAGTAGAAACCTTTTTCATTTTGTAGGGAGGCACCAAATATGAATGAATTAGATTATGTTGGGGATCAAAAATTAGAAATTAATGAAAATAGTGAGAAAACATAAGGAAAATAAAATATGTTGGAAAGAAACCTTAAACATTTTCTCATGTCTATTTTACAAAAGAAACGAGGGGAAATAAATACTCCAAGTTTTATTTCTTATATAATTATGAAATATTTAAATGGAATATATTACCTCTTAAAATGTCAATCAAGCATAATTTATAAATTTTGTTAATTAATTTTTTTAATGGATGATGAGTACTTATTATTCTTGATTCTTTTATGACATCAATATTCTTACCATTTTTATAAATTATTCTAGTTCTGTTCTATTGTACCGTATTGAATTTAACTTGTTTTTTTCCTCTCTTCCCTAGAATCTTAATTCCAAACCTATTCTAAGAGTAAGACGTAACGAAAGATAATGAGAAAATATTGTGCGCTTGCGACATAGAAATTATTTTTACTTGGTAACAAGCTATTTACAAATGATGTCTAAAATGACCTATAGGAGAAACCTTTTTCATTTTGATGGGAGGCACCAAATTTGAATGAATTAGATTATGTTGGGAATCAAAAATTACAAATTAAAGAAAATAGTGAGAAAACATAAGGAAAATAAAATATGTGGGAAAGAAACCTTAAATATTTTCTCATGACTATTTTACAAAAGAAACGAGGGGAAATAAATACTCCAAGTTTTATTTCTTATATAATTATGAAATAGTTAAATGGAATATATTACCTCTTAAAATGTCAATCAATCATAATTTATAAATTTTGTTAATTAATTTTTTTAATGGATGATGAGTACTTATTATTCTTGATTCTTTTATGACATCAATATTCTTACCATTTTTATAAATTATTCTAGTTGTGTTCTATTGTACCGTATTGAATTTAACTTGTTTTTTTCCTCTCTTCCCTAGAATCTTAATTCCAAACCTATTCTAAGAGTAAGACGTAACGAAAGATAATGAGAAAATATTGTGCGCTTGCGACATAGAAATTATTTTTTCTTGCTAACAAGCTATTTACAAATGATGTCTAAAATGAGCTATAGTAGAAACCTTTTTCATTTTGTAGGGAGGCACCAAATATGAAGGAATTAGATTATGTTGGGGATCAAAAATTAGAAATTAATGAAAATAGTGAGAAAACATAAGGAAAATAAAATATGTGGGAAAGAAACCTTAAATATTTTCTCATGACTATTTTACAAAAGAAACGAGGGGAAATAAATACTCCAAGTTTTATCTCTTATATAATTATGAAATATTTAAATGGAATATATTACCTCTTGAAATGTCAATCAATCATAATTTATAAATTTTGTTAATTAAATTTTTTAATGGATGATGAGTACTTATTATTCTTGATTCTTTTATGACATCAATATTCTTACCATTTTTATAAATTATTCTAGTTGTGTTCTATTGTACCGTATTGAATTTAACTTGTTTTTTTCCTCTCTTCCCTAGAATCTTAATTCCAAACCTATTCTAAGAGTAAGACGTAACGAAAGATAATGAGAAAATATTGTGCGCTTGCGACATAGAAATTATTTTTTCTTGCTAACAAGCTATTTACAAATGATGTCTAAAATGAGCTATAGTAGAAACCTTTTTCATTTTGTAGGGAGGCACCAAATATGAATGAATTAGATTATGTTGGGGATCAAAAATTAGAAATTAATGAAAATAGTGAGAAAACATAAGGAAAATAAAATATGTTGGAAAGAAACCTTAAACATTTTCTCATGTCTATTTTACAAAAGAAACGAGGGGAAATAAATACTCCAAGTTTTATTTCTTATATAATTATGAAATAGTTAAATGGAATATATTACCTCTTAAAATGTCAATCAATCATAATTTATAAATTTTGTTAATTAATTTTTTTAATGGATGATGAGTACTTATTATTCTTGATTCTTTTATGACATCAATATTCTTACCATTTTTATAAATTATTCTAGTTGTGTTCTATTGTACCGTATTGAATTTAAATTGTTTTTTTCCTCTCTTCCCTAGAATCTTAATTCCAAACCTATTCTAAGAGTAAGACGTAACGAAAGATAATGAGAAAATATTGTGCGCTTGCGACATAGAAATTATTTTTGCTTGGTAACAAGCTATTTACAAATGATGTCTAAAATGACCTATAGGAGAAACCTTTTTCATTTTGATGGGAGGCACCAAATTTGAATGAATTAGATTATGTTGGGAATCAAAAATTACAAATTAAAGAAAATAGTGAGAAAACATAAGGAAAATAAAATATGTGGGAAAGAAACCTTAAATATATTCTCATGACTATTTTACAAAAGAAACGAGGGGAAATAAATACTCCAAGTTTTATTTCTTATATAATTATGAAATAGTTAAATGGAATATATTACCTCTTAAAATGTCAATCAATCATAATTTATAAATTTTGTTAATTAATTTTTTTAATGGATGATGAGTACTTATTATTCTTGATTCTTTTATGACATCAATATTCTTACCATTTTTATAAATTATTCTAGTTGTGTTCTATTGTACCGTATTGAATTTAACTTGTTTTTTTCCTCTCTTCCCTAGAATCTTAATTCCAAACCTATTCTAAGAGTAAGACGTAACGAAAGATAATGAGAAAATATTGTGCGCTTGCGACATAGAAATTATTTTTTCTTGCTAACAAGCTATTTACAAATGATGTCTAAAATGAGCTATAGTAGAAACCTTTTTCATTTTGTAGGGAGGCACCAAATATGAATGAATTAGATTATGTTGGGGATCAAAAATTAGAAATTAATGAAAATAGTGAGAAAACATAAGGAAAATAAAATATGTTGGAAAGAAACCTTAAACATTTTCTCATGTCTATTTTACAAAAGAAACGAGGGGAAATAAATACTCCAAGTTTTATTTCTTATATAATTATGAAATAGTTAAATGGAATATATTACCTCTTAAAATGTCAATCAATCATAATTTATAAATTTTGTTAATTAATTTTTTTAATGGATGATGAGTACTTATTATTCTTGATTCTTTTATGACATCAATATTCTTACCATTTTTATAAATTATTCTAGTTGTGTTCTATTGTACCGTATTGAATTTAAATTGTTTTTTTCCTCTCTTCCCTAGAATCTTAATTCCAAACCTATTCTAAGAGTAAGACGTAATGAAAGATAATGAGAAAATATTGTGCGCTTGCGACATAGAAATTATTTTTGCTTGGTAACAAGCTATTTACAAATGATGTCTAAAATGACCTATAGGAGAAACCTTTTTCATTTTGATGGGAGGCACCAAATTTGAATGAATTAGATTATGTTGGGAATCAAAAATTACAAATTAAAGAAAATAGTGAGAAAACATAAGGAAAATAAAATATGTGGGAAAGAAACCTTAAATATATTCTCATGACTATTTTACAAAAGAAACGAGGGGAAATAAATACTCCAAGTTTTATTTCTTATATAATTATGAAATAGTTAAATGGAATATATTACCTCTTAAAATGTCAATCAATCATAATTTATAAATTTTGTTAATTAATTTTTTTAATGGATGATGAGTACTTATTATTCTTGATTCTTTTATGACATCAATATTCTTACCATTTTTATAAATTATTCTAGTTGTGTTCTATTGTACCGTATTGAATTTAACTTGTTTTTTTCCTCTCTTCCCTAGAATCTTAATTCCAAACCTATTCTAAGAGTAAGACGTAACGAAAGATAATGAGAAAATATTGTGCGCTTGCGACATAGAAATTATTTTTTCTTGCTAACAAGCTATTTACAAATGATGTCTAAAATGAGCTATAGTAGAAACCTTTTTCATTTTGTAGGGAGGCACCAAATATGAATGAATTAGATTATGTTGGGGATCAAAAATTAGAAATTAATGAAAATAGTGAGAAAACATAAGGAAAATAAAATATGTGGGAAAGAAACCTTAAATATTTTCTCATGACTATTTTACAAAAGAAACGAGGGGAAATAAATACTCCAAGTTTTATCTCTTATATAATTATGAAATATTTAAATGGAATATATTACCTCTTGAAATGTCAATCAATCATAATTTATAAATTTTGTTAATTAAATTTTTTAATGGATGATGAGTACTTATTATTCTTGATTCTTTTATGACATCAATATTCTTACCATTTTTATAAATTATTCTAGTTGTGTTCTATTGTACCGTATTGAATTTAACTTGTTTTTTTCCTCTCTTCCCTAGAATCTTAATTCCAAACCTATTCTAAGAGTAAGACGTAACGAAAGATAATGAGAAAATATTGTGCGCTTGCGACATAGAAATTATTTTTTCTTGCTAACAAGCTATTTACAAATGATGTCTAAAATGAGCTATAGTAGAAACCTTTTTCATTTTGTAGGGAGGCACCAAATATGAATGAATTAGATTATGTTGGGGATCAAAAATTAGAAATTAATGAAAATAGTGAGAAAACATAAGGAAAATAAAATATGTGGGAAAGAAACCTTAAATATATTCTCATGACTATTTTACAAAAGAAACGAGGGGAAATAAATACTCCAAGTTTTATTTCTTATATAATTATGAAATAGTTAAATGGAATATATTACCTCTTAAAATGTCAATCAATCATAATTTATAAATTTTGTTAATTAATTTTTTTAATGGATGATGAGTACTTATTATTCTTGATTCTTTTATGACATCAATATTCTTACCATTTTTATAAATTATTCTAGTTGTGTTCTATTGTACCGTATTGAATTTAACTTGTTTTTTTTCCTCTCTTCCCTAGAATCTTAATTCCAAACCTATTCTAAGAGAAAGACCTAACGAAAGATAATGAGAAAAAATTGTGCGCTTGAGACATAGAAATTATTTTTGCTTGGTAACAAGCTATTTACAAATGATGTCGAAAATGAGCTATAGTAGAAACCTTTTTCATTTTGTAGGGAGGCACCAAATATGAATGAATTAGATTATGTTGGGGATCAAAAATTAGAAATTAATGAAAATAGTGAGAAAACATAAGGAAAATAAAATATGTGGGAAAGAAACCTTAAACATTTTCTCATGTCTATTTTACAAAAGAAACGAGGGGAAATAAATACTCCAAGTTTTATCTCTTATATAATTATGAAATATTTAAATGGAATATATTACCTCTTGAAATGTCAATCAATCATAATTTATAAATTTTGTTAATTAAATTTTTTAATGGATGATGAGTACTTATTATTCTTGATTCTTTTATGACATCAATATTCTTACCATTTTTATAAATTATTCTAGTTGTGTTCTATTGTACCGTATTGAATTTAACTTGTTTTTTTCCTCTCTTCCCTAGAATCTTAATTCCAAACCTATTCTAAGAGTAAGACGTAACGAAAGATAATGAGAAAATATTGTGCGCTTGCGACATAGAAATTATTTTTTCTTGCTAACAAGCTATTTACAAATGATGTCTAAAATGAGCTATAGTAGAAACCTTTTTCATTTTGTAGGGAGGCACCAAATATGAATGAATTAGATTATGTTGGGGATCAAAAATTAGAAATTAATGAAAATAGTGAGAAAACATAAGGAAAATAAAATATGTGGGAAAGAAACCTTAAATATATTCTCATGACTATTTTACAAAAGAAACGAGGGGAAATAAATACTCCAAGTTTTATTTCTTATATAATTATGAAATAGTTAAATGGAATATATTACCTCTTAAAATGTCAATCAATCATAATTTATAAATTTTGTTAATTAATTTTTTTAATGGATGATGAGTACTTATTATTCTTGATTCTTTTATGACATCAATATTCTTACCATTTTTATAAATTATTCTAGTTGTGTTCTATTGTACCGTATTGAATTTAACTTGTTTTTTTTCCTCTCTTCCCTAGAATCTTAATTCCAAACCTATTCTAAGAGAAAGACCTAACGAAAGATAATGAGAAAAAATTGTGCGCTTGAGACATAGAAATTATTTTTGCTTGGTAACAAGCTATTTACAAATGATGTCGAAAATGAGCTATAGTAGAAACCTTTTTCATTTTGTAGGGAGGCACCAAATATGAATGAATTAGATTATGTTGGGGATCAAAAATTAGAAATTAATGAAAATAGTGAGAAAACATAAGGAAAATAAAATATGTGGGAAAGAAACCTTAAACATTTTCTCATGTCTATTTTACAAAAGAAACGAGGGGAAATAAATACTCCAAGTTTTATTTCTTATATAATTATGAAATATTTAAATGGAATATATTACCTCTTTAAATGTCAATCAATCATAATTTATAAATTTTGTTAATTAGTTTTTTAATGGATATTGAGTACTTATTATTCTTGATTCTTTTATGACATCAATATTCTTACCATTTTTATAAATTATTCTAGTTGTGTTCTATTGTACCGTATTGAATTTAACTTGTTTTTTTCCTCTCTTCCCTAGAATCTTAATTCCAAACCTATTCTAAGAGTAAGGCGTAAAGAAAGATAATGAGAAAATATTGTGCGTTTGCGACATAGAAATTATTTTTGCTTGGTACCAAGCTATTTACAAATGATGTCTAAAATGAGCTATAGTAGAAACCTTTTTCATTTTGTAGGGAGGCACCAAATATGAATGAATTAGATTATGTTGGGGATCAAAAATTAGAAATTAATGAAAATAGTGAGAAAACATAAGGAAAATAAAATATGTTGGAAAGAAACCTTAAACATTTTCTCATGTCTATTTTACAAAAGAAACGAGGGGAAATAAATACTCCAAGTTTTATTTCTTATATAATTATGAAATATTTAAATGGAATATATTACCTCTTAAAATGTCAATCAAGCATAATTTATAAATTTTGTTAATTAATTTTTTTAATGGATGATGAGTACTTATTATTCTTGATTCTTTTATGACATCAATATTCTTACCATTTTTATAAATTATTCTAGTTCTGTTCTATTGTACCGTATTGAATTTAACTTGTTTTTTTCCTCTCTTCCCTAGAATCTTAATTCCAAACCTATTCTAAGAGTAAGACGTAACGAAAGATAATGAGAAAATATTGTGCGCTTGCGACATAGAAATTATTTTTGCTTGGTAACAAGCTATTTACAAATGATGTCTAAAATGACCTATAGGAGAAACCTTTTTCATTTTGATGGGAGGCACCAAATTTGAATGAATTAGATTATGTTGGGAATCAAAAATTAAAAATTAAAGAAAATAGTGAGAAAACATAAGGAAAATAAAATATGTGGGAAAGAAACCTTAAACATTTTCTCATGTCAATTTTACAAAAGAAACGAGGGGAAATAAATACTCCAAGTTTTATTTCTTATATAATTATGAAATATTTAAATGGAATATATTACCTCTTAAAATGTCAATCAATCATAATTTATAAATTTTGTTAATTAATTTTTTTAATGGATGATGAGTACTTATTATTCTTGATTCTTTTATGACATCAATATTCTTACCATTTTTATAAATTATTCTAGTTGTGTTCTATTGTACCGTATTGAATTTAACTTGTTTTTTTCCTCTCTTCCCTAGAATCTTAATTCCAAACCTATTCTAAGAGTAAGACGTAACGAAAGATAATGAGAAAATATTGTGCGCTTGCGACATAGAAATTATTTTTGCTTGGTAACAAGCTATTTACAAATGATGTCTAAAATGACCTATAGGAGAAACCTTTTTCATTTTGATGGGAGGCACCAAATTTGAATGAATTAGATTATGTTGGGAATCAAAAATTAAAAATTAAAGAAAATAGTGAGAAAACATAAGGAAAATAAAATATGTGGGAAAGAAACCTTAAACATTTTCTCATGTCAATTTTACAAAAGAAACGAGGGGAAATAAATACTCCAAGTTTTATTTCTTATATAATTATGAAATATTTAAATGGAATATATTACCTCTTAAAATGTCAATCAATCATAATTTATAAATTTTGTTAATTAATTTTTTTAATGGATGATGAGTACTTATTATTCTTGATTCTTTTATGACATCAATATTCTTACCATTTTTATAAATTATTCTAGTTGTGTTCTATTGTACCGTATTGAATTTAACTTGTTTTTTTCCTCTCTTCCCTAGAATCTTAATTCCAAACCTATTCTAAGAGTAAGACGTAACGAAAGATAATGAGAAAATATTGTGCGCTTGCGACATAGAAATTATTTTTGCTTGCTAACAAGCTATTTACAAATGATGTCTAAAATGAGCTATAGTAGAAACCTTTTTCATTTTGTAGGGAGGAACCAAATATGAATGAATTAGATTATGTTGGGGATCAAAAATTAGAAATTAATGAAAATAGTGAGAAAACATAAGGAAAATAAAATATGTGGGAAAGAAACCTTAAATATTTTCTCATGACTATTTTACAAAAGAAACGAGGGGAAATAAATACTCCAAGTTTTATCTCTTATATAATTATGAAATATTTAAATGGAATATATTACCTCTTGAAATGTCAATCAATCATAATTTATAAATTTTGTTAATTAAATTTTTTAATGGATGATGAGTACTTATTATTCTTGATTCTTTTATGACATCAATATTCTTACCATTTTTATAAATTATTCTAGTTGTGTTCTATTGTACCGTATTGAATTTAACTTGTTTTTTTTCCTCTCTTCCCTAGAATCTTAATTCCAAACCTATTCTAAGAGAAAGACCTAACGAAAGATAATGAGACAAAATTGTGCGCTTGAGACATAGAAATTATTTTTGCTTGGTAACAAGCTATTTACAAATGATGTCTAAAATGAGCTATAGTAGAAACCTTTTTCATTTTGTAGGGAGGCACCAAATATGAATGAATTAGATTATGTTGGGGATCAAAAATTAGAAATTAATGAAAATAGTGAGAAAACATAAGGAAAATAAAATATGTGGGAAAGAAACCTTAAACATTTTCTCATGTCTATTTTACAAAAGAAACGAGGGGAAATAAATACTCCAAGTTTTATTTCTTATATAATTATGAAATATTGAAATGGAATATATTACCTCTTAAAATGCCAATCAATCATAATTTATAAATTTTGTTAATTAGTTTTTTAATGGATATTGAGTACTTATTATTCTTGATTCTTTTATGACATCAATATTCTTACCATTTTTATAAATTATTCTAGTTGTGTTCTATTGTACTGTATTGAATTTAACTTGTTTTTTTCCTCTCTTCCCTAGAATCTTAATTCCAAACCTATTCTAAGAGTAAGGCGTAAAGAAAGATAATGAGAAAATATTGTGCGTTTGCGACATAGAAATTATTTTTGCTTGGTAACAAGCTATTTACAAATGATGTCTAAAATGAGCTATAGTAGAAACCTTTTTCATTTTGTAGGGAGGCACCAAATATGAATGAATTAGATTATGTTGGGGATCAAAAATTAGAAATTAATGAAAATAGTGAGAAAACATAAGGAAAATAAAATATGTTGGAAAGAAACCTTAAACATTTTCTCATGTCTATTTTACAAAAGAAACGAGGGGAAATAAATACTCCAAGTTTTATTTCTTATATAATTATGAAATATTTAAATGGAATATATTACCTCTTAAAATGTCAATCAAGCATAATTTATAAATTTTGTTAATTAATTTTTTTAATGGATGATGAGTACTTATTATTCTTGATTCTTTTATGACATCAATATTCTTACCATTTTTATAAATTATTCTAGTTCTGTTCTATTGTACCGTATTGAATTTAACTTGTTTTTTTCCTCTCTTCCCTAGAATCTTAATTCCAAACCTATTCTAAGAGTAAGACGTAACGAAAGATAATGAGAAAATATTGTGCGCTTGCGACATAGAAATTATTTTTTCTTGCTAACAAGCTATTTACAAATGATGTCTAAAATGAGCTATAGTAGAAACCTTTTTCATTTTGTAGGGAGGCACCAAATATGAATGAATTAGATTATGTTGGGGATCAAAAATTAGAAATTAATGAAAATAGTGAGAAAACATAAGGAAAATAAAATATGTGGGAAAGAAACCTTAAATATTTTCTCATGACTATTTTACAAAAGAAACGAGGGGAAATAAATACTCCAAGTTTTATCTCTTATATAATTATGAAATATTTAAATGGAATATATTACCTCTTGAAATGTCAATCAATCATAATTTATAAATTTTGTTAATTAAATTTTTTAATGGATGATGAGTACTTATTATTCTTGATTCTTTTATGACATCAATATTCTTACCATTTTTATAAATTATTCTAGTTGTGTTCTATTGTACCGTATTGAATTTAACTTGTTTTTTTTCCTCTCTTCCCTAGAATCTTAATTCCAAACCTATTCTAAGAGAAAGACCTAACGAAAGATAATGAGACAAAATTTTGCGCTTGAGACATAGAAATTATTTTTGCTTGGTAACAAGCTATTTACAAATGATGTCTAAAATGAGCTATAGTAGAAACCTTTTTCATTTTGTAGGGAGGCACCAAATATGAATGAATTAGATTATGTTGGGGATCAAAAATTAGAAATTAATGAAAATAGTGAGAAAACATAAGGAAAATAAAATATGTGGGAAAGAAACCTTAAACATTTTCTCATGTCTATTTTACAAAAGAAACGAGGGGAAATAAATACTCCAAGTTTTATTTCTTATATAATTATGAAATATTGAAATGGAATATATTACCTCTTAAAATGCCAATCAATCATAATTTATAAATTTTGTTAATTAGTTTTTTAATGGATATTGAGTACTTATTATTCTTGATTCTTTTATGACATCAATATTCTTACCATTTTTATAAATTATTCTAGTTGTGTTCTATTGTACTGTATTGAATTTAACTTGTTTTTTTCCTCTCTTCCCTAGAATCTTAATTCCAAACCTATTCTAAGAGTAAGGCGTAAAGAAAGATAATGAGAAAATATTGTGCGTTTGCGACATAGAAATTATTTTTGCTTGGTAACAAGCTATTTACAAATGATGTCTAAAATGAGCTATAGTAGAAACCTTTTTCATTTTGTAGGGAGGCACCAAATATGAATGAATTAGATTATGTTGGGGATCAAAAATTAGAAATTAATGAAAATAGTGAGAAAACATAAGGAAAATAAAATATGTTGGAAAGAAACCTTAAACATTTTCTCATGTCTATTTTACAAAAGAAACGAGTGGAAATAAATACTCCAAGTTTTATTTCTTATATAATTATGAAATATTTAAATGGAATATATTACCTCTTAAAATGTCAATCAAGCATAATTTATAAATTTTGTTAATTAATTTTTTTAATGGATGATGAGTACTTATTATTCTTGATTCTTTTATGACATCAATATTCTTACCATTTTTATAAATTATTCTAGTTCGGTTCTATTGTACCGTATTGAATTTAACTTGTTTTTTTCCTCTCTTCCCTAGAATCTTAATTCCAAACCTATTCTAAGAGTAAGACGTAACGAAAGATAATAAGAAAATATTGTGCGCTTGCGACATAGAAATTATTTTTGCTTGGTAACAAGCTATTTACATATGATGTCTAAAATGAGCTATAGCAGAAACCTTTTTCATTTTGAAGGGAGGCACCAAATTTGAATGAATTAGATTATATTGGGAATCAAAAATTACAAATTAAAGAAAATAGTGAGAAAACATAAGGAAAATAAAATATGTGAGAAAGAAACCATAAACATTTTCTCATGCCTATTTTACAAAAGAAACGAGGGGAAATAAATACTCCAAGTTTTATTTCTTATATAATTATGAAATATTTAAATGGAATATATTACCTCTTAAAATGTCAATCAATCATAATTTATAAATTTTGTTAATTAATTTTTTTAATGGATGATGAGTACTTATTATTCTTGATTCTTTTATGACATCAATATTCTTACCATTTTTATAAATTATTCTAGTTGTGTTCTATTGTACCGTATTGAATTCAACTTGTTTTTTTCCTCTCTTCCCTAGAATCTTAATTCCAAACCTATTCTAAGAGTATGACGTAACGAAAGATAATGAGAAAATATTGTGCGCTTGCGACATAGAAATTATTTTTGCTTGGTAAGAAGCTATTTACAAATGATGTCTAAAATGAGCTATAGCAGAAACCTTTTTTATTTGGAAGGGAGGCACCAAATTTGAATGAATTAGATTATGTTGGGAATCAAAAATTAAAAATTAAAGAAAATAGTGAGAAAACATAAGGAAAATAAAATATGTGGGAAAGAAACCTTAAACATTTTCTCATGTCAATTTTACAAAAGAAACGAGGGGAAATAAATACTCCAAGTTTTATTTCTTATATAATTATGAAATATTTAAATGGAATATATTACCTCTTAAAATGTCAATCAATCATAATTTATAAATTTTGTTAATTAATTTTTTTAATGGATGATGAGTACTTATTATTCTTGATTCTTTTATGACATCAATATTCTTACCATTTTTATAAATTATTCTAGTTCAGTTCTATTGTACCGTATTGAATTCAACTTGTTTTTTTCCTCTCTTCCCTAGAATCTTAATTCCAAACCTATTCTAAGAGTATGACGTAACGAAAGATAATGAGAAAATATTGTGCGCTTGCGACATAGAAATTATTTTTGCTTGGTAAGAAGCTATTTACAAATGATGTCTAAAATGAGCTATAGCAGAAACCTTTTTTATTTGGAAGGGAGGCACCAAATTTGAATGAATTAGATTATGTTGGGAATCAAAAATTAAAAATTAAAGAAAATAGTGAGAAAACATAAGGAAAATAAAATATGTGGGAAAGAAACCTTAAACATTTTCTCATGTCAATTTTACAAAAGAAACGAGGGGAAATAAATACTCCAAGTTTTATTTCTTATATAATTATGAAATATTTAAATGGAATATATTACCTCTTAAAATGTCAATCAATCATAATTTATAAATTTTGTTAATTAATTTTTTTAATGGATGATGAGTACTTATTATTCTTGATTCTTTTATGACATCAATATTCTTACCATTTTTATAAATTATTCTAGTTCGGTTCTATTGTACCGTATTGAATTCAACTTGTTTTTTTCCTCTCTTCCCTAGAATCTTAATTCCAAACCTATTCTAAGAGTATGACGTAACGAAAGATAATGAGAAAATATTGTGCGCTTGCGACATAGAAATTATTTTTGCTTGGTAAGAAGCTATTTACAAATGATGTCTAAAATGAGCTATAGCAGAAACCTTTTTTATTTGGAAGGGAGGCACCAAATTTGAATGAATTAGATTATGTTGGGAAACAAAAATTAAAAATTAAAGAAAATAGTGAGAAAACATAAGGAAAATAAAATATGTGGGAAAGAAACCTTAAACATTTTCTCATGTCAATTTTACAAAAGAAACGAGGGGAAATAAATACTCCAAGTTTTATTTCTTATATAATTATGAAATATTTAAATGGAATATATTACCTCTTAAAATGTCAATCAATCATAATTTATAAATTTTGTTAATTAATTTTTTTAATGGATGATGAGTACTTATTATTCTTGATTCTTTTATGACATCAATATTCTTACCATTTTTATAAATTATTCTAGTTCGGTTCTATTGTACCGTATTGAATTCAACTTGTTTTTTTCCTCTCTTCCCTAGAATCTTAATTCCAAACCTATTCTAAGAGTATGACGTAACGAAAGATAATGAGAAAATATTGTGCGCTTGCGACATAGAAATTATTTTTGCTTGGTAAGAAGCTATTTACAAATGATGTCTAAAATGAGCTATAGCAGAAACCTTTTTTATTTGGAAGGGAGGCACCAAATTTGAATGAATTAGATTATGTTGGGAAACAAAAATTAAAAATTAAAGAAAATAGTGAGAAAACATAAGGAAAATAAAATATGTGGGAAAGAAACCTTAAACATTTTCTCATGTCAATTTTACAAAAGAAACGAGGGGAAATAAATACTCCAAGTTTTATTTCTTATATAATTATGAAATATTTAAATGGAATATATTACCTCTTAAAATGTCAATCAATCATAATTTATAAATTTTGTTAATTAATTTTTTTAATGGATGATGAGTACTTATTATTCTTGATTCTTTTATGACATCAATATTCTTACCATTTTTATAAATTATTCTAGTTCTGTTCTATTGTACCGTATTGAATTTAACTTGTTTTTTTTCCTCTCTTCCCTAGAATCTTAATTCCAAACCTATTCTAAGAGTAAGACGTAACGAAAGATAATGAGGAAATATTGTGCGCTTGCGACATAGAAATTATTTTTGCTTGGTAAGAAGCTATTTACAAATGATGTCTAAAATGAGCTATAGCAGAAACCTTTTTTATTTGGTAGGGAGGCACCAAATTTGAATGAATTAGATTACGTTGGGAATCAAAAATTAGAAATTAATGAAAATAGTGAGAAAACAAACGGAAAATAAAATATGTGGGAAAGAAAACTTAAACATTTTCTCATGTCTATTTTTCAAAAGAAACGAGGGGAAATAAATACTCCAAGTTTTATTTCTTATATAATTATGAAATATTTAAATGGAATATATTACCTCTTAAAATGTCAATCAATCATAATTTATAAATTTTGTTAATTAATTTTTTTAATGGATGTTGAGTACTTATTATTCTTGATTCTTTTATGACATCAATATTCTTACCATTTTTATAAATTATTCTAGTTGTGTTCTATTGTACCGTATTGAATTTAACTTGTTTTTTTCCTCTCTTCCCTAGAATCTTAATTCCAAACCTATTCTAAGAGTAAGACGTAACGAAAGATAATGAGAAAATATTGTGCGCTTGCGACATAGAAATTATTTTTGCTTGCTAACAAGCTATTTACAAATGATGTCTAAAATGAGCTATAGTAGAAACCTTTTTCATTTTGTAGGGAGGCACCAAATATGAATGAATTAGATTATGTTGGGGATCAAAAATTAGAAATTAATGAAAATAGTGAGAAAACATAAGGAAAATAAAATATGTGGGAAAGAAACCTTAAATATTTTCTCATGACTATTTTACAAAAGAAACGAGGTGAAATAAATACTCCAAGTTTTATTTCTTATATAATTATGAAATATTTAAATGGAATATATTACCTCTTAAAATGTCAATCAATCATAATTTATAAATTTTGTTAATTAATTTTTTTAATGGATGATGAGTACTTATTATTCTTGATTCTTTTATGACATCAATATTCTTACCATTTTTATAAATTATTCTAGTTCTGTTCTATTGTACCGTATTGAATTTAACTTGTTTTTTTTCCTCTCTTCCCTAGAATCTTAATTCCAAACCTATTCTAAGAGTAAGACGTAACGAAAGATAATGAGGAAATATTGTGCGCTTGCGACATAGAAATTATTTTTGCTTGGTAAGAAGCTATTTACAAATGATGTCTAAAATGAGCTATAGCAGAAACCTTTTTTATTTGGTAGGGAGGCACCAAATTTGAATGAATTAGATTACGTTGGGAATCAAAAATTAGAAATTAATGAAAATAGTGAGAAAACAAACGGAAAATAAAATATGTGGGAAAGAAAACTTAAACATTTTCTCATGTCTATTTTTCAAAAGAAACGAGGGGAAATAAATACTCCAAGTTTTATTTCTTATATAATTATGAAATATTTAAATGGAATATATTACCTCTTAAAATGTCAATCAATCATAATTTATAAATTTTGTTAATTAATTTTTTTAATGGATGATGAGTACTTATTATTCTTGATTCTTTTATGACATCAATATTCTTACCATTTTTATAAATTATTCTAGTTGTGTTCTATTGTACCGTATTGAATTTAACTTGTTTTTTTCCTCTCTTCCCTAGAATCTTAATTCCAAACCTATTCTAAGAGTAAGACGTAACGAAAGATAATGAGAAAATATTGTGCGCTTGCGACATAGAAATTATTTTTGCTTGCTAACAAGCTATTTACAAATGATGTCTAAAATGTGCTATAGTAGAAACCTTTTTCATTTTGTAGGGAGGCACCAAATATGAATGAATTAGATTATGTTGGGGATCAAAAATTAGAAATTAATGAAAATAGTGAGAAAACATAAGGAAAATAAAATATGTGGGAAAGAAACCTTAAATATTTTCTCATGACTATTTTACAAAAGAAACGAGGGGAAATAAATACTCCAAGTTTTATCTCTTATATAATTATGAAATATTTAAATGGAATATATTACCTCTTGAAATGTCAATCAATCATAATTTATAAATTTTGTTAATTAAATTTTTTAATGGATGATGAGTACTTATTATTCTTGATTCTTTTATGACATCAATATTCTTACCATTTTTATAAATTATTCTAGTTGTGTTCTATTGTACCGTATTGAATTTAACTTGTTTTTTTTCCTCTCTTCCCTAGAATCTTAATTCCAAACCTATTCTAAGAGAAAGACCTAACGAAAGATAATGAGAAAAAATTGTGCGCTTGAGACATAGAAATTATTTTTGCTTGGTAACAAGCTATTTACAAATGATGTCTAAAATGAGCTATAGTAGAAACCTTTTTCATTTTGTAGGGAGGCACCAAATATGAATGAATTAGATTATGTTGGGGATCAAAAATTAGAAATTAATGAAAATAGTGAGAAAACATAAGGAAAATAAAATATGTGGGAAAGAAACCTTAAACATTTTCTCATGTCTATTTTACAAAAGAAACGAGGGGAAATAAATACTCCAAGTTTTATTTCTTATATAATTATGAAATATTGAAATGGAATATATTACCTCTTAAAATGTCAATCAATCATAATTTATAAATTTTGTTAATTAGTTTTTTAATGGATATTGAGTACTTATTATTCTTGATTCTTTTATGACATCAATATTCTTACCATTTTTATAAATTATTCTAGTTGTGTTCTATTGTACCGTATTGAATTTAACTTGTTTTTTTCCTCTCTTCCCTAGAATCTTAATTCCAAACCTATTCTAAGAGTAAGGCGTAAAGAAAGATAATGAGAAAAAATTGTGCGCTTGAGACATAGAAATTATTTTTGCTTGGTAACAAGCTATTTACAAATGATGTCTAAAATGAGCTATAGTAGAAACCTTTTTCATTTTGTAGGGAGGCACCAAATATGAATGAATTAGATTATGTTGGGGATCAAAAATTAGAAATTAATGAAAATAGTGAGAAAACATAAGGAAAATAAAATATGTGGGAAAGAAACCTTAAACATTTTCTCATGTCTATTTTACAAAAGAAACGAGGGGAAATAAATACTCCAAGTTTTATTTCTTATATAATTATGAAATATTGAAATGGAATATATTACCTCTTAAAATGTCAATCAATCATAATTTATAAATTTTGTTAATTAGTTTTTTAATGGATATTGAGTACTTATTATTCTTGATTCTTTTATGACATCAATATTCTTACCATTTTTATAAATTATTCTAGTTCTGTTCTATTGTACCGTATTGAATTTAACTTGTTTTTTTCCTCTCTTCCCTAGAATCTTAATTCCAAACCTATTCTAAGAGTAAGGCGTAAAGAAAGATAATGAGAAAATATTGTGCGTTTGCGACATAGAAATTATTTTTGCTTGGTAACAAGCTATTTACAAATGATGTCTAAAATGAGCTATAGTAGAAACCTTTTTCATTTTGTAGGGAGGCACCAAATATGAATGAATTAGATTATGTTGGGGATCAAAAATTAGAAATTAATGAAAATAGTGAGAAAACATAAGGAAAATAAAATATGTTGGAAAGAAACCTTAAACATTTTCTCATGTCTATTTTACAAAAGAAACGAGGGGAAATAAATACTCCAAGTTTTATTTCTTATATAATTATGAAATATTTAAATGGAATATATTACCTCTTAAAATGTCAATCAAGCATAATTTATAAATTTTGTTAATTAATTTTTTTAATGGATGATGAGTACTTATTATTCTTGATTCTTTTATGACATCAATATTCTTACCATTTTTATAAATTATTCTAGTTCTGTTCTATTGTACCGTATTGAATTTAACTTGTTTTTTTCCTCTCTTCCCTAGAATCTTAATTCCAAACCTATTCTAAGAGTAAGACGTAACGAAAGATAATGAGGAAATATTGTGCGCTTGCGACATAGAAATTATTTTTGCTTGGTAAGAAGCTATTTACAAATGATGTCTAAAATGAGCTATAGCAGAAACCTTTTTTATTTGGTAGGGAGGCACCAAATTTGAATGAATTAGATTACGTTGGGAATCAAAAATTAGAAATTAATGAAAATAGTGAGAAAACAAACGGAAAATAAAATATGTGGGAAAGAAAACTTAAACATTTTCTCATGTCTATTTTTCAAAAGAAACGAGGGGAAATAAATACTCCAAGTTTTATTTCTTATATAATTATGAAATATTTAAATGGAATATATTACCTCTTAAAATGTCAATCAATCATAATTTATAAATTTTGTTAATTAATTTTTTTAATGGATGATGAGTACTTATTATTCTTGATTCTTTTATGACATCAATATTCTTACCATTTTTATAAATTATTCTAGTTCGGTTCTATTGTACCGTATTGAATTTAACTTGTTTTTTTCCTCTCTTCCCTAGAATCTTAATTCCAAACCTATTCTAAGAGTAAGACGTAACGAAAGATAATAAGAAAATATTGTGCGCTTGCGACATAGAAATTATTTTTGCTTGGTAACAAGCTATTTACATATGATGTCTAAAATGAGCTATAGCAGAAACCTTTTTCATTTTGAAGGGAGGCACCAAATTTGAATGAATTAGATTATATTGGGAATCAAAAATTACAAATTAAAGAAAATAGTGAGAAAACATAAGGAAAATAAAATATGTGAGAAAGAAACCATAAACATTTTCTCATGCCTATTTTACAAAAGAAACGAGGGGAAATAAATACTCCAAGTTTTATTTCTTATATAATTATGAAATATTTAAATGGAATATATTACCTCTTAAAATGTCAATCAATCATAATTTATAAATTTTGTTAATTAATTTTTTTAATGGATGATGAGTACTTATTATTCTTGATTCTTTTATGACATCAATATTCTTACCATTTTTATAAATTATTCTAGTTCTGTTCTATTGTACCGTATTGAATTTAACTTGTTTTTTTCCTCTCTTCCCTAGAATCTTAATTCCAAACCTATTCTAAGAGTAAGACGTAACGAAAGATAATGAGGAAATATTGTGCGCTTGCGACATAGAAATTATTTTTGCTTGGTAAGAAGCTATTTACAAATGATGTCTAAAATGAGCTATAGCAGAAACCTTTTTTATTTGGTAGGGAGGCACCAAATTTGAATGAATTAGATTACGTTAGGAATCAAAAATTAGAAATTAATGAAAATAGTGAGAAAACAAACGGAAAATAAAATATGTGGGAAAGAAAACTTAAACATTTTCTCATGTCTATTTTTCAAAAGAAACGAGGGGAAATAAATACTCCAAGTTTTATTTCTTATATAATTATGAAATATTTAAATGGAATATATTACCTCTTAAAATGTCAATCAATCATAATTTATAAATTTTGTTAATTAGTTTTTTAATGGATATTGAGTACTTATTATTCTTGATTCTTTTATGACATCAATATTCTTACCATTTTTATAAATTATTCTAGTTGTGTTCTATTGTACCGTATTGAATTTAACTTGTTTTTTTCCTCTCTTCCCTAGAATCTTAATTCCAAACCTATTCTAAGAGTAAGGCGTAAAGAAAGATAATGAGAAAATATTGTGCGTTTGCGACATAGAAATTATTTTTGCTTGGAAACAAGCTATTTACAAATGATGTCTAAAATGAGCTATAGTAGAAACCTTTTTCATTTTGTAGGGAGGCACCAAATATGAATGAATTAGATTATGTTGGGGATCAAAAATTAGAAATTAATGAAAATAGTGAGAAAACATAAGGAAAATAAAATATGTTGGAAAGAAACCTTAAACATTTTCTCATGTCTATTTTACAAAAGAAACGAGGGGAAATAAATACTCCAAGTTTTATTTCTTATATAATTATGAAATATTTAAATGGAATATATTACCTCTTAAAATGTCAATCAAGCATAATTTATAAATTTTGTTAATTAATTTTTTTAATGGATGATGAGTACTTATTATTCTTGATTCTTTTATGACATCAATATTCTTACCATTTTTATAAATTATTCTAGTTCGGTTCTATTGTACCGTATTGAATTTAACTTGTTTTTTTCCTCTCTTCCCTAGAATCTTAATTCCAAACCTATTCTAAGAGTAAGACGTAACGAAAGATAATAAGAAAATATTGTGCGCTTGCGACATAGAAATTATTTTTGCTTGGTAACAAGCTATTTACATATGATGTCTAAAATGAGCTATAGCAGAAACCTTTTTCATTTTGAAGGGAGGCACCAAATTTGAATGAATTAGATTATATTGGGAATCAAAAATTACAAATTAAAGAAAATAGTGAGAAAACATAAGGAAAATAAAATATGTGAGAAAGAAACCATAAACATTTTCTCATGCCTATTTTACAAAAGAAACGAGGGGAAATAAATACTCCAAGTTTTATTTCTTATATAATTATGAAATATTTAAATGGAATATATTACCTCTTAAGATGTCAATCAATCATAATTTATAAATTTTGTTAATTAATGTTTTTAATGGATGATGAGTACTTATTATTCTTGATTCTTTTATGACATCAATATTCTTACCATTTTTATAAATTATTCTAGTTGTGTTCTATTGTACCGTATTGAATTCAACTTGTTTTTTTCCTCTCTTCCCTAGAATCTTAATTCCAAACCTATTCTAAGAGTATGACGTAACGAAAGATAATGAGAAAATATTGTGCGCTTGCGACATAGAAATTATTTTTGCTTGGTAAGAAGCTATTTACAAATGATGTCTAAAATGAGCTATAGCAGAAACCTTTTTTATTTGGAAGGGAGGCACCAAATTTGAATGAATTAGATTATGTTGGGAATCAAAAATTAAAAATTAAAGAAAATAGTGAGAAAACATAAGGAAAATAAAATATGTGAGAAAGAAACCATAAACATTTTCTCATGCCTATTTTACAAAAGAAACGAGGGGAAATAAATACTCCAAGTTTTATTTCATATATAATTATGAAATATTTAAATGGAATATATTACCTCTTAAAATGTCAATCAATCATAATTTATAAATTTTGTTAATTAGTTTTTTAATGGATATTGAGTACTTATTATTCTTGATTCTTTTATGACATCAATATTCTTACCATTTTTATAAATTATTCTAGTTGTGTTCTATTGTACCGTATTGAATTTAACTTGTTTTTTTCCTCTCTTCCCTAGAATCTTAATTCCAAACCTATTCTAAGAGTAAGACGTAACGAAAGATAATGAGGAAATATTGTGCGCTTGCGACATAGAAATTATTTTTCTTGGTAACAAGCTATTTACAAATGATGTCTAAAATGAGCTATAGTAGAAACCTTTTTCATTTTGTAGGGAGGCACCAAATATGAATGAATTAGATTATGTTGGGGATCAAAAATTAGAAATTAATGAAAATAGTGAGAAAACATAAGGAAAATAAAATATGTGGGAAAGAAACCTTAAACATTTTCTCATGTCTATTTTACAAAAGAAACGAGGGGAAATAAATACTCCAAGTTTTATTTCTTATATAATTATGAAATATTGAAATGGAATATATTACCTCTTAAAATGTCAATCAATCATAATTTATAAATTTTGTTAATTAATTTTTTTAATGGATGATGAGTACTTATTATTCTTGATCCTTTTATGACATCAATATTCTTACCATTTTTATAAATTATTCTAGTTGTGTTCTATTGTACCGTATTGAATTTAACTTGTTTTTTTCCTCTCTTCCCTAGAATCTTAATTCCAAACCTATTCTAAGAGTAAGACGTAACGAAAGATAATGAGAAAATATTGTGCGCTTGCGACATAGAAATTATTTTTGCTTGCTAACAAGCTATTTACAAATGATGTCTAAAATGAGCTATAGTAGAAACCTTTTTCATTTTGTAGGGAGGCACCAAATATGAATGAATTAGATTATGTTGGGGATCAAAAATTAGAAATTAATGAAAATAGTGAGAAAACATAAGGAAAATAAAATATGTGGGAAAGAAACCTTAAACATTTTCTCATGTCTATTTTACAAAAGAAACGAGGGGAAATAAATACTCCAAGTTTTATTTCTTATATAATTATGAAATATTGAAATAGAATATATTACCTCTTAAAATGTCAATCAATCATAATTTATAAATTTTGTTAATTAGTTTTTTAATGGATATTGAGTACTTATTATTCTTGATTCTTTTATGACATCAATATTCTTACCATTTTTATAAATTATTCTAGTTGTGTTCTATTGTACCGTATTGAATTTAACTTGTTTTTTTCCTCTCTTCCCTAGAATCTTAATTCCAAACCTATTCTAAGAGTAAGGCGTAAAGAAAGATAATGAGAAAATATTGTGCGTTTGCGACATAGAAATTATTTTTGCTTGGAAACAAGCTATTTACAAATGATGTCTAAAATGAGCTATAGTAGAAACCTTTTTCATTTTGTAGGGAGGCACCAAATATGAATGAATTAGATTATGTTGGGGATCAAAAATTAGAAATTAATGAAAATAGTGAGAAAACATAAGGAAAATAAAATATGTTGGAAAGAAACCTTAAACATTTTCTCATGTCTATTTTACAAAAGAAACGAGGGGAAATAAATACTCCAAGTTTTATTTCTTATATAATTATGAAATATTTAAATGGAATATATTACCTCTTAAAATGTCAATCAATCATAATTTATAAATTTTGTTAATTAATTTTTTTAATGGATGATGAGTACTTATTATTCTTGATTCTTTTATGACATCAATATTCTTACCATTTTTATAAATTATTCTAGTTCGGTTCTATTGTACCGTATTGAATTCAACTTGTTTTTTTCCTCTCTTCCCTAGAATCTTAATTCCAAACCTATTCTAAGAGTAAGACGTAACGAAAGATAATGAGAAAATATTGTGCGCTTGCGACATAGAAATTATTTTTGCTTGCTAACAAGCTGATTACAAATGATGTCTAAAATGACCTATAGGAGAAACCTTTTTCATTTTGATGGGAGGCACCAAATTTGAATGAATTAGATTATGTTGGGAATCAAAAATTAAAAATTAAAGAAAATAGTGAGAAAACATAAGGAAAATAAAATATGTGGGAAAGAAACCTTAAACATTTTCTCATGTCAATTTTACAAAAGAAACGAGGGGAAATAAATACTCCAAGTTTTATTTCTTATATAATTATGAAATATTTAAATGGAATATATTACCTCTTAAAATGTCAATCAATCATAATTTATAAATTTTGTTAATTAATTTTTTTAATGGATGATGAGTACTTATTATTCTTGATTCTTTTATGACATCAATATTCTTACCATTTTTATAAATTATTCTAGTTGTGTTCTATTGTACCGTATTGAATTTAACTTGTTTTTTTCCTCTCTTCCCTAGAATCTTAATTCCAAACCTATTCTAAGAGTAAGACGTAACGAAAGATAATGAGAAAATATTGTGCGCTTGCGACATAGAAATTATTTTTGCTTGCTAACAAGCTATTTACAAATGATGTCTAAAATGAGCTATAGTAGAAACCTTTTTCATTTTGTAGGGAGGCACCAAATATGAATGAATTAGATTATGTTGGGGATCAAAAATTATAAATTAATGAAAATAGTGAGAAAACATAAGGAAAATAAAATATGTGGGAAAGAAACCTTAAATATTTTCTCATGACTATTTTACAAAAGAAACGAGGGGAAATAAATACTCCAAGTTTTATCTCTTATATAATTATGAAATATTTAAATGGAATATATTACCTCTTGAAATGTCAATCAATCATAATTTATAAATTTTGTTAATTAAATTTTTTAATGGATGATGAGTACTTATTATTCTTGATTCTTTTATGACATCAATATTCTTACCATTTTTATAATTATTCTAGTTGTGTTCTATTGTACCGTATTGAATTTAACTTGTTTTTTTTTTCCTCTCTTCCCTAGAATCTTAATTCCAAACCTATTCTAAGAGAAAGACCTAACGAAAGATAATGAGAAAAAATTGTGCGCTTGAGACATAGAAATTATTTTTGCTTGGTAACAAGCTATTTACAAATGATGTCTAAAATGAGCTATAGTAGAAACCTTTTTCATTTTGTAGGGAGGCACCAAATATGAATGAATTAGATTATGTTGGGGATCAAAAATTAGAAATTAAATGAAAATAGTGAGAAAACATAAGGAAAATAAAATATGTGGGAAAGAAACCTTAAACATTTTCTCATGTCTATTTTACAAAAGAAACGAGGGGAAATAAATACTCCAAGTTTTATTTCTTATATAATTATGAAATATTGAAATGGAATATATTACCTCTTAAAATGTCAATCAATCATAATTTATAAATTTTGTTAATTAGTTTTTTAATGGATATTGAGTACTTATTATTCTTGATTCTTTTATGACATCAATATTCTTACCATTTTTATAAATTATTCTAGTTGTGTTCTATTGTACCGTATTGAATTGAACTTGTTTTTTTCCTCTCTTCCCTAGAATCTTAATTCCAAACCTATTCTAAGAGTATGACGTAACGAAAGATAATGAGTAAATATTGTGCGCTTGCGACATAGAAATTATTTTTGCTTGGTAAGAAGCTATTTACAAATGATGTCTAAAATGAGCTATAGCAGAAACCTTTTTTATTTGGTAGGGAGGCACCAAATTTGAATGAATTAGATTACGTTGGGAATCAAAAATTAGAAATTAATGAAAATAGTGAGAAAACAAACGGAAAATAAAATATGTGGGAAAGAAAACTTAAACATTTCTCATGTCTATTTTTCAAAAGAAACGAGGGGAAATAAATACTCCAAGTTTTATTTCTTATATAATTATGAAATATTGAAATGGAATATATTACCTCTTAAAATGTCAATCAAGCATAATTTATAAATTTTGTTAATTAATTTTTTTAATGGATGATGAGTACTTATTATTCTTGATTCTTTTATGACATCAATATTCTTACCATTTTTATAAATTATTCTAGTTCGGTTCTATTGTACCGTATTGAATTCAACTTGTTTTTTCCTCTCTTCCCTAGAATCTTAATTCCAAACCTATTCTAAGAGTATGACGTAACGAAAGATAATGAGAAAATATTGTGCGCTTGCGACATAGAAATTATTTTTGCTTGGTAAGAAGCTATTTACAAATGATGTCTAAAATGAGCTATAGCAGAAACCTTTTTTATTTGGAAGGGAGGCACCAAATTGAATGAATTAGATTATGTTGGGAAACAAAAATTAAAATTAAAGAAAATAGTGAGAAAACATAAGGAAAATAAAATATGAGGGAAAGAAACCTTAAACATTTTCTCATGTCAATTTTACAAAAGAAACGAGGGGAAATAAATACTCCAAGTTTTATTTCTTATATAAGTATGAAATATTTAAATGGAATATATTACCTCTTAAAATGTCAATCAATCATAATTTATAAATTTTGTTAATTAATTTTTTTAATGGATGATGAGTACTTATTATTCTTGATTCTTTTATGACATCAATATTCTTACCATATTTATAAATTATTCTAGTTGTGTTCTATTGTACCGTATTGAATTCAACTTGTTTTTTCCTCTCTTCCCTAGAATCTTAATTCCAAACCTATTCTAAGAGTAAGGCATAAAGAAAGATAATGAGAAAATATTGTGCGTTTGCGACATAGAAATTATTTTTGCTTGGTAACAAGCTATTTACAAATGATGTCTAAAATGAGCTATAGTAGAAACCTTTTTCATTTTGTAGGGAGCCACCAAATATGAATGAATTAGATTATGTTGGGGATCAAAAATTAGAAATTAATGAAAATAGTGAGAAAACATAAGGAAAATAAAATATGTTGGAAAAAAACCTTAAACATTTTCTCATGTCTATTTTACAAAAGAAACGAGGGGAAATAAATACTCCAAGTTTTATTTCTTATATAATTATGAAATATTTAAATGGAATATATTACCTCTTAAAATGTCAATCAAGCATAATTTATAAATTTTGTTAATTAATTTTTTTAATGGATGATGAGTACTTATTATTCTTGATTCTTTTATGACATCAATATTCTTACCATTTTTATAAATTATTCTAGTTGTGTTCTATTGTACCGTATTGAATTTAACTTGTTTTTTTCCTCTCTTCCCTAGAATCTTAATTCCAAACCTATTCTAAGAGTAAGACGTAACGAAAGATAATGAGAAAATATTGTGCGCTTGCGACATAGAAATTATTTTTGCTTGGTAACAAGCTATTTTACAAATGATGTCTAAAATGAGCTATAGCAGAAACCCTTTTTCATTTTGAAGGGAGGCACCAAATTTGAATGAATTAGATTATATTGGGAATCAAAATTACAAATTAAAGAAAATAGTGAGAAAACATAAGGAAAATAAAATATGTGGGAAAGAAACCTTAAACATTTTCTCATGTCAATTTTACAAAAGAAACGAGGGGAAATAAATACTCCAAGTTTTATTTCTTATATAAGTATGAAATATTTAAATGGAATATATTACCTCTTAAAATGTCAATCAATCATAATTTATAAATTTTGTTAATTAAGTTTTTTAATGGATGATGAGTACTTATTATTCTTGATTCTTTTATGACATCAATATTCTTACCATATTTATAAATTATTCTAGTTGTGTTCTATTGTACCGTATTGAATTCAACTTGTTTTTTTCCTCTCTTCCCTAGAATCTTAATTCCAAACCTATTCTAAGAGTAAGGCATAAAGAAAAGATAATGAGAAAATATTGTGCGTTTGCGACATAGAAATTATTTTTGCTTGGTAACAAGCTATTTACAAATGATGTCTAAAATGAGCTATAGTAGAAACCTTTTTCATTTTGTAGGGAGCCACCAAATATGAATGAATTAGATTATGTTGGGGATCAAAAATTAGAAATTAATGAAAATAGTGAGAAAACATAAGGAAAATAAAATATGTTGGAAAAAACCTTAAACATTTTCTCATGTCTATTTTACAAAAGAAACGAGGGGAAATAAATACTCCAAGTTTTATTTCTTATATAATTATGAAATATTTAAATGGAATATATTACCTCTTAAAATGTCAATCAAGCATAATTTATAAATTTTGTTAATTAATTTTTTTAATGGATGATGAGTACTTATTATTCTTGATTCTTTTATGACATCAATATTCTTACCATTTTTATAAATTATTCTAGTTGTGTTCTATTGTACCGTATTGAATTTAACTTGTTTTTTTCCTCTCTCCCTAGAATCTTAATTCCAAACCTATTCTAAGAGTAAGACGTAACGAAAGATAATGAGAAAATATTGTGCGCTTGCGACATAGAAATTATTTTTGCTTGGTAACAAGTTATTTACAAATGATGTCTAAAATGAGCTATAGCAGAAACCTTTTTCATTTTGAAGGGAGCCACCAAATATGAATGAATTAGATTATGTTGGGGATCAAAAATTAGAAATTAATGAAAATAGTGAGAAAACATAAGGAAAATAAAATATGTTGGAAAAAAACCTTAAACATTTTCTCATGTCTATTTTACAAAAGAAACGAGGGGAAATAAATACTCCAAGTTTTATTTTCTTATATAATTATGAAATATTTAAATGGAATATATTACCTCTTGAAATGTCAATCAATCATAATTTATAAATTTTGTTAATTAAATTTTTTAATGGATGATGAGTACTTATTATTCTTGATTCTTTTATGACATCAATATTCTTACCATTTTTATAAATTATTCTAGTTGTGTTCTATTGTACCGTATTGAATTTAACTTGTTTTTTTCCTCTCTTCCCAAGAATCTTAATTCCAAACGTATTCTAAGAGTAAGACGTAACGAAAGATAATGAGAAAATATTGTGCGCTTGCGACATAGAAATTATTTTTGCTTGGTAACAAGCTATTTACAAATGATGTCTAAAATGACCTATAGGAGAAACCTTTTTCATTTTGAAGGGAGGCACCAAATTGAATGCATTAGATTATGTTTTTGGATGAAAAATTACAAATTAAAGAAAATAGTGAGAAAACATAAGGAAAATAAAATATGTGGGAAAGAAACCATAAACATTTTCTCATGCCTATTTTACAAAAGAAACGAGGGGAAATAAATACTCCAAGTTTTATTTCATATATAATTATGAAATATTTAAATGAATATATTACCTCTTAAAATGTCAATCAAATCATAATTTATAAATTTTGTTAATTAGTTTTTTAATGGATATTGAGTACTTATTATTCTTGATTCTTTTATGACATCAATATTCTTACCATTTTTATAAATTATTCTAGTTGTGTTCTATTGTACCGTATTGAATTTAACTTGTTTTTTTCCTCTCTTCCCTAGAATCTTAATTCCAAACCTATTCTAAGAGTAAGGCGTAAAGAAAGATAATGAGAAAATATTGTGCGTTTGCGACATAGAAATTATTTTTGCTTGGTAACAAGCTATTTACAAATGATGTCTAAAATGAGCTATAGTAGAAACCTTTTTCATTTTGTAGGGAGGCACCAAATATGAATGAATTAGATTATGTTGGGGATCAAAAATTAAAATTAATGAAAATAGTGAGAAAACATAAGGAAAAATAAAATATGTTGGAAAGAAACCTTAAACATTTTCTCATGTCTATTTTACAAAAGAAACGAGGGGAAATAAATACTCCAAGTTTTATTTCTTATATAATTATGAAATATTTAAATGGAATATATTACCTCTTAAAATGTCAATCAAGCATAATTTATAAATTTTGTTAATTAATTTTTTTTAATGGATGATGAGTACTTATTATTCTTGATTCTTTTATGACATCAATATTCTTACCATTTTTATAAATTATTCTAGTTGTGTTCTATTGTACCGTATTGAATTTAACTTGTTTTTTTCCTCTCTTCCCAAGAATCTTAATTCCAAACGTATTCTAAGAGTAAGACGTAACGAAAGATAATGAGAAAATATTGTGCGCTTGCGACATAGAAATTATTTTTGCTTGGTAACAAGCTATTTACAAATGATGTCTAAAATGACCTATAGGAGAAACCTTTTTTCATTTTGAAGGGAGGCACCAAATTTGAATGCATTAGATTATGTTTTGGATGAAAAATTACAAATTAAAGAAAATAGTGAGAAAACATAAGGAAAATAAAATATGTGGGAAAGAAACCATAAACATTTTCTCATGCCTATTTTACAAAAGAAACGAGGGGAAAATAAATACTCCAAGTTTTATTTCATATATAATTATGAAATATTTAAATGGAAATATATTACCTCTTAAAATGTCAATCAATCATAATTTATAAATTTTGTTAATTAATTTTTTTAATGGATGATGAGTACTTATTATTCTTGATTCTTTTATGACATCAATATTCTTACCATATTTATAAATTATTCTAGTTGTGTTCTATTGTACCGTATTGAATTCAACTTGTTTTTTCCTCTCTTCCCTAGAATCTTAATTCCAAACCTATCTAAGAGTAAGGCATAAAGAAAGATAATGAGAAAATATTGTGCGTTTGCGACATAGAAATTATTTTTGCTTGGTAACAAGCTATTTACAAATGATGTCTAAAATGAGCTATAGTAGAAACCTTTTTCATTTTGTAGGGAGCCACCAAATATGAATGAATTAGATTATGTTGGGGATCAAAAATTAGAAATTAATGAAAATAGTGAGAAAACATAAGGAAAATAAAATATGTTGGAAAAAAACCTTAACATTTTCTCATGTCTATTTTACAAAAGAAACGAGGGGAAATAAATACTCCAAGTTTTATTTCTTATATAATTATGAAATATTTAAATGGAATATATTACCTCTTAAAATGTCAATCAAGCATAATTTATAAATTTTGTTAATTAATTTTTTTAATGGATGATGAGTACTTATTATTCTTGATTCTTTTATGACATCAATATTCTTACATTTTTATAAATTATTCTAGTTCGGTTCTATTGTACCGTATTGAATTCAACTTGTTTTTTTCCTCTCTTCCCTAGAATCTTAATTCCAAACCTATTCTAAGAGTATGACGTAACGAAAGATAATGAGAAAATATTCTGCGCTTGCGACATAGAAATTATTTTTGCTTGGTAAGAAGCTATTTACAAATGATGTCTAAAATGAGCTATAGCAGAAAACCTTTTTTATTTGGAAGGGAGGCACCAAATTTGAATGAATTAGATTATGTTGGGAAACAAAAAATTAAAAATTAAAGAAAATAGTGAGAAAACATAAGGAAAATAAAATATGTGGGAAAGAAACCTTAAACATTTTCTCATGTCAATTTTACAAAAGAAACGAGGGGAAATAAATACTCCAAGTTTTATTTCTTATATAATTATGAAATATTTAAATGGAATATATTACCTCTTAAATTGTCAATCAATCATAATTTATAAATTTTGTTAATTAATATTTTTAATGGATGATGAGTACTTATTATTCTTGATTCTTTTATGACATCAATATTCTTACCATATTTATAAATTATTCTAGTTGTGTTCTATTGTACCGTATTGAATTCAACTTGTTTTTTTCCTCTCTTCCCTAGAATCTTAATTCCAAACCTATTCTAAGAGTAAGGCATAAAGAAAGATAATGAGAAAATATTGTGCGTTTGCGACATAGAAATTATTTTTGCTTGGTAACAAGCTATTTACAAATGATGTCTAAAATGAGCTATAGTAGAAACCTTTTTCATTTTGTAGGGAGCCACCAAATATGAATGAATTAGATTATGTTGGGGATCAAAAATTAGAAATTAATGAAAATAGTGAGAAAACATAAGGAAAATAAAATATGTTGGAAAAAAACCTTAAACATTTTCTCATGTCTATTTTACAAAAGAAACGAGGGAAATAAATACTCCAAGTTTTATTTCTTATATAATTATGAAATATTTAAATGGAATATATTACCTCTTAAAATGTCAATCAAGCATAATTTATAAATTTTGTTAATTAATTTTTTTAATGGATGATGAGTACTTATTATTCTTGATTCTTTTATGACATCAATATTCTTACCATTTTTATAAATTATTCTAGTTCGGTTCTATTGTACCGTATTGAATTCAACTTGTTTTTTTCCTCTCTTCCCTAGAATCTTAATTCCAAACCTATTCTAAGAGTATGACGTAACGAAAGATAATGAGAAAATATTCTGCGCTTGCGACATAGAAATTATTTTTGCTTGGTAAGAAGCTATTTACAAATGATGTCTAAAATGAGCTATAGCAGAAACCTTTTTTATTTGGAAGGGAGGCACCAAATTTGAATGAATTAGATTATGTTGGGAAACAAAAATTAAAAATTAAAGGAAAATAGTGAGAAAACATAAGGAAAATAAAATATGTGGGAAAGAAACCTTAAACATTTTCTCATGTCAATTTTACAAAAGAAACGAGGGGAAATAAATACTCCAAGTTTTATTTCTTATATAATTATGAAATATTTAAATGGAATATATTACCTCTTAAATTGTCAATCAATCATAATTTATAAATTTTGTTAATTAATTTTTTTAATGGATGATGAGTACTTATTATTCTTGATTCTTTTATGACATCAATATTCTTACCATATTTATAAATTATTCTAGTTGTGTTCTATTGTACCGTATTGAATTCAACTTGTTTTTTTCCTCTCTTCCCTAGAATCTTAATTCCAAACCTATTCTAAGAGTAAGGCATAAAGAAAGATAATGAGAAAATATTGTGCGTTTGCGACATAGAAATTATTTTTGCTTGGTAACAAGCTATTTACAAATGATGTCTAAAAATGAGCTATAGTAGAAACCTTTTTCATTTTGTAGGGAGCCACCAAATATGAATGAATTAGATTATGTTGGGGATCAAAAATTAGAAATTAATGAAAATAGTGAGAAAACATAAGGAAAATAAAATATGTTGGAAAAAAACCTTAAACATTTTCTCATGTCTATTTTACAAAAGAAACGAGGGGAAATAAATACTCCAAGTTTTATTTCTTATATAATTATGAAATATTTAAATGGAATATATTACCTCTTAAAATGTCAATCAAGCATAATTTATAAATTTTGTTAATTAATTTTTTTAATGGATGATGAGTACTTATTATTCTTGATTCTTTTATGACATCAATATTCTTACCATTTTTATAAATTATTCTAGTTCGGTTCTATTGTACCGTATTGAATTCAACTTGTTTTTTTCCTCTCTTCCCTAGATCTTAATTCCAAACCTATTCTAAGAGTATGACGTAACGAAAGATAATGAGAAAATATTCTGCGCTTGCGACATAGAAATTATTTTTGCTTGGTAAGAAGCTATTTACAAATGATGTCTAAAATGAGCTATAGCAGAAACCTTTTTTATTTGGAAGGGAGGCACCAAATTTGAATGAATTAGATTATGTTGGGAAACAAAAATTAAAAATTAAAGAAAATAGTGAGAAAACATAAGGAAAATAAAATATGTGGGAAAGAAACCTTAAACATTTTCTCATGTCAATTTTACAAAAGAACGAGGGGAAATAAATACTCCAAGTTTTATTTCTTTATATAATTATGAAATATTTAAATGGAATATATTACCTCTTAAATTGTCAATCAATCATAATTTATAAATTTTGTTAATTAATTTTTTTAATGGATGATGAGTACTTATTATTCTTGATTCTTTTATGACATCAATATTCTTACCATATTTATAAATTATTCTAGTTTGTGTTCTATTGTACCGTATTGAATTCAACTTGTTTTTTTCCTCTCTTCCCTAGAATCTTAATTCCAAACCTATTCTAAGAGTAAGGCATAAAGAAAGATAATGAGAAAATATTGTGCGTTTGCGACATAGAAATTATTTTTGCTTGGTAACAAGCTATTTACAAATGATGTCTAAAATGAGCTATAGTAGAAACCTTTTTCATTTTGTAGGGAGCCACCAAATATGAATGAATTAGATTATGTTGGGGATCAAAAATTAGAAATTAATGAAAATAGTGAGAAAACATAAGGAAAATAAAATATGTTGGAAAAAAACCTTAAACATTTTCTCATGTCTATTTTACAAAAGAAACGAGGGGAAATAAATACTCCAAGTTTTATTTCTTATATAATTATGAAATATTTAAATGGAATATATTACCTCTTAAAATGTCAATCAAGCATAATTTATAAATTTTGTTAATTAATTTTTTTAATGGATGATGAGTACTTATTATTCTTGATTCTTTTATGACATCAATATTCTTACCATTTTTATAAATTATTCTAGTTGTGTTCTATTGTACCGTATTGAATTTAACTTGTTTTTTTCCTCTCTTCCCTAGAATCTTAATTCCAAACCTATTCTAAGAGTAAGACGTAACGAAAGATAATGAGAAAATATTGTGCGCTTGGGACATAGAAATTATTTTTGCTTGGTAACAAGCTATTTACAAATGATGTCTAAAATGAGCTATAGCAGAAACCTTTTTCATTTTGAAGGGAGGCACCAAATTTGAATGAATTAGATTATATTGGGAATCAAAAATTACAAATTAAAGAAAATAGTGAGAAAACATAAGGAAAATAAAATATGTGAGAAAGAAACCATAAACATTTTCTCATGCCTATTTTACAAAAGAAACGAGGGGAAATAAATACTCCAAGTTTTATTTCATATATAATTATGAAATATTTAAATGGAATATATTACCTCTTAAAATGTCAATCAATCATAATTTATAAATTTTGTTAATTAGTTTTTTAATGGATATTGAGTACTTATTATTCTTGATTCTTTTATGACATCAATATTCTTACCATTTTTATAAATTATTCTAGTTGTGTTCTATTGTACCGTATTGAATTTAACTTGTTTTTTTCCTCTCTTCCCTAGAATCTTAATTCCAAACCTATTCTAAGAGTAAGACGTAACGAAAGATAATGAGGAAATATTGTGCGCTTGCGACATAGAAATTATTTTTCTTGGTAACAAGCTATTTACAAATGATGTCTAAAATGAGCTATAGCAGAAACCTTTTTCATTTTGAAGGGAGGCACCAAATTTGAATGAATTAGATTATATTGGGAATCAAAAATTACAAATTAAAGAAAATAGTGAGAAAACATAAGGAAAATAAAATATGTGAGAAAGAAACCATAAACATTTTCTCATGCCTATTTTACAAAAGAAACGAGGGGAAATAAATACTCCAAGTTTTATTTCATATATAATTATGAAATATTTAAATGGAATATATTACCTCTTAAAATGTCAATCAATCATAATTTATAAATTTTGTTAATTAGTTTTTTAATGGATATTGAGTACTTATTATTCTTGATTCTTTTATGACATCAATATTCTTACCATTTTTATAAATTATTCTAGTTGTGTTCTATTGTACCGTATTGAATTTAACTTGTTTTTTTCCTCTCTTCCCTAGAATCTTAATTCCAAACCTATTCTAAGAGTAAGGCGTAAAGAAAGATAATGAGAAAATATTGTGCGTTTGCGACATAGAAATTATTTTTGCTTGGTAACAAGCTATTTACAAATGATGTCTAAAATGAGCTATAGTAGAAACCTTTTTCATTTTGTAGGGAGGCACCAAATATGAATGAATTAGATTATGTTGGGGATCAAAAATTAAAATTAATGAAAATAGTGAGAAAACATAAGGAAAATAAAATATGTTGGAAAGAAACCTTAAACAATTTCTCATGTCTATTTTACAAAAGAAACGAGGGGAAATAAATACTCCAAGTTTTATTTCTTATATAATTATGAAATATTTAAATGGAATATATTACCTCTTAAAATGTCAATCAAGCATAATTTATAAATTTTGTTAATTAATTTTTTTAATGGATGATGAGTACTTATTATTCTTGATTCTTTTATGGATTCTTTTATGACATCAATATTCTTACCATTTTTATAAATTATTCTAGTTCTGTTCTATTGTACCGTATTGAATTTAACTTGTTTTTTTTCCTCTCTTCCCTAGAATCTTAATTCCAAACCTATTCTAAGAGTAAGACGTAACGAAAGATAATGAGAAAATATTGTGCGCTTGCGACATAGAAATTATTTTTGCTTGGTAACAAGCTATTTACAAATGATGTCTAAAATGAGCTATAGGAGAAACCTTTTTAATTTGGTAGGGAGGCACCAAATTTGAATGAATTAGATTACGTTGGGAATCAAAAATTAGAAATTAATGAAAATAGTGAAAAACATAAGGAGAATAAAATATGTGGGAAAGAAAACTTAAACATTTTCTCATGTCTATTTTACAAAAGAAAGGAGGGGAAATAAATACTCCAAGTTTTATCTCTTATATAATTATGAAATATTTAAATGCAATATATTACCTCTTGAAATGTCAATCAATCATAATTTATAAATTTTATTAATTAATATTTTTAATGGATGATGAGTACTTATTATTCTTGATTCTTTTATGACATCAATATTCTTACCATTTTTATAAATTATTCTAGTTGTGTTCTATTGTACCGTATTGAATTTAACTTGTTTTTTTCCTCTCTTCCCTAGAATCTTAATTCCAAACGTATTCTAAGAGTAAGACGTAACGAAAGATAATGAGAAAATATTGTGCGCTTGCGACATAGAAATTATTTTTGCTTGGTAACAAGCTATTTACAAATGATGTCTAAAATGACCTATAGGAGAAACCTTTTTCATTTTGAAGGGAGGCACCAAATTTGAATGAATTAGATTACGTTGAGAATCAAAAATTACAAATTAAAGAAAATAGTGAGAAAACATAAGGAAAATAAAATATGTGGGAAAGAAAACTTAAACATTTTCTCATGTCTATATTACAAAAGAAACGAGGGGAAATAAATATTCCAAGTTTTATTTCTTATATAATTATGAAATATTTAAATGGAATATATTACCTCTGAAAATGTCAATCAATCATAATTTATAAATTTTGTTAATTAATTTTTTTAATGGATATTGAGTACTTATTATTCTTGATTCTTTTATGACATCAATATTCTTACCATTTTTATAAATTATTCTAGTTGTGTTCTATTGTACCGTATTGAATTTAACTTGTTTTTTTTCCTCTCTTCCCTAGAATCTTAATTCCAAACGTATTCTAAGAGTAAGACGTAACGAAAGATAATGAGAAAATATTGTGCGCTTGCGACATAGAAATTATTTTTGCTTGGTAACAAGCTATTTACAAATGATGTCTAAAATCAGCTATAGGAGAAACCTTTTTCATTTTGAAGGGAGGCACCAAATTTGAATGAATTAGATTATGTTGGGAATCAAAAATTACAAATTAAAGAAAATAGTGAGAAAACATAAGGAAAATAAAATATGTGGGAAAGAAACCTTAAATATTTTCTCATGTCTATTTTACAAAAGAAACAAATGGAAATAAATACTCCAAGTTTTATTTCTTATATAATTATGAAATATTTAAATGGAATATATTACCTCTTA
Source organism: Hippophae tibetana (assembly GCA_037013495.1). Lineage (NCBI taxonomy): Eukaryota > Viridiplantae > Streptophyta > Magnoliopsida > Rosales > Elaeagnaceae > Hippophae > Hippophae tibetana. The sequence continues at coordinate 37,786,304 of CM072803.1, forward strand.
GAATTTCAATCAATCATAATTTATAAATTTTGTTAATTAATTTTTTTAATGGATGATCAGTACTTATTATTCTTGATTCTTTTATGACATCAATATTCTTACCATTTTTACAAATTATTCTAGTTGTGTTCAATTGTACCGTATTGAATTTAACTTGTTTTTTTTCCTCTCTACCCTAGAATCTTAATTCCAAACGTATTCTAAGAGTAAGACGTAACGAAAGATAATGAGAAAATATTGTGCGCTTGCGACATAGAAATTATTTTTGCTTGGTAACAAGCTATTTACAAATGATGTCTAAAATGACCTATAGGAGAAACCTTTTTCATTTTGATGGGAGGCACCAAATTTGAATGAATTAGATTATGTTGGGAATCAAAAATTACAAATTAAAGAAAATAGTGAGAAAACATAAGGAAAATAAAATATGTGGGAAAGAAACCTTAAACATTTTCTCATGTTTATTTTACAAAAGAAACGAGGGGTAATAAATACTCCAAGTTTTATCTCTTATATAATTATGAAATATTTAAATGGAATATATTACCTCTTGCAATGTCAATCAATCATAATTTATAAATTTTGTTAATTAATATTTTTAATGGATGATGAGTACTTATTATTCTTGATTCTTTTTTGACATCAATATTCTTACCATTTTTATAAATTATTCTAGTTGTGTTCTATTGTACCGTATTGAATTCAACTTGTTTTTTTCCTCTTTTCCTTAGAATCTTAATTCCAAACCTATTCTAAGAGTAAGACGTAACGAAACATAATGAGAAAATATTGTGCGCTTGCGACATAGAAATTATTTTTGCTTGGTAACAAGCTATTTACAAATGATGTCTAAAATGAGCTATAGGAGAAACCTTTTTAATTTGGTAGGGAGGCACCAAATTTGAATGAATTAGATTACGTTGGGAATCAAAAATTAGAAATTAATGAAAATAGTGAAAAACATAAGGAGAATAAAATATGTGGGAAAGAAAACTTAAACATTTTCTCATGTCTATTTTACAAAAGAAAGGAGGGGAAATAAATACTCCAAGTTTTATCTCTTATATAATTATGAAATATTTAAATGCAATATATTACCTCTTGAAATGTCAATCAATCATAATTTATAAATTTTATTAATTAATATTTTTAATGGATGATGAGTACTTATTATTCTTGATTCTTTTATGACATCAATATTCTTACCATTTTTATAAATTATTCTAGTTGTGTTCTATTGTACCGTATTGAATTTAACTTGTTTTTTTCCTCTCTTCCCTAGAATCTTAATTCCAAACGTATTCTAAGAGTAAGACGTAACGAAAGATAATGAGAAAATATTGTGCGCTTGCGACATAGAAATTATTTTTGCTTGGTAACAAGCTATTTACAAATGATGTCTAAAATGACCTATAGGAGAAACCTTTTTCATTTTGAAGGGAGGCACCAAATTTGAATGAATTAGATTACGTTGAGAATCAAAAATTACAAATTAAAGAAAATAGTGAGAAAACATAAGGAAAATAAAATATGTGGGAAAGAAAACTTAAACATTTTCTCATGTCTATATTACAAAAGAAACGAGGGGAAATAAATATTCCAAGTTTTATTTCTTATATAATTATGAAATATTTAAATGGAATATATTACCTCTTAAAATGTCAATCAATCATAATTTATAAATTTTGTTAATTAATGTTTTTAATGGATGATGAATACTTATTATTCTTGATTCTTTTATGACATCAATATTCTTACCATTTTTATAAATTATTCTAGTTGTGTTCTATTGTACCGTATTGAATTTAACTTGTTTTTTTTCCTCTCTTCCCTAGAATCTTAATTCCAAACGTATTCTAAGAGTAAGACGTAACGAAAGATAATGAGAAAATATTGTGCGCTTGCGACATAGAAATTATTTTTGCTTGGTAACAAGCTATTTACAAATGATGTCTAAAATCAGCTATAGGAGAAACCTTTTTCATTTTGAAGGGAGGCACCAAATTTGAATGAATTAGATTATGTTGGGAATCAAAAATTACAAATTAAAGAAAATAGTGAGAAAACATAAGGAAAATAAAATATGTGGGAAAGAAACCTTAAATATTTTCTCATGTCTATTTTACAAAAGAAACAAATGGAAATAAATACTCCAAGTTTTATGTCTCATAAAATTATGAAATATTTAAATGGAATATATTACCTCTTGAAATGTCAATCAATCATAATTTATAAATTTTGTTAATTAATGTTTTTAATGGATGATGAATACTTATTATTCTTGATTCTTTTATGACATCAATATTCTTACCATTTTTATAAATTATTCTAGTTGTGTTCTATTGTACCGTATTGAATTTAACTTGTTTTTTTTCCTCTCTTCCCTAGAATCTTAATTCCAAACGTATTCTAAGAGTAAGACGTAACGAAAGATAATGAGAAAATATGGTGCGCTTGCGACATAGAAATTATTTTTGCTTGGTAACAAGCTATTTACAAATGATGTCTAAAATCAGCTATAAGAGAAACCTTTTTCATTTTGAAGGGAGGCACCAAATTTGAATGAATTAGATTATGTTGGGAATCAAAAATTACAAATTAAAGAAAATAGTGAGAAAACATAAGGAAAATAAAATATGTGGGAAAGAAACCTTAAACATTTTCTCATGTCTATTTTACAAAAGAAACGAGGGGAAATAAATACTCCAAGTTTTATCTCTTATATAATTATGAAATATTTAAATGGAATATATTACCTCTTGAAATGTCAATCAATCATAATTTATAAATTTTGTTAATTAATTTTTTTAATGGATGATGAGTACTTATTATTCTTGATTCTTTTATGACATCAATATTCTTACCATTTTTATAAATTATTCTAGTTTTGTTCTATTGTACCGTATTTAATTTAACTTGTTTTTTTCCTCTCTTCCCTAGAATCTTAATTCCAAACGTTTTCTAAGAGTAAGACGTAACGAAAGATAATGAGAAAATATTGTGCGCTTGCGACATAGAAATTATTTTTGCTTGGTAACAAGCTATTTACAAATGATGTCTAAAATGACCTATAGGAGAAACCTTTTTCATTTTGATGGGAGGCACCAAATTTGAATGAATTAGATTACGTTGGGAATCAAAAATTACAAATTAAAGAAAATAGTGAGAAAACATAAGGAAAATAAAATATGTGGGAAAGAAACCTTAAACATTTTCTCATGTTTATTTTACAAAAGAAACGAGGGGTAATAAATACTCCAAGTTTTATCTCTTATATAATTATGAAATATTTAAATGGAATATATTACCTCTTGCAATGTCAATCAATCATAATTTATAAATTTTGTTAATTAATATTTTTAATGGATGATGAGTACTTATTATTCTTGATTCTTTTTTGACATCAATATTCTTACCATTTTTATAAATTATTCTAGTGGTGTTCTATTGTACCGTATTGAATTTAACTTGTTTTTTTCCTCTCTTCCCTAGAATCTTAATTCCAAACGTATTCTAAGAGTAAGACGTAACGAAAGATAATGAGAAAATATTGTGCGCTTGCGACATAGAAATTATTTTTGCTTGGTAACAAGCTATTTACAAATGATGTCTAAAATGACCTATAGGAGAAACCTTTTTCATTTTGATGGGAGGCACCAAATTTGAATGAATTAGATTACGTTGGGAATCAAAAATTAGAAATTAATGAAAATAGTGAAAAACATAAGGAGAATAAAATATGTGGGAAAGAAAACTTAAACATTTTCTCATGTCTATTTTACAAAAGAAAGGAGGGGAAATAAATACTCCAAGTTTTATCTCTTATATAATTATGAAATATTTAAATGCAATATATTACCTCTTGAAATGTCAATCAATCATAATTTATAAATTTTATTAATTAATATTTTTAATGGATGATGAGTACTTATTATTCTTGATTCTTTTATGACATCAATATTCTTACCATTTTTATAAATTATTCTAGTGGTGTTCTATTGTACCGTATTGAATTTAACTTGTTTTTTTCCTCTCTTCCCTAGAATCTTAATTCCAAACGTATTCTAAGAGTAAGACGTAACGAAAGATAATGAGAAAATATTGTGCGCTTGCGACATAGAAATTATTTTTGCTTGGTAACAAGCTATTTACAAATGATGTCTAAAATGACCTATAGGAGAAACCTTTTTCATTTTGAAGGGAGGCACCAAATTTGAATGAATTAGATTACGTTGAGAATCAAAAATTACAAATTAAAGAAAATAGTGAGAAAACATAAGGAAAATAAAATATGTGGGAAAGAAAACTTAAACATTTTCTCATGTCTATATTACAAAAGAAACGAGGGGAAATAAATATTCCAAGTTTTATTTCTTATATAATTATGAAATATTTAAATGGAATATATTACCTCTTAAAATGTCAATCAATCATAATTTATAAATTTTGTTAATTAATTTTTTTAATGGATATTGAGTACTTATTATTCTTGATTCTTTTATGACATCAATATTCTTACCATTTTTATAAATTATTCTAGTTGTGTTCTATTGTACCGTATTGAATTTAACTTGTTTTTTTTCCTCTCTTCCCTAGAATCTTAATTCCAAACGTATTCTAAGAGTAAGACGTAACGAAAGATAATGAGAAAATATTGTGCGCTTGCGACATAGAAATTATTTTTGCTTGGTAACAAGCTATTTACAAATGATGTCTAAAATCAGCTATAGGAGAAACCTTTTTCATTTTGAAGGGAGGCACCAAATTTGAATGAATTAGATTATGTTGGGAATCAAAAATTACAAATTAAAGAAAATAGTGAGAAAACATAAGGAAAATAAAATATGTGGGAAAGAAACCTTAAATATTTTCTCATGTCTATTTTACAAAAGAAACAAATGGAAATAAATACTCCAAGTTTTATTTCTTATATAATTATGAAATATTTAAATGGAATATATTACCTCTTAGAATTTCAATCAATCATAATTTATAAATTTTGTTAATTAATTTTTTTAATGGATGATCAGTACTTATTATTCTTGATTCTTTTATGACATCAATATTCTTACCATTTTTACAAATTATTCTAGTTGTGTTCAATTGTACCGTATTGAATTTAACTTGTTTTTTTTCCTCTCTACCCTAGAATCTTAATTCCAAACGTATTCTAAGAGTAAGACGTAACGAAATATAATGAGAAAATATTGTGCGCTTGCGACATAGAAATTATTTTTGCTTGGTAACAAGCTATTTACAAATGATGTCTAAAATGAGCTATAGGAGAAACCTTTTTAATTTGGTAGGGAGGCACCAAATTTGAATGAATTAGATTACGTTGGGAATCAAAAATTAGAAATTAATGAAAATAGTGAAAAACATAAGGAGAATAAAATATGTGGGAAAGAAAACTTAAACATTTTCTCATGTCTATTTTACAAAAGAAAGGAGGGGAATTAAATACTCCAAGTTTTATCTCTTATATAATTATGAAATATTTAAATGCAATATATTACCTCTTGAAATGTCAATCAATCATAATTTATAAATTTTATTAATTAATATTTTTAATGGATGATGAGTACTTATTATTCTTGATTCTTTTATGACATCAATATTCTTACCATTTTTATAAATTATTCTAGTTGTGTTCTATTGTACCGTATTGAATTTAACTTGTTTTTTTCCTCTCTTCCCTAGAATCTTAATTCCAAACGTATTCTAAGAGTAAGACGTAACGAAAGATAATGAGAAAATATTGTGCGCTTGCGACATAGAAATTATTTTTGCTTGGTAACAAGCTATTTACAAATGATGTCTAAAATCAGCTATAGGAGAAACCTTTTTCATTTTGAAGGGAGGCACCAAATTTGAATGAATTAGATTATGTTGGGAATCAAAAATTACAAATTAAAGAAAATAGTGAGAAAACATAAGGAAAATAAAATATGTGGGAAAGAAACCTTAAATATTTTCTCATGTCTATTTTACAAAAGAAACAAATGGAAATAAATACTCCAAGTTTTATTTCTTATATAATTATGAAATATTTAAATGGAATATATTACCTCTTAGAATTTCAATCAATCATAATTTATAAATTTTGTTAATTAATTTTTTTAATGGATGATCAGTACTTATTATTCTTGATTCTTTTATGACATCAATATTCTTACCATTTTTACAAATTATTCTAGTTGTGTTCAATTGTACCGTATTGAATTTAACTTGTTTTTTTTCCTCTCTACCCTAGAATCTTAATTCCAAACGTATTCTAAGAGTAAGACGTAACGAAAGATAATGAGAAAATATTGTGCGCTTGCGACATAGAAATTATTTTTGCTTGGTAACAAGCTATTTACAAATGATGTCTAAAATGAGCTATAGCAGAAACCTTTTAATTTGGTAGGGAGGCACCAAATTTGAATGAATTAGATTACGTTGGGAATCAAAAATTAGAAATTAATGAAAATAGTGAAAAACATAAGGAAAATAAAATATGTGGGAAAGAAAACTTAAACATTTTCTCATGTCTATTTTACAAAAGAAACGAGGGGAAATAAATACTCCAAGTTTTATGTCTCATAAAATTATGAAATATTTAAATGGAATATATTACCTCTTGAAATGTCAATCAATCATAATTTATAAATTTTGTTAATTAATGTTTTTAATGGATGATCAGTACTTATTATTCTTGATTCTTTTATGACATCAATATTCTTACCATTTTTATAAATTATTCTAGTTGTGTTCTATTGTACCGTATTGAATTTAACTTGTTTTTTTCCTCTCTTCCCTAGAATCTTAATTCCAAACGTATTCTAAGAGTAAGACGTAACGAAAGATAATGAGAAAATATTGTGCGCTTGCGACATAGAAATTATTTTTGCTTGGTAACAAGCTATTTACAAATGATGTCTAAAATGAGCTATAGGAGAAACCTTTTTCATTTTGAAGGGAGGCACCAAATTTGAATGAATTAGATTATGTTGGGAATCAAAAATTACAAATTAAAGAAAATAGTGAGAAAACATAAGGAAAATAAAATATGTGGGAAAGAAAACTTAAACATTTTCTCATGTCTATTTTACAAAAGAAACGAGGGGTAATAAATACTCCAAGTTTTATCTCTTATATAATTATGAAATATTTAAATGGAATATATTACCTCTTGAAATGTCAATCAATCATAATTTATAAATTTTGTTAATTAATATTTTTAATGGATGATGAATACTTGTTATTCTTGATTCTTTTATGACATCAATATTCTTACCATTTTTATAAATTATTCTAGTTGTGTTCTATTGTACCGTATTGAATTTAACTTGTTTTTTTCCTCTTTTCCTTAGAATCTTAATTCCAAACCTATTCTAAGAGTAAGACGTAACGAAAGATAATGAGAAAATATTGTGCGCTTGCGACATAGAAATTATTTTTGCTTGGTAACAAGCTATTTACAAATGATGTCTAAAATGAGCTATAGGAGAAACCTTTTTAATTTGGTAGGGAGGCACCAAATTTGAATGAATTAGATTACGTTGGGAATCAAAAATTAGAAATTAATGAAAATAGTGAAAAACATAAGGAGAATAAAATATGTGGGAAAGAAAACTTAAACATTTTCTCATGTCTATTTTACAAAAGAAACAAATGGAAATAAATACTCCAAGTTTTATTTCTTATATAATTATGAAATATTTAAATGGAATATATGACCTCTTAGAATTTCAATCAATCATAATTTATAAATTTTGTTAATTAATTTTTTTAATGGATGATCAGTACTTATTATTCTTGATTCTTTTATGACATCAATATTCTTACCATTTTTACAAATTATTCTAGTTGTGTTCAATTGTACCGTATTGAATTTAACTTGTTTTTTTTCCTCTCTACCCTAGAATCTTAATTCCAAACGTATTCTAAGAGTAAGACGTAACGAAAGATAATGAGAAAATATTGTGCGCTTGCGACATAGAAATTAGTTTTGCTTGGTAACAAGCTATTTACAAATGATGTCTAAAATGAGCTATAGCAGAAACCTTTTTAATTTGGTAGGGAGGCACCAAATTTGAATGAATTAGATTACGTTGGGAATCAAAAATTAGAAATTAATGAAAATAGTGAAAAACATAAGGAGAATAAAATATGTGGGAAAGAAAACTTAAACATTTTCTCATGTCTATTTTACAAAAGAAACAAATGGAAATAAATACTCCAAGTTTTATTTCTTATATAATTATGAAATATTTAAATGGAATATATGACCTCTTAGAATTTCAATCAATCATAATTTATAAATTTTGTTAATTAATTTTTTTAATGGATGATCAGTACTTATTATTCTTGATTCTTTTATGACATCAATATTCTTACCATTTTTATAAATTATTCTAGTTGTGTTCTATTGTACCGTATTGAATTTAACTTGTTTTTTTTTCCTCTCTTCCCTAGAATCTTAATTCCAAACGTATTCTAAGAGTAAGACGTAACGAAAGATAATGAGAAAATATTGTGCGCTTGCGACATAGAAATTATTTTTGCTTGGTAACAAGCTATTTACAAATGATGTCTAAAATGAGCTATAGGAGAAACCTTTTTCATTTTGAAGGGAGGCACCAAATTTGAATGAATTAGATTATGTTGGGAATCAAAAATTACAAATTAAAGAAAATAGTGAGAAAACATAAGGAAAATAAAATATGTGGGAAAGAAAACTTAAACATTTTCTCATGTCTATTTTACAAAAGAAACGAGGGGTAATAAATACTCCAAGTTTTATCTCTTATATAATTATGAAATATTTAAATGGAATATATTACCTCTTGAAATGTCAATCAATCATAATTTATAAATTTTGTTAATTAATATTTTTAATGGATGATGAATACTTGTTATTCTTGATTCTTTTATGACATCAATATTCTTACCATTTTTATAAATTATTCTAGTTGTGTTCTATTGTACCGTATTGAATTTAACTTGTTTTTTTCCTCTTTTCCTTAGAATCTTAATTCCAAACCTATTCTAAGAGTAAGACGTAACGAAAGATAATGAGAAAATATTGTGCGCTTGCGACATAGAAATTATTTTTGCTTGGTAACAAGCTATTTACAAATGATGTCTAAAATCAGCTATAGGAGAAACCTTTTTCATTTTGAAGGGAGGCACCAAATTTGAATGAATTAGATTACGTTGGGAATCAAAAATTAGAAATTAATGAAAATAGTGAAAAACATAAGGAGAATAAAATATGTGGGAAAGAAAACTTAAACATTTTCTCATGTCTATTTTACAAAAGAAACAAATGGAAATAAATACTCCAAGTTTTATTTCTTATATAATTATGAAATATTTAAATGGAATATATGACCTCTTAGAATTTCAATCAATCATAATTTATAAATTTTGTTAATTAATTTTTTTAATGGATGATCAGTACTTATTATTCTTGATTCTTTTATGACATCAATATTCTTACCATTTTTACAAATTATTCTAGTTGTGTTCAATTGTACCGTATTGAATTTAACTTGTTTTTTTTCCTCTCTACCCTAGAATCTTAATTCCAAACGTATTCTAAGAGTAAGACGTAACGAAAGATAATGAGAAAATATTGTGCGCTTGCGACATAGAAATTATTTTTGCTTGGTAACAAGCTATTTACAAATGATGTCTAAAATGAGCTATAGCAGAAACCTTTTAATTTGGTAGGGAGGCACCAAATTTGAATGAATTAGATTACGTTGGGAATCAAAAATTAGAAATTAATGAAAATAGTGAAAAACATAAGGAAAATAAAATATGTGGGAAAGAAAACTTAAACATTTTCTCATGTCTATTTTACAAAAGAAACGAGCGGAAATAAATACTCCAAGTTTTATGTCTCATAAAATTATGAAATATTTAAATGGAATATATTACCTCTTGAAATGTCAATCAATCATAATTTATAAATTTTGTTAATTAATGTTTTTAATGGATGATGAATACTTATTATTCTTGATTCTTTTATGACATCAATATTCTTACCATTTTTATAAATTATTCTAGTTGTGTTCTATTGTACCGTATTGAATTTAACTTGTTTTTTTCCTCTTTTCCTTAGAATCTTAATTCCAAACCTATTCTAAGAGTAAGACGTAACGAAAGATAATGAGAAAATATTGTGCGCTTGCGACATAGAAATTATTTTTGCTTGGTAACAAGCTATTTACAAATGATGTCTAAAATGACCTATAGGAGAAACCTTTTTCATTTTGAAGGGAGGCACCAAATTTGAATGAATTAGATTACGTTGAGAATCAAAAATTACAAATTAAAGAAAATAGTGAGAAAACATAAGGAAAATAAAATATGTGGGAAAGAAAACATAAACATTTTCTCATGTCTATATTACAAAAGAAACGAGGGGAAATAAATATTCCAAGTTTTATTTCTTATATAATTATGAAATATTTAAATGGAATATATTACCTCTTAAAATGTCAATCAATCATAATTTATAAATTTTGTTAATTAATTTTTTTAATGGATATTGAGTACTTATTATTCTTGATTCTTTTATGACATCAATATTCTTACCATTTTTATAAATTATTCTAGTTGTGTTCTATTGTACCGTATTGAATTTAACTTGTTTTTTTTCCTCTCTTCCCTAGAATCTTAATTCCAAACGTATTCTAAGAGTAAGACGTAACGAAAGATAATGAGAAAATATTGTGCGCTTGCGACATAGAAATTATTTTTGCTTGGTAACAAGCTATTTACAAATGATGTCTAAAATCAGCTATAGGAGAAACCTTTTTCATTTTGAAGGGAGGCACCAAATTTGAATGAATTAGATTATGTTGGGAATCAAAAATTACAAATTAAAGAAAATAGTGAGAAAACATAAGGAAAATGAAATATGTGGGAAAGAAACCTTAAACATTTTCTCATGTCTATTTTACAAAAGAAACGAGGGGTAATAAATACTCCATGTTTTATCTCTTATATAATTATGAAATATTTAAATGGAATATATTACCTCTTAGAATTTCAATCAATCATAATTTATAAATTTTGTTAATTAATTTTTTTAATGGATGATCAGTACTTATTATTCTTGATTCTTTTATGACATCAATATTCTTACCATTTTTACAAATTATTCTAGTT
>CM072803.1:38397569-38820069 GCA_037013495.1 Hippophae tibetana
GGGAGGAACTCTTGGAAGTTATTAATCAATTATCACAAGGATCTTTTAGGCAAACTTCTCGGATTCAAAAAGAAGAGGAAGATTCATATGAGACTGAATCACCTAATGAAACAATCTCTCCATCATCAAAAGCTTCATTATCCGATCTAATAAACATGGAAACTGTTAGTGAAGATTTCTTATTTTGTACTAGAAAATCCCATCATTAAACAGGGTCTTTTGACCCAATATTATCATTGGGCCTACATGTCCATTTGTGTCTTTGGGCCTGCGTGTCCATTTATTATTAACTTGGATTTATAAAGTCCATTTACTATTTGGGCCTACGTGTCCATTTATTATTAATTTGGGCCAACATGTCCATTTATTATTACTTTGGGCCTACGAGTCCATTTACTATTTGGACCCACATATCCATTACATTAAAGGGTTAAAAGCCATTTATTTTTTAAAGGCCCATATAGCGGCCTACCATCACTAAAAGGCCCATCCAACGACCCATCAGATTCTTCAGAAGTAATCACTATATTTTTCACAGAAGATGACAAAACATCAAATAGTGCCAACAACACACTATTCATCAAATAGTATAAAGTTGTGTGGAATGTTGCAAAAACTACTGTTCAACACAGTAAGGAATCTCCTACAGTATCTGGTGGCAGACAAACTACTACTCATAACATAGTAAATGGACTTTGTGATTTAAATTTAAGAGTTCTTAGATGATATGCTTCTAAAATTTTGTATCTTTATTATCTTCAATCTGCAATACAATTTAAATAATAATAATGAAGTATAAATAAAATTATATTAAAGTTTAAAGTTGAGAAGTGATAAATTATGCCAAATTATGCAAGTCATCAGTAGGCTTTGCATAGTGTCACCTCTTATACTTACTATAGGCCTTCCCACTTTGTACCTAACTCTCCTGTCATCCACTCTTTCTTATTAGGGAACACTCTTCTAGGAGCCCAACTTAAATCGTATGACTTTGTTGTAATAGTATGCCACACTTCTCTTTTTCTCCATCATTCTTCTTAAGGCTTTATCCTTTTTTTTCCTTTTCTAGTACCAACTCAACTATTCTATTTAAAGAATTTTAGTCCTCAGTTAGGACTAATATCATAGTGGGTACTCTTATCTTTATAGGGATTATAGCTTCTATCTTATAAACTAGGTAGAAAGGTGTTTCATTAATTGTACTCGAGAGAAAGTCTTGATGGCCTAAAATACGCTAGGCAGCTCATCCACCCATTTCCCATTAGTCATCTCTAACTTCTTTTTTAGCAAGTTTAATATCAACTTATTCAAAGACTCTAATTGACCATTTTCCGATGGATAGAATGAAGTTGAATGACACATTTTTATGTTGTACATGGAGGTGAAATCTTTGGGAAAACTAAGGCAGTATATTAGGTTCTTCCATATGAGTCAAATTACCTCATCTTCAATCCACTTTGTGAAATAATCTATGGTGACTAATAAGAACTTATTTTGACCTACCCCTTATGTCATAGGTCCCATTATTTCTAGTCCTTATTTGTAGAACAACTATAGGTTGACTACACCTATCATCTATGCTGATGGTATATGGGACAATGGAGCAAATTTTTGACATTTATGGCATGCTTAGGTATGCTTCGTACAATATACTAACATTATTGGTCAGTAGTAATCTTGTCTTATGATCCCTTATGATAGCTTTCTCCCACTTGAATGAGAACCTCACTCCCCTTAATGAGCCTTATATATGAATTTTTTCTGAGCATTCTTTGGAAATACATAGGAGTCTAGGTACGAGGGCTATTTTTTAATATCTTATCACCTTGTATCATGTATTTTTCAACCTTGGAATTGATTTATTTTACCTCAAAAAATTTATTCATAATTTTTTCTACTTCTTCCATACTAGCCTCAGTGGGAATGGTAACTATGATTGTTTTGGTTTCATTAGTTCATGTACATCCGTTAGGGTGGGTAGAGCATCAACATTGCTATTTTCACTGTGTTTCATCTACTTGATCTCATAATTCGAAAAATTTGAGAATTCTTTTTTTAACAAAAGTTAGTAAAAGTTGAGGAAGCAACATTGCCTATAGGGTTGGAAAGATGAAAATTATGGTGAAGATTTTCTATTCCATGGAAAAACAACTAGAGAACTAATGCATATATAGCCTATTATTAGTTTACATTTCATGTTGAGTGAGCCTAAGCTCAATGTTTGGCCCACCCCTATAATAAATATGTCCAAACATTGATTTGCCCTACTCTTTTGGTTTAATTACACTATTAAGGTGAAAGAGTATAATTATCTTGTACCCAAGCTCTAAGCCACATCAATGAGCCATGCTTTCAACCTACATAGAATACATGGTTCTGCATTTGTAAGAAAATAAATAATGTCAATATTTTTATAATGAAAGTTTCACATTTTAGTTTTAAACACCAAACTTATGACAAGTGTCTTATCGGAGTGATATACGTGACATTTTGTTCACACTAATCATCATTACTTACAAATCTTATATACATAGATGGTCATTTTGAACCAAGGAACGAAAGTAGTGACTGAACCTTTAACGTATTGTATAACTTGTAGACATAATGAAGCCCTTACTTAGAGGGTGACTAACTTGTGCTACTTGACTCCCAACCATTTTGAATAACTTGAGGTAAAATAAAATTTGGGAGTTGCATTTTTGCACTATAAGGTCAACCTTAATTTAGAACGTTTAAGCCCGAGCATTCTACTTGGTTCTTTATCAAGGTGATCAACTTAGGATTTAAAATTTGGCCAACCTTTTAACCTAGAATTAGGTGAGATAGTCTTCCAAGTCAAAAGGTCTTTACCGAGGTGATTAGCTCGTACATTATCATGAGTGCTCTACCTAGATCTTTACTAAAGTGATTAGCTCATACTATATCTTGAGTGCTCTACCTAGTCCTTTACCTAGGTGATCAGCTTGTATTTTAAATCTTGAGTTGGTTATGTGGTTCTTTACTAAAGTGATTGTCTTAGTAACGAACCAAGTAAAGTGCTCAAACTAAGCCTTTTGCCTTAGGAGATTGCCTCACAAAATTCTAGGTTAAAAGGTTGGCTAAAGTTGGACCTAATACTGGATCACAACGGGAACAACTTCGAATATTATGTGAGGATGGACTTCCAAGTGACCAATAATGTTGTAGAATATGAAGTAGCCATCTTTGGAGTCATGACCTCAAAGAAACTTGGATCAAATAATATCATTCTACATACCTTCATATTTTACTATCTTTAGCTTCAAATGCATCCATATATTGTTAGGCCACTAACCATGAATCACTATGTAATACAATATTATTTTCTCTAACCTTCTTCGAGGTCATGACTCCAAATATGGTTGCTTCATATTCTGTAATGTTGTTAGTCACTTGGAAGTCCATCCTTATAGAATATTCGAAGTTATTCCTATTGTGATCTAGTATGAAAAACCCTAACCCAGTTATGAGTGCTTGAAAAACACTAATTATTAAGTGATTTATTTGCGCTTAGTGTCAAAATAGATTTATATTTGCATAATTTTTTTATTATTTAGCAAATCTAAGTTTTTGAAATCAGGTGTATGTTTGTTGTTTTTTAGGTATTTTTGGCTTTAAAATGATTCAATGGATAAACACTTGAAGGATTGTTCCTGAAAGCAATCAATTATTACTAAGAGTAAAAGAATAATATGTGTAAGTCTTACATATGCTCCAACCAAATGTAAGGGGGTGAAATATAGAGAAATTTGGTGAAATGTAGTTTACCGTGGGCCGCGATGGTGATTAATGTGTGCTATGATGCGAGTATAAATTATCATAATGTAAATGCATATTAAATCAATGCATGCCATGACGGTGGTAAAAGTGTGCCATCACGCACGATTTCGTTATCTTCTCTCATTTCTCAACGTTTTTCCAATAGTTAAAAACTTACCTCAGTTAAAAACACAAAAAAATCAACTTTCTTCTTATTTTTCTAAAAAAAATTATAGTTTAAATTTCTTTAGTTTTATACAGTAGTTTTTTTAATTCAATAAGTAGTATAGGCTATATTTGGAGGTTTTTTTAGATATAGATTTGTATTGAAATTTTATACAGTGAAATATACAATTGAGGTATTAATTTTATATGTATTTATTTATTTTAGAATTAATTTTATGTACTCTTTTGAATGTTATTTTTAATATGCTGATAATTTATTAAATCTAAGCATGTCTAGCTAAAAATACTACGGGGTATTAGTTATGTTGATATGTTTGTGAAATATTAACTTAGATAAATAATTTTTATAAAATAAATTGATGTTTATTTCTTCATTCAAGATTTATACAAAGTTTATTACAGAAAAATAAATTGGCAATATATTTGTCTATTAGATTTAAAATATTGAAGTTATATTTAGGTTCTAATTATTTAAATCCGATTTATAATTATTTTTTATTTCAAAGATTTTTATACAAATATTTATTATTGAAAATATATTGAAGATATATTTTTTGAAATAAATTTAAAATCTAAAATTCAACTTTTTGTAATTATTGTATATAACTTGTATTATTGTTTGCATCATATGTTATATGTTGTAATTATTTATTTAACTTGTATTATTATATAATTAATTCTTTGTATATTATCAATTGTATATTGTATTTGTATTGTTATATTGTGTTTATTTATTTTTCTTTTATTTTTATTATTTTAATATTTTATTATTTATTTTTACTTTTTATTTCTTTTGTTGTTTATTTTATTTTATTTTAATTTCATTTTATTTTATTTTTTAGTATTTTATTAGTATTAAAAAAAATTATGTGTTGTAGTATTATTTTTGTGCTTCCCACAATATAGGGCTCATGTAATGGGTCGAAGGAAAACATATATACATATGCGTCCCTATTTAAATATGTTGGTATCTATTTTTGTTGAGATGAATTTTTAAACTAAAAACCTTAAAATACATGTTTCAAATCAGACCCATACAAATTTTCTCTTCTTCTTCCTCAACCCCAATTTTCTCTCACCTTAAATACTATTTGATTTGAAAAAGAACCAAACGACATGAAGAAGTAAGCCCGGACCTTTGTTCTGGCTTTATTTATATTTACTTTTATTTTATTTTATATTTTATATTATATTTTATGTTATTTTAGATTTAACATAATTTGTTTTATCTTAGTTTATTTTATTTCCTATTTTTTTGAAATCATGTCTATTCCATGTAAAAGTGTTAAATTTAACTGTTTGTTGAGATGTGATATATGAAAAGTACACATCAGTCTATCCGTATGGTCAAATTGTTTGAAATGATGGATACACCTAGCTTACCACATTTCTTCTTGATCACATTGAGGTATAGGAAATGAATAACTTCTCTTTATCTTTCTCTTTAATTTAGATTTGTTACATTTATGGCAATGTAGATTCTAGGTTAGGAGTGGAATAAAAGTTACACAAATTTGGGCAATTTTAAATTTTTTTAAAACATGTGTTTACATTTATCTTTTATTTATTGGTTTAGAGATAGTTAGGTTCATTTTAAAAATTTTCTTACAAAATTATCACGCTTCTAGTTTATTTTAAGCATTGATTAAGTCTTTTGCACTTTTAGCTTAATATTTTGAACATATCATGGCGTAATGTGATAATTAGTTTTTTTCATAATTTATCTTTCATGTTAAAATGTTGAAATTGAGATAAACCCAAAATTAATGGAGAATTCCTTGTGAGAATATTTTGAGCCATTATCTTTCCATCCTGATTGATAATATTTTTATACTCTTTTAAACACCCTTCTTATTATTCAAATTGCTATATGATCTCTATAGTTTTTTACATAGAATGGTAGGATTTTTACATCGGATAAAGTCTCATATACTTATTTTGATTACTTAAATTGAATGATTTAAATATAAATTGAAAGTGTATGCATTCTTCGTTCATGCATGACTTCTACCAAAAGGGATATATCAGAGATTCCCTAAAACCAATATAAAAGAAAGCCAAAATTAGCCACTCACTAAAATCGTAAAAATATGTACATGGGTTTACTCTCTTAAAAAAAGAAAATCTTTATTTTTTTTAAAAAGAAGAAAAAAATAATATATAAGAGAAAAATTAATTGCATAAACTAAATACTATGACCCAAAAGGTTTCTAAAGTTGTGAGAAATGATTATTACAAAAAAACAAATAAAGGAAATAAAAATCCTTGAAGTGATTGCATTTTCTTCGTCTGTAAATTCATATATTTGATATTTTCATTTTTTTATTTTAATTGATGCATGAAAATAGTATTTGATTTTTTTATAAATCCTTTCATTTGATTCCGTTCATGACATCAATGTTATGTACTATTTTGAGTCTTTTCTTCTTTAAACATATGAAAACCTATTAGTTTATTTTTTTACATAAATTTTATTCGCATTAAGTGTTTGAACCCATAGGATGAGTATAATATTGAGAGTATAATTCATGAGGATTAAAGTCGAAGCAAATTTGGATTCCTAACACTGAAATTGAGTATATCAATATTCATATATTTTTTATATGGAATATGAATTTGTGATTTTGAACTAATTTTTACAATAAATTACGATTCTTTAGGCTATTAATTATTTTAACTTATGCTTATAAACTTGGAAAATACTAAAAGCATGAGAAGTTTTGTATTTTTATTTTTACTTTGTTATTTTTTTGTTTTAATATTTACTTCATTAAATTTAATTTTTATTTTGTAATTTTTTATTTCTTTTAATGTCTATTTTTAGTTTGATATTTGTGGGTATCACTTCTGAAAGCTCTCATGAGACTTAAATTCATCCACTACGGCAACCTAGGGGTTTAAAGGATTGTTGTATATACTAAATGCAACCGTATGAATCTATGAAAATTATTTAGTTATTATTATTTTAGAAAATCTATATTTTCAAAATCATAGATATATATGTTTTGTTATTTTTTAGGTATTTCTGGCTTCAAAGTGATTCTATTGGTAAATACTTGAACAATTGTACCTGAAAGCGCTCAATTGTAACTAAAAAGAATAAAAGAATAACATCTGTAAGCCATACATATGTTCCAACAAATGTAAGGAATGATATACAAAGAAATTTAGAGACACATAGTTTAACGCATGTCGTGATAGTGATTAGTGTGTGTCACGTGCGAGTGTATTGAAATAAAATTTAAATGCATACTAAATCAATGCATGCCATTGCTGTGGTCAAAGTGTACCACAATGGGCGACATCACATCCACATTTCTCTCCTTTTCTCACTGCTTTTCTAACAATAAAAATCCTACCTCAATTGAAAACACAAAAAAATTAGCTTTCTTCTTATTTCTCTAAACATTTTTTGTAGTTTAAATTTCTTTAGTAATATGTAGTAGTTTTTTGATTCATTAAAAAGTATAGGAAAATCTATTTGGAGTTTTTTCAGATACAGATCTGTATTAAAATTCTATACAATGAAATATACAATTAAGGTATTAATTTTAATTGTATTTTTGTATTTGTAGAATTAATTTTATGTACTATTTCAAATGCTATTTTTAGTATACTTATTATTAATTAAATTTAAGCATATCGGGCTTAAAAAACTATGAGATATTAGTTACGTTGTTATGCTTATGAAATATTAACTTAGATAAATATTTTTTTATAAAATAAATTGATAATTTTATATTTTTTCATTCATGAATTATACAAAGTGTATTATAGAAAAATAAATTGCAACATATTTTTCTTGGTAGATGTAAAATATGAAAATTAGATTTAGGATTTGATTATCTAGATCTGATTTAGAATTATTTTCTTTTTCAAAGGTCTTTTACAAAGATTTATTATTGAAAAATATATTAATGACATATTTTTCATAATAGATTTAAATCTAAAAATTGGTTCTCACATACATCAATCATAAATTCAACTTTTACACCTTGAATGAGAGCTTAAATTATGTGCTTGGACTTAAGCAATCATTTAGATGGTCTATTATTTCTTTATAAATAAATCATAATTTAATAATAATCAATTGGTGATCCTAGCCTTATGGTATTAATTGGTTTTTATTAAGCAATAAACCTGATCCCAACCATAGTATATTTTGATAAAAAAAAAAGGAAAAATCACTAATACTAATTTATATCTTTCAAGTCATAATTAATTTCAAGCAAGTATGATTAACTAAATGATATATCCCACAAATTCTCCATTGATCATTAAATGTTTATCTACCTATTATTTGTTGAATCAAATCTATCTTTAAATTTATGTTATTAGTTCAAATTATTCAAACCTAAACAATTGTAACAAAGTCGAAAGATTCCATGACTCGGTACAAAACCAAGGTACGAAGATATAGACTCTTAAAGAACTCGGCCCTTATTACTAAGATACTAAACTGTAAACATTTACGCAGTTGACACAATAGAAGTACAAATAATATAACATCAAAAAAACAGAGAACTTATAACAACATATATTATATATCAAAACAAAAGGCAAGTAAAGAACAAATTATTTCTAATCAGAGGTTATGTTTTAGTATGTATAAGCATACACACATAAAAATCGTATCATACTAGCTCAAAAATTGGTCATGCATAATAAATTATATAACGACGTTAACCCATATAAAGACCGTATCTATATGGTAATATCAACAAGTTACTTAAGTCAATCACTTAGCAGCAAATAATTCACCAAACATTAAAACAGTTACAAATCTGATAGGCAATAAAACCACTAATACCTCTATCAATTGAGATTTCTATCCAAATTTCCTACTACTACTCTTGTTTGCTACTTCTACAACTACTTGGTTCAACACTCAATCTTGAATTTCCTTCACAGTAAACACCACCCAATGAAGTGTGTTTGGTAAACCTAGATCTGTAATAAGAAGTGTGATCACTAACAACTTCAAGGGACTCATAATCCACTAAAAATATCAAATCGTGTATGGGAGACACACAGTTAAATCACATACCGACTCAAAATAATAAATTGATAACCCAGCTAAAGAAATGGCCTACAATCAAAAGTAAGCTCTCCAAAATAATTTAAGAAACAAATACAATTCTCAGTACAAATTTTGGAAGAGTTTTGTTACTAGAGTCAAGAGGTGAAAAGTTTAGAGAAATGAGAAGCATTTACAGAACTCGAATTCCCACCTCACCAACCACCTCACCAATTATAGTGGCGAGCATATTGGCAAGGTGCTATAAAGAGATATTTTTTTATTTCCAAAAATGTCGAGTAACATCCATAAATACCCATACCTAAAATGAACCAAAAGCTTGAGCTACAACATCGGCTTGTTTGCACTCTCTCTCACCAAAAACAACAACACTATTTCTAGCATGTACATTACAAAAACCAACCCTATGAGGGATGTAAACATGCCCGCATACAAAGTATACCTAACTATATGTGTGTGAATTACTAATCCATAGTAACCAACCTTACAAAGAGGAAGATAGACACATATATGTCAAGAGATGATCATGAAGATAACCTAAAGATGTTTGTTCCCATGATTAAAACATTGACACACACCAAAACCCAAAAGACACACCTATTCCAACTGCATCCATCTTGAGTGCTCTATCAAATTCATAAATCAACTAGTCAAATCCTATGTCATGATGTTCTCAGCACAAATGAAGCATGAAGACTTCACTCTACACTTATAACATATACACATGAAACAAACACATACCTTATGAATATAACATGTAAAAATAGTGTGTAGTCTAACCACATAATATTGTGTTACCCCTACATAGGTACTCAATGATAGGAACAACATAAATATAAATGTACAACTCCTCCTGACTTCATCCAACACTCTCCCTGAATGCATTAAAGTCAATAAATAATATGTAATGCAATCCTACACTCACGACTCATGCATGCAACATGTAGTTATGCATTGAAGCTTCTCCCCCTATATGAGAAAGGGAAAACATAAAAATATGTTATAATCCTAACACCAATGCAGCACTATAGAAAAGATTAAAAAAATCAAAAAAGTTGCACCACATGTAGTCAACCAAAAAAGACGCAGAATAACACTAATATAATGGCAAGGTAAAAGTATGCAATACAAGAAATAGGCAATAACTCAATACAATAGGGAAGCAAGTAAACACATAGGTAGACATGTGAAATAAGAGATTGTATAGAATGTATGCAGCATGTCATACTAACAATCCTATCTATGCATGGCTCATACAAAATGATGTCAAAGGGAAGGAAACACCACATGAACAAGATAGCAACAATAACTTATACACAGGACAAGCAACCAGAAGTAAGATAAACACAAAACTTCCTTTAACAATATACAATTGACACACACCTTTCCCCCAAAATGTATGCATGTAAGATAGTAAACATGCAATGCATCCAACTCTCAACACTCCCCTAAAATAGAAGCATCTATAAAGTAAAAAAAATTCATATAGAAAGAGGAAAGAAAACTAAGCATGTTCAAAGAACAAGAGAGTCCTTAAAGAATAGACAATACAATCGACGTAAATGTCCACATGTCCATTAATCCATGATGCATTCATGTAAGGGTATGAATAAATTTTTGAGGACATGCACCGTGTGTGATATACTAACTCTGTTTACTCTATATGCTATCATAATATGCTTATTAAATCCAAGCAAATATAAATATAGACTCAAGTTGAACTAAACTTCATATGTCCATATTTAGTCTCTCTCTCTCCACTAATGTAAGTGCCAACTTAAAATAAATCAATAGATCTTTCTAAGTTTGTAAAGATATGTTGAGGTATCAGTAGGGGAGAGATGACATTTAGGCTCAAGCATACCTTTGTTGATCCAATCAAACAAATAAGTTCATATCAATGACATATATACCCTCAAACATGGTTCTTTTCTCTTTACTTCTCAAACTTATGACAATGATGCTATCAGAATAATACATAAAATTTAGTAATTTATGAACTATTTCCTTTTCATACTCCTTATCATTCCACCTCTCTTTTCTTTTCGTCTTTCCTTCTTTTTGTCTCTATAAATAATGAGCACAACATCAAGTCCCTGACAACGGTGCCAAAAACTTCATGAAACAAGATCAGCATGCAATGCCAATCTTGTGGATACTTTGGTTTTATATTTGTAAAACACTCATAAGTGCACAAATCATTTTCTAGAAAATGACAAGTATACTCCCAAGGTTGATCTAAGGAAGAAATATAAATGGTTTTTAATTTATTATTCAAACTTTTAAAAATTAAATTGAATCCTAAACATCATGTTACAATATTTTGGTTTTGTTTTCTAATCTAATAACATAAAAAAAATAAACATATATATAGATTCAATAAACGATAATGAAATTTTTTATCATTCATAACAATGGAGTATTTAAAGATATAATAATGAAGTTAATTATGCTTTCTCATATTATTTAGGTTATTAAAGATATAAATTGATATTTGTTGATTTTCCCTTTTTGGTATGAAATTGTATTTAGGTGAGACCCAAATTCTTTCATTTAATATGAAGTAACTAATATCCTTAGGCGGGGCCTATTAATTAATTATGTATTAAATTTCAGCTTTATTTCTAAAAAAAATAACAAAACATCTAATCATAGCTTTAGGCAAAGTCAATTAATTAGAATTTATTCAAGATGTTCAAATTAAACCTAAGAATTTAATTATCCGAGCACTAACTTTCAAATTTTAAAACCATTACTGAAAATATGTCACCAATACATTTTTGTATAATAGTTCTTATAAACACTTTTGAAATAGAGCTTTATTCTAACTATCGAGTGATTGTACCAACAAATAAAAGAACACTATTATAAATCAGACCGGATAATTAATCCTTAAAATCTAATTTTAAGATTTAAGTTTGTAATAAAAAATAATATAGTTATCTCTAACATCCTTAATATAAAATCTTGAATAAAAATAAAATAAATTTATTTTATAGAAATGTTTTACCTATTTAATATTTCACAAGCATAATAATAATATTATTATTATATCATATTTATAAAGAGACAGTCATGCTAAATAAAAATAACTGTAAAGAATTTATTTTAAAATTATACCTCAAAAGAATCCTTACAGAACTTTGATGTTAATTATGTTGTTGGAAAACCTCCAAATAGATTTGCATTTTCGTTTATTGAATCAAAAATTAAAAATCTATAAAAGAATAGCTAGTTCTTCTAAAAAAAGAACTTTAAAACTTAAAACTAAAAAAAAACTTTCTAGAGAGACCTAAAAGGGTGGGAAAATATTTCAAAATTTTATTTTGGATGTGTTTGGACAAGCTAGCACACGTGTGGGGTGCAAAAATTGTGACAAATGGGTGTTTTTTGCGCACTGGCATGCATGGGACATGGCGGAGGTGTGTTATGACGCATATAGAAATCAACACAACGTGTGCTGGGTGTATGCTGGGTATGCACATGCACGTAGAACTCAGCGTAAATGGGCCGTTGCATACTAGATTTTGGTCTTTTTGACTTTTTTAACCATTTTGATACATTTTGTCCAATTTTTCCATTTTTTGATTTTTCCTCATTTTGTTTCTCAACATATTTATGATGTATTGTCACCAGTATTTTTCTTTGAGTCTCTAAGTTATTTTTGAATAAAAATACCTGAAAAACAATAAAAATACCTATGATTCTGAAAAGACAAATTTATAATAAAATATGATAAAATCATACAAATATAAATCTATTTAATAAATTAAATTACATTAAATCATGGTAATTTTAGTGTTTTTTAAGCACTCATGAATAACAAACAATTCTTAACACTTATTTTTATTTTTCCTTTTTTTATTCATCTTTCCTTCTTCTTTTTATATTCAATCCATTTTCAACTTTCTCCTTTTTGTTGATGGAAACCAAGAGGGTAAAAATGACAATCCTAGAACAAGCATGCTTAACAAAGGGTGTGTAAGGTAAGTGAGAATAATCATTTGGGCTAGACTAGTATTTATGTGCAATGAAATGAAGGGAAAACATAATGGCCCAAGAGGGGAAACTGAGAAAAAGTAGACAATGGTGGTAAGAAAGGATCAAACAATTCAAAGATGGCCTAAATCTTCTTTCTATCCAAGCAATGCCTAGAATTTCATCCCAAGAGACACTAAATGGATTCTAGAGCTTGCATAAGATCCAGTTAAGCTTCTCAAAATAACCATAAAAAGTCAAAATTTATAGCATGTGCAAAAGGAAAAGTGCATTTAAGATAAAATGAACAAAATAAATTTCGCCATATATATGCTCAAAGAATACATGTGTCAAAATAACCATATTTCAATTTTAAGAAAAACTTATGCTACCAAATATCAACATTGGTCCCTATAAACTTTATTCTACATGCAGTAAGTTAGTGAAGAGTAAAACCATCACACTCACAAAACATGATAGCAATAATTAAAAAGTGAGATGACAAGGATGGCCACAAGGAAGATCAAAGCCCAAAAAAAGGGGAAGGTTCCTTAAATGAGATTAGTGGAAACACTCACATCATTGCTAGTTAGTAGAAAGAAAAAACTAACTAACTAGTCAATAACA
This sequence comes from Hippophae tibetana, assembly GCA_037013495.1. Taxonomy (NCBI): domain Eukaryota; kingdom Viridiplantae; phylum Streptophyta; class Magnoliopsida; order Rosales; family Elaeagnaceae; genus Hippophae; species Hippophae tibetana. The sequence goes on from CM072803.1 coordinate 38,411,176, forward strand.
CAAGTAACACCCTTAAAAGAAGTAAGAAACAAGGGATGCTACTAAAACCATTAAGCATGTGAGAAAGGCATGTGAACCAACACATATGGAAAAGACATGCTTAGATAGGGTTAACATCCCAAACACTCAAAAAACACAAAAGTTTAGTTACGACAAAGCATGTAAGTCAAAAGTCCTAAAGATCGGTAAATAATCTATATGACAAACAGATTCACATGGAAAGCCAGAAGAAGCATAATATACTGAAACATTCAAAACTATAAGCTTGTAACAACACCTTGACTTTAGGAAAATAGAGTCATCAGTTCACTTTTCTACTTAATATTTATAACAGTGGAGTATTTATGGATATAATAACTAAGTTAATTATGTTTACTCATACTATTTAGGTTATTAAAGATATAAATTGATATTTATTAATTCTCTTCTTTTATATGAATGCCAGCTTTGGTGAGGCTACTAAGTTAAGAGATAGCCTCTGAGTCATATGAGCATGAGGAGTATATGGAACTCATGCTTTAATTTGTTGATAATTTCTAGAAGATCTAGTTGAGTCATCTGTATAAACCAGGCAAGGTGAAATTTTAGAGGCATACTTATTTCTTTTCGCACTATGCCTCAGGTACATAATGCATCATGTTTGAACATGCTCAAATCATCCATTTTAACTACATCCAATTATGGAAGGGGGTAGAAGGAGATGGAGAACATTGAGAAGTACTTTTCATATATCTAGGAAATTGCCTATCAATGTGGCTAGCAGTACCACAAAGATAAAAAGTATAAATAAAGGAGCTAGAGAAATGGGGTCCTTGACTCTGAGAAGTAGTACTAGGAGGAGAAGAAGGGAAAGCGCTCACATTTACTATCACATGAGGATAATAAGTCAATTTCCTGGGGCATGATCTCAAATACCCAAGTTTACCACAGTGGTGATAAGTAGGAATGACCATAGGTAGAGATAATAGACCATCACTGGAGTAATGAGAAAAGCTAGACTTAGGTGAAGGATTCATCCTACTAGAGGAATTTGAATAAAGGAACACAACATACTTACCTCTTGGGTCAGTAGTAGTAGAATTCAACTTTGGATCTTGATTAAAAGCTTTGACAAACTTAGTGGCACTCACTTTAGAAGTTGAATTCCCTTCAATGTAACCAATGCCTTGTTTATCCCCTTTTCCTTCAAAAGGATTCAAGATAAGGTATCAAATTATTAAGGATGTCGACTTTCTTATATAATTGTTCAATCTTACCATTATTTTTGGTAACAAAATTAGTCAAATATTCTTTTGAGTTCTCAAGAATAATTATTTACCTTTTTAACTATTCAACATCATTCTTCTTATTAGAGGCAGGCACATGATGGACAAGAGATTGAGTAGTCCTACTAGAAGTAGGAACCTTCAACAATTCCTCAAGCTTCTTTACATTCTCATGATTTGCATTAAAATTTTTGAGAAAATCATTTTATCTCTTTTGAATGACCTCTCACCTAGTTGTGAGATCATGTTATTAACCGTCCATCTAGGAATTTCTTTCCTCTAAATTTTTCTTCAATACGAAAATCTTCTATTGTTTTTCATCAAGGCTCTCTCTAGCCTTTTTCTTATATTTTTTTAGACTTAATATGCTCCAAACACCTTGCTCATCGTTATCTTCATTATTTTCAACAGCTAGTTCTTAAACATCTGAGCTAGTAGTCAAAGGATCAATGACACTACTAGAAGCAATGAAGGCCAAAACAATTAGTGTCATCCTTATCATTACTACTGATACTATCCAAAATAGTAACCTTAGCTTTCATAGCATGCATTTTCTTACAATTTTATTTTTGAAAACTTTTGGAAGTAATGTGATCAAGATTCCTATATTCAAAGCATCTAATCTTATTTAGGTGCCATTTGTTTGGTTTCTTAATCTCATCAATTAAATCATTATCAACTTTTATAGATTTTGAACCATTAGGGCTTGAACTATCTTGTATAATATCCCCAGAGAAGGGTTTCTTTTTTCTGAAGAACCTTGTGAATCTTTATGCAAGTAATGCCAACTCTTCCTTATGAGGATTAGATTCATAATTAACATATATGGATGTTGTATTAGTATTACGATCACTTCCTTGAAAAGTCTTAGCTACCAAATTCTTTCCCTTCTCTAAAACAAGTTGCTCTTGCCTTTCCAAAAAGTGGTGAAGTTCAAAATCTTGTAGATCACTGAATAGCCTATTTTTAGTAAGCACACTAGGTTTGTACATTTATTCGATCACTATAACCTTGGTATGAAACCAGTAGGGTAGACTGACGATGATCTTCTCAATTTTTTTCTTCACTAATGGGCCTACCCAAGTTTTAAGAACAATTAACAATGTTTGAGAAGCATACATATAACTTATCAAAATTCTTGTCCTCTTTCATAATGCATAGCTCAAAATCTCCATTCAATTTCAAAATTCTAGATCTCTTTATAGTAGACGTCCATTCATGAGTTGTCTTCAGAATATCTCATTCTTCTTTAAGGTGGCGTTTGGTTCACATAATGAAATGGGAATAAAATGGAAATAGTTTTGTTTGGTTTGACCATTGGAATCAAAGAAGGAATCAGTATTATAGTGTTTGGTTTACAAATGAAATGGAATGGAATAGACAACTCTGTATATCACCTTAATATCCCTATATTCAATAAAGTTTAAATAATATCATTTAATTATTATTTTTTTGTCAAAAAAATATTATTAAAATCATTATTTTTCTATATAATTATTATTTAAAAATAAAATATATTATTAAAATTATTATTTTTCTAAATAAGGTTTTGAATGTTTGGGATTTGGGATTTAGGGATTTGGGATTTAAGGTTTAAGATTTAGGGTTTATGGTTATATTTATGGGTTAAGGTTTAGGGTTAAAATTATTATTTTTCTAAATATGGTTTAGGGTTTTGGGATTGGGGTTTAGGGTTTAGGGTTATATTTGTGGGTTAAGGTTTAGGATTAAAATTATTATTTTTCTAAATAGGGTTTAGAGTTTGAGGATTTTGGATTTTGGATTTTGGATTTGGGGTTTAGGGTTTAGGGTTATATGTGTGGGTTAAGGTTTAGAGTTAAAATTATTATTTTTTTATAAATAGGATTTTGGGTTTTAGGATTTGAGATTTGAGATTTAGGGTTATATTTATGGTTGAGGTAATATTGGGAAAAAATTTGAGATGGGAATGGAATCATGATTCCTTAAGAGGGGAGAATAAATTATGATTCCTTCTCTTTTAGGAATCAATTCCATTCCATTCTAATTTTTTACCCCAACCAAACATGCACTAGATGTAGTATAGCTCTCTATTATTCTATACTCATCAAACAACACAACCCTTATAATATCATATAAATCTTTACTATTCCATTTAGACTCCTTACTTTCTCCCTTTGTCTATTCAATCATCGGTTTAGGAATCAATGAATTATTAAGTAGGGTTTTAGTTGGATTAGTCCAACCATTTTCAATAAGAAACCAAACACCATCTTCTTAGGACCATAAAAAAGACCTCATTTGAGATTTCCAATAGGCATAGTTCAGCCTATTGAAAAGTGGAGGTCTACCTATATTACCTCCTTCTATTGACTCCATCCAAGAGAATGTGTGTGTGTGGAAAAGTGAGTTAACAAAATCAACACTAAAATGGTTAAGCCCAAAAAGGTGTACCCGTGTTGATATCAATTGAAAGATTCCACAACCCGGTACACCACTAAGGCAAGAAAATATAGACTTCTAAAGGACTCGACCCTAACTCATAAGATACAAAATAGTAAACACTTATGTAGTCCACAAAGTAGAAGCACAAATAATATAATATCATAAAAATAGATAGTGTATAACAACATATATTATATATCAAAATAGAAAGCAAGTAACCAACAAATGCTTTCTAATCAGAGTTTTATGTTTTAGTATATAGAATATATACATATAAAACTCAAATTATACGAGCTCAATAGTTGGTCATGCATAACAAGTGATGTAATGAGGTAAACCCACATAGAGACCATATCTATGTGGTAACATCCTCAGGTTGCTTAAGGTAACCACTCAGCTACAAATAATTCACTAAACAATAAAATATTTACTCATTTGATAGACAATAAAATACTATTACCTCTATCAGTCAGGACCTCTATTCAAATTACCTACTACTGCTCTTGCTTGCTACTTTCAAAACTACTTGGTTCAATGCTTGAACCCAGCTTTCCTCCACAACCAACACCACCCAATGTGGTGTGATTGTAAACCCAGATCAATAACTAGAAGTGTACTCACTATCAATATCAAAGGACTCAAAATCCACTACAAATATCAAATCGTGTATGGGAGATACACAGTCAAACCAAGTACCCACATGGATGATGATTTAATAATTAAGCTTAATAGATGACCCATACTCAAATGTAAGCTATCCAAAATAATTTAAGAAACAAATAAAATTCTCCGTGTGAATTTTGGTAGAGTTCTAGTACTAGAATCAAGGGTAAAGTGTTTAGAGAAATGAGAGGTATTTATAAAACTCGAATGTCCACCTTAGCGACCACCTTTCCACCTCGCCAACTACATCGCCAAAGGTAATGGTGAGGGTAGCTGTGAAGTGCAAAAATGAGATATTTTTTCATTTAAAAAAATACGAAATATCCTCTATAAATACTTGCAGTAGAAATGAACAAAAACCTGGAGCAATAATATCGGTGCACTCGCACATTCACTCTTTAAAAACCACAACACTCAACCAAGCATGCACATTATGAAAACCAAAACTTTTATGTGTGTAAACATACTCACATAAAAATTGCATCTAATTATGTACGTGTGTGAATTATTGATCCATAGTAACCAACCTTTCACGGAGAATGATAGATACACTAAGTAAAATAAATAGACACCGTGTTTTGCACACAAAAAGCCAACACACAGACACAAAGTACAACAAGGCTTAAAAGAGCGTTTCAATTTATTTTTCATTTTTAAGAGTTTTATTGAATTATTTAAAAACCATGTATTTTTTTCTTTAGATCGACCTTGGAAGTATACTTGTTACTTTTTACAAGTGATTCGTGCATTTATGAGTTATTTAAAAATTTACAAAATTTATGTATCAAGTTTTTATGCATCACCTAATTCCTTTGAAATTATGAGAACCATCTACAAACACCTACCATATTTAGGCTTCCTCCACCTAGACATGAACTTAATGTCATACTTTCCCAACTCAATTTCAAAGGGTATGATATGAGTACTACTATTGTGTGTGAGTTGAAGCAATATCGTAGCTTTTGTTCTGCCATTTTTAAGGTGAAATCTAGCTTGTCAATTTTTGGGTATCTACCATGGGCCCTAGTCAAGATCTAACTGATCTAATAGATAAGGTGTTGAACTTTGTCCCTTTCTACAAGGAGTATGACACTTGATATCTGGGGTGTGATAGCCAAGTATATGTATAATGTTTCTCCTAGGATGGGACTAACAAATACAAGAGGTCTGCCAAATATTGTTTGATTCCTTAGAAAGCTATGTCACATTATTTGTTCTAGAAAATTGATGTATTCTTTCTTAACAACTTAAAGAATGGAAAAATTTTGTTGGTGCACTTGGAAATAAACCTGTTAAGTTCTAAAGTTCTCTCATTTAGTTGTTGGTGCACTTAGAAATAAACCTGTTGAATCCTAAAATTCTCTCATTTAATTGTTGGATTCACATTTGGTCATTAGGTGGCTTCATGTTTAACTAAGGCCTAGATCTTATCTAGTTTGCTTCGATCCCACGAGTAGAGATATCCCAAGCACCTCCTTGAGGTGACACGAAAAAACACACTTTTTGGGATTAAGTTTCATATCATACTTTCTAATGACCCCAATTTCTTCTTCTAGATCTTTAACGTGTTCTAAAGGTTGTATGGACTTGACCACTATATCATCAACGCATGCTTCCATATTTTTCCCCAACTAATTTTCAAAACTTTTTTTGATCAAATGTTGATAAGTAGCCCCAATGTACTTTAAACCGAAACGTATTTGGGTGTAACAAAAAGTACCTTCTTTGGTGATGAAAGATGTTTTCTCCTTATCTTCTAGATGCATTCTGATCTAATGATGATCGGATTATGCATCAAGAAAACTCTTCAAGCTGAATTCGATAGTGGTATTCACCAATTGATCAATACTTGATAAAGGAAGATGATCTTTAGGGAAGCATCATTTAAATCAGTGAAGGCCACACACATTCGAGGTGATCCATTTTCCTTTTTACCAACACAACATTACACAACCATGTTGGATAATCTACCTAAGAGTAGCCATCTAAGTTTTGATCACCTCATTATTTTCCCTTGATAATTTTCTATTCTTCTATTGGACAAGTCTAGCCTTGGGGTCAAAATTTAACTTATGTGTTATAATCCTAGGGACAATGTTGGGCATATCTATAGGTCTCCATGCAAAAAAATCTATGTTGCACCAAAAAATATGTAACATCATCTCCCTAACTTCTACTGTTAGCCAAATTGTGTGGCTTCAACCCCATCTATGTTAACAGATCCAACTAGGGACCTTTTGCTCAGGCATTGCTGTGGTGACGCACATTGTGGTTGCTACTTTGGGACTCCTCCTTCATAGTAGTATTGTTACAACTTCTAGCTTTTTCCTAGTCACCCTTATTTCTTTTATATCCTTCTCAGTTGGGTATTTGATGACTTGGTGGAAAATTGATAGGACAACTCTCATTTTAGTGAGCAAGTACATCAATCCCCACAGATTTTATCATAACAATGGAACTAGTTACCATAAGGAAGAAGAGGTCTTTTGAGCTCCCAATTTTTAGCTAAGATCTTGCAAATTTTGCATGATCTAACTTTTAATGTGATTACTATAGGATCTTCATGGGGAGATGATGCTTGATCATTACCGATAAAAATGATAGGGAGAGAGGCTAACCCTTCATGTAAATTATAAACATAGGAAGCCCTACATAATTCTTTTGAATATCACTTTCACACGTTGTTAGAGGTTCTATTAAGCCTAGGTCTTCCATATATGGAATGTATGGTCCTCACATTGTCATCGTTGTGTAGCTCTACCCTGGTAACAAGTGGTGCAGGTAACCCCAACACCTCAAGTTAAGGCTAATACTCCACCTATCTATTATCATTCCTTTTTATGTCACCCTAGTAACCTTTAGATAACAAATCTTCAATCTCTTTCTTTAAGTGCCTGTAATCTTACGTCTTATGCACACCATTTCTAAGTATCTCTTAGAGATGCCCTCATCTTTAGTGACTGACATTTTGTTCATTCTCCATTCTCAAAATAGCTTGAGCTAAGCTTACTCTTAGGGGTGAGCCTCTAAAAGGAGAAAGTGCTCTACCCCAAGGTCTAGAATTTTTATACCAATAACCTTCTCCTTTATGATTTGGGGTAAAACCTTTATATCTATTAGCAACCATTTTATCTGAAATCATTTTATCCTGAGTCATTTTTTTTGTAGGATAGTTTCCATGACTACCTTATCCTTTTTTCCAATTCTGAGCTCTCTCTCAAGGTTGAAAAATATTCTAGCCTCATCGTAAGCTTGCTACATAGTTTGTGGAATAGTCTTCATCAATTCAGCAAATAGGTTTAAATTTTTTAATGAGCATCACCTAAATGCTTCAAATAATATTGAGTTTAGAAAATCCATCATTTCTAACTTTTCTTCTCTAAACCACTTTATGTACTCTTTTGCATACACATCATTTCCTTGAGTAATTAAGAAAAAATTATGAGATTCCTTCCTTAAAGGCTTGTTAGTTGGGTAATTATTGATGAACAATTTGGAAAATTGTACGAAGGAAGTAATAGTAGGAGGTGCCAAGTTATTAAACCATTTCTGACAAAGAGTTTACACATCATAACGTCTCTTTGGTCTTGAGTGAGACTTACTAAAGCCATGTTTGTTTTGAAGTGGAGGAAATGAGTCACGAAGTTCTTAGTTCCTTGGTAATGAAGGCATTTATGAGCACTAAACTTAGTGGGTGGCTCTCTGTGCTCCATCTTATCAGAGAAAGGGAAGACACACAACTGCCCACAATCTCTATCAATGTTATACCGAGTTGTCTCTTGCTCAATGTAAGCTATTTGTACCTGAACTTAGGCATTAAGATGCAAGAATCTCATCACTACATCTTCCACTCTTCTAGGCTCAGTTCTTCTTAGTATCAACTCAACTTCCTCATTTATGTCTACAGCTTGACCTAATGGTGAAGTAGCTTTTGTATACGCACGCAGTTCCTTATTCTCTTATCTCATTTCCTCGAGTTCTCTTTGGAGCTCGAGCAATTGTGTTGCCAATTCTGTGTGGGGATTGGCCTCTTTTGGTGGGTTATCATGAAGTTAGCTCGACCATCCTCATTCATAGGTGCAATGTTATCTTCTATTGCTAACTCATTAGCCAGCCTTAATCTTTCGTCAACTCAGGTAGCAACCATGGTGAAAATTGATGATAAGAGCATGAGGTGAAATTTTTAATTTTGGGGTTTCTCTCTTAAAACTCTAGATGAATCCTAAAAAATACGGGGTCAAAAACAAAAAGCTCATCCTTTAAATCCTACGCCCCACAGTGGATGCCAAAATGTTGAGAATGATCCAATTTAGAGAGAGAAACTAGAGCGATATTATGAATGAGAGTGAATGGCCTGGTTTGATACCATAGTATACATGTCGATTACTCGGGAAATATGTCACTATATGTTGGAGGGATACAATAGTAAAGGTTCATCCCAAAAATAATATTTCATATCATGCAAAAACTTATTACGTTGGTGGTAAGTAAGATCTGGTGGCAATACCCTACAAGCTAAGTAGTTTACAATATCAACATACCAAAGAAGCTTGATCTCACATGCAAACAACTGCTCATCAGGGAATACTTCTTGAATCTCTAAATCTAGTTTCACTTCCAATTTCTCCAACTGAGAGAGATGGTTAGTAACTAAATTTTTACTTCCTTTATTATCTCAAACTTCCAAATCAAATTCTTGAAGAAGAAGAACCCAACGAATTAGTCTAGGCTTAGCATCCTTCTTGCTAAAAAAATAACGAAGTGTTGCATGATCAGTGACCATTATCACCTTTGTACCAATAAGGTAAGACCAAATTTTGTCACAAGAAAACACCATCTCCTTCTCAGTTGTTGTATAATTCAATTGAGCTACATTCATTGTCCAACTTGCATAGTATATGGCCCTAAATAGTTTGTCTCACTTTTGTCCTAACACTGCTCCAATTGCAAAGTCACTTGCATCACACATGATTTCAAAAGGTTAACTCCAATCAGGTACAGTTATTACTCATGCTGAAATCAGTTTCTCCTTGATTGCATTAAAGGCTTGAAAACAAACATCATCAAAGTCAAATTTAGAATTTTATCAAGAAGATTACATAAAGGATTAGAGAGTTTAGAAAAATCCTTTATAAATATTCTATAAAATCCCACATGCCCCAAAAAACTTCTGATTCTCTTCACATTCTTTGGAGGTGGTAGTTTTTTTATGGTTGCAATTTTAGCTCGATCAACCTCAATTTATTTAGATAACACTCTATGTCCAAGCACGATCCCTTCTTGAACCATGAAATTACATTTCTCTCAGTTTAGGACAAGGTTTTTATCTTCACATCTCTACAAAACAAGAGCTAAATTATGCAAAAAATGATCAAAAGATGTACCAAAAACTGAAAAGTTTTCCATGAAAATTTCCATTATATCTTCTACCATATCAGAAAAAATAGCCATCATGCAACGTTGAAATTTTGTTGGGGTATTGCACAATCCAAATGGCATCCTTCTAAAAGCAAATTTTTCATAGGGGCATGTGAATGTAGTTTTCTCCTGATCTTCGGGGGCTATAGAAATCTAGTTATACCCCGAATAACCATCTAAGAAGCAATAATAGGGATATCTAGCCAATCAACCTAACATTTGATCAATGAATGAAAGTGGAAAATGGTCCTTCCTTGTTGCTTTTTTTAACTTGCACTAATCTATACATACACGCCAACCCGTGATTGTTCTTGTACGAATAAGCTTATTCTTGTCATTTTTCACTACCGTCATTTCACCCTTTTTTGGTACAACATACATTGGACTTAACCATGAGCTATCTAAAATAGCATAAATAATTCCAACATTGAAGAGCTTCAAAAATTCAGCTCTCACAACTTCCTTCATTGCTAGATTTAATCTTCTTTAGGGCTCAATTGATGGTTTGTAAGGTTCCTACATTAATCTTATGCATGTAAATGGATGGACTTTATACCTTTTATGTCAGAGATAGTCCATCCCAAAGCTATTCTATGCTCCCTTAACACACGTAGTCACTTTTCCTCTTCTTCGAGTGTAAGTGATTCTGCAACAATCACTAGAAAGGTGTATTTATCACCCAAGAACGTATAGCGAAGATGCTCAAGAAATTGCTTCAACTTTGGAGTTGTAATTTGCTACACTTTTTTTTGTAGAGATTACATAATCTGTTTTTGTTACCATTGGCTCTAGCCTTTCCACTTCTGTGCTACATGATGTAACCTGCTACAATGCTTCCAAGGAAAATACATAGTGGAAAAATTATTCACTAATAAAAGGTAAATAAGGTTCACAAACAACAGAGTTGTTGAAATCATAAGCATGAGATGAAGTGGTGATACATCATTCTAGGTGATCAGCCGACATATCATCTTGAAAGGATTTTACTGTACATTTCTCAATGCCATCTACTCGAAAGCAAGTACCTGGATCTTCTAAAAATCTGATAGCTTCATAGATGTTGAAGGTAACCTTTTCCTTGTTCACTCTCAATGTTAACTCACCCTTTTGAACATCCATTAAAGCCCTTCCCGTAGCCAAGAATAGTTGGCTAACAATTAGTGGGAAATCTTGGTCTTAATCCATATCTAACACCATAAAATCAGTAGGAAAAATAAATTTATCCACCTTTATCAATAAATCTTCTATGATTCCATGTGGATACTTGATAGATCGGTCTACTAATTTCAAATAAATTGTTGTTTGTTTCATCTCTCTAAGTCCTAATTTCCTATGAATAGAAAGTGGCATAAGATTAATGCTAGCACCAAGATCACATAAAACTTTCTCAAAAAATGAATTTCCAATAGTGCAAGGCAAAGTGAAACTCCCTAGATATTTTAATTTTTGAGGCAATTTCTTTTGAAGAATGACACTACATTCTTCAAAAAGCTTCACTGTTTCGAATTCCTCCAACCTTCTCTTCTTGGAAATGATGTCCTTTATAAATTTGGCATAATTTGGCATCTATTCCAAAGCATCTAAAAAAGGAATATTTATGTGAATTTTCTTAAAAATATCCAAAAACTTAGAAAATTGCTTAAATTTTTTGTTTTTTAAAGCATTGAGGATAAGGAAGTGTAGTAGAGGGAATATGAGGTTTGTCAGGAAATGAAATTGATGGTGGCATGTTAGCCTCTCTTAGTGTATCATCAACAATGTCCTCTTCTTCTACTCTATGATTGCTTTGGCCATTGTTTGGAGATTCAGGGGTGGACTTAGTTTACTTTGATGGTGACCTCTCAATTTATCTTTCACTCCTAAGTGTAATGGCCTTGAATTGTTCCTTTGGATTCACTTCTGTATTGCAAGGAAAAGTTCCTCTTTCTTGAGCATTGACGGTTGTGGCTTGTTTCCCAATTTGCACTTCAAGATTTTTCATAGTGGCTCTCATATTATTACAATGAGTCTCAATGTTATCCAACCATGAATCATTCTTTTTAAACCTTACTTTGGTCTCCTCAACAAAGGAAATCATGGCATCCTCAAGTGACATCTTCTTCTATTTTGGTTGACTATCAAACCCTGGAGAAGGTTGCAGCACATTCTTTATATTTCCATAAGACAAATTTTAATGATTTCGAAGCCTTGGATGGTAGTAATTTGGCATAGGATCACCACGATAATTGTAGTTTTGATTATTGATGTATTGAACCTGCTTGATTTGATTCATTCATTGGAACTATCATACTTGAAGTTGCAACATATTCTATACTTTATGGTATTCTTTGGGTTATCAAGGTAGAAATCTAATGAGATAGAGAAGCTACTTAAGCTGAAAGGGCAACAAACAACTCCAATTAATGAATCCCAACAAATTTCTTAGCCATAGATATTTCAGTTGGCCATTAATAGTTGTTTTAGGCTATTTCTTCCAAAAGAGAAGTAGCACCTTCAGGTGTCTTTGACATCAAAGTTCCACCAGAAGTAGCATTAAGTATGGTTGTAGTTTGCCCATTTAACCAATTATAGAACATCTGAATTTGCAACCAATCTGTCAATCCATGTTGAGGGCAATGCCAAATCATATTTTTATACCTTTCCCAATGCTTCATAGAGTGTCTCAAAATCATTTTTTCTGAATTGACTAATCTCACTCCTGAGTTGGGCTTTTTTTGTAGGTGAAAAGAATTTAGCAAGAAACTTTTCTACCATATCTTACCAACTAGTGATGCTTCCTAGTTGTAAAGATTGTAGCCAACCTCTGGCCTTGTCCTTCAATGAAAAAGGAAACAATCTTAGTCTAATGGTGTCTTCAGTAACACCATTCATCTTTACAGTGTCACAAATCTCTAAGAACATCACCAAATGAATATTGGGATCATCAAGTGGCGATCTGCTAATTGGGCTTGTTTCACCATGTTGATCAATGCCAGTTTATGCTCAAAATTATTGGCATTAATGGTTTGGCATCTTATACCTGAGTAGTTATCATTCATAATTGGCCTTACATAATCCATCAAGGTACGTGGCTGTGCATTATGTTCTCCTTCAGTCGTGGCTAGTACTTTCTTCTTTCTTATTGATCTAAAGGTTCTTTCAATCTCCAGATCAAAAGGAATAATGTTTCGAGTTCTAGCACGGCGCATCCAACGTAAACACCCCTAGAGAAAAAAATGAAAAAATAAAAATAAAAATATAATATAATATAATTCTAAATTAAAACTGAGATTACTATGTATCAATATTGGCAAAAATAAGAAAACAAATCCATCCCTCGCAACGGTGCCAAAAACTTGATCCGTGCAAAATTACAAGTGCATAATATTGTAATTTTATAATAAAGTGATAAATAGAGTATCATCCCCAAGGATTGGTAACTTACTTTTGACAAATACCAAAATTATACTAATCTCAATTTTATCTAGAAAATTCACTCAGGTTATTGTAATTGAAATTTAAAATAAAATTAATTTAAGGAAAGATGCACAAAAGAAAATAAAGATATTATTCAAAGATCAAATTCTCTCTGTTTGTTAGCAATCTCTAACAAATATCCAAAAGCCTTTTTCGATAGTCAATTGGAAACATTCTTGTTAATTAATTTACATAAGAGTATGCAATTTAATAAAACAAGAAAGCATTAAGACCAATGATTTTTAAAACCACATAGGTTCATACAAGTCTTTCGATCTCTATATTTACCTATGTCTAAATATTCCATATCTATCCTATAATTCCCTCTTTCGATAGTAAATTACAAGGCTAAAATCATCTAATTAATGACTAGTTAATTAAAATCATTAAACTCATAATAAATGAGACAAATATGAAGAGAATTAAATCAAAGTAAGAAAGAAAATCACGCATAGTTTGGAATTAAATTACATATTTTTCCTAGAAGAAAGAAAAATTAGTTCATGCTAAAAATTAAATTTAACGTAAACGAATTCACCATAATTTTCTGAGAAGAATTGAAGTTCTTAGATCTTCTGGAAATCTCATGGCTTTGTAGATGTTTAACATAACCTCTTTCTTGTTTACTCTCAATTCCACATGGATACTTGATGGATCAGTCTGCTAGTTGCAAATAAATTTTTATTTGTTTCATCTTTCCAAGTCCCAATTTCCTATAAATAGATAATGGCATAAGATTAATTCTAGCACCAAGATCACATAAAAATTTATCAAAAAAATGAATTTCCAATAGTGTAAGGTGATGAGTGCTCAAAAAGCACTAAAATTACCATGATTTTATGCACATTAATTTATTATTTGGACGGTATTTTTGCTTAAAAACGTAACTTAAAGACTTAAAGAGGAATACTGGAGGCAATACATCACAAATATATTTATAAAATAAATGAGAAAAAGTCAACAAATATGGAAAAATTGGGCAAAATGGGTCAAAAAGGTCAAAAATGTCAAAAAGGAGGAAATCGGCACGCAGTCGCACCGGCCACCGCGTGCGGCGCCAGCATCTGCCCCAGTCGTGCCCAACAATGTGTGTGCCATCTCTCCCTTCTGCGTGCGCCACATGCGCCCCTGCTCCCGTCCGCGCGCCCCTACTCCCGTCCGCGCGCCCCTGCTCCCGTCCGCGCACGCCTGCGCCCAGCCTGCTCCCATCTACGCGCAATGTCGCGCCCACACCAACAAGACATCATCATTCACTACTCTACATTTTCTCCATTTTTAATCATTTTTTCACCCACTTTTTCTTCCCATCCTCACCTATAAATACCCTCATTCTCTTCATAACTAAAAACACATTTCTCTTCTCTTTGTTTCTCTCATTTCTTTGTTTTTTTTAGTTTTTCTAGTTTTTCTTAGTTTTTAGCTTTTCTTAGTTTTAGAGTTCTTCTCTTTTTGAGAAGAACTAGTTATGTTTTTGTAATTTATTTGCTTTTCGATTCAATAAATGAGAGTGCAAATTCCGTTTGGAGGTTTTCCAGCAACGAGAATAGTAACAAAGTACTGTAAGGATTTTATTTTCTTTATAGTTATTTTTTATGCTTTATTCTTACATGTTATATTTAATTTTTCTGTGATTAAATTTAACTTTGCTGGCTGTTTGTAAACATGATATAATAATAATGTTGTTATGCTTGCGAAATATTAAATAGGTAAAAATCTCTAAAATGAATTGCTTTTATTTTTATTCAAGATTTTATATTAAGAATGTTAGAGAGAAATATATTATTTTCATTACAAACTTAAATCTTAAAATTAGATTTTAAGGTTTAGTTATTCGTTCTGATTTAGAGTAGTGCTCTTTTATTTGTTGGTACAATCGCCCGGTAGTTAGAGTGTAGCTCTATTTCAAAAGTTTTTATAAGAATTATTATCTGAAAATGTATTGACAACAATGTTTCAGTAGTGGTTTTAAAACATGAAAGTTAGTACTCGGATAATTAAATTCTTAGGTTTAATTTGGACACCTTGAATAAAAGTTTAAACTGTCTAACCCCACCAAAGGTGGCATTTAAATGGTTCATTTTCAATCTCTTAGAAAAAGGAATTAATTTAATTAACCAAATTAGTTATTAACCCCACCCATAGGTGTTAATTGATTTTTTTAGTTAACAAAGAATATCTAACCCCACCAAAGGTGGTATTCATATAAAAAAGAGAGAATCAATAAATATCAATTTATATCTTTAATAACCTAAATAATATGAGCAAGCATAATTAACTTAGTTATTATATCCATAAATACTCCACTATTTTAACAGATAAAATTTGCATCTATGTTTATTGAATCTCTATCTATGTTTATTTTTATGTCAGTAGATTAAAAACACAAAACCCCAAAATATTGTGACAGGATGTTTATGATTTAATTCGTTTTTAAAAGTTTGAATAATAAATTAAAAACCACATATATTCCTTCCTTAGATCGACCTTGGGAGTATACTTATCATTTTCTACGAAATGATTCGTGCACTTGCGAGAGTTTTATAAATATAAAACAAAGTATTGACAGATTCGGCGATGCCAGTTTTGCTCATCACAAGGCAAAGTGAAACTCCTTAGATCTTTTAATTTTTGAGGTAATTTCTTTTGAAGAATGGCACTACATTCTTCCGAAAGCTTCACTATTTCAAACTCCTCCAACCTTCTCTTCTTGAAAATGATGTCTTTCAAAAATTTGGCATAATTTTGCATTTGTTCCAAGGCATCTGCAAATGGACTATTTATTTGAATTTTCTTAAAAATAACCAAAAACTTTGAAAATTGCTTATCTAATTTTTGTTTTTGAAAGCGTTGAGAATTTGGAAGTAGAGTAGACAGAATAAGAGGATTGTAAGAAAATTAAATTGATGGAGGCATGTCAGTCTCTCTTAGTGTATCATCAACAATCTCTTCGTTTTCTACTTTATTATTGTTTCAGCCATTATTTGGAGCTATAGAGGTGGACTCGTTTTCCTTTGATGGCGACCTCTCAATTTCTCTTCTACTCCTAACTATAATGACCTTGCATTGTTCCTTTGGATTCACTTGTGTATTGCTAGGAAATTTTCCTCTATGTTAATCATTGATGTTTGTGGCTGGTTACCCAATTTGCACTTCAAGATTTCTCGTTATGCCTCTCATATTGCTATAATGAATCTCAATGTTATCCAACCATGAATCACTCTTTTTAAACCTTGTTTTGGTCTCCTCAACAAAGGAAACCATGAAATCCTCAAGTGACATCTTCTTCTCGCTTGGTTGGATATCAAACCATAGAGGAGGTTCCATCATATTCTTTGTGTTTCCATAAGAAAAATTCACATGATTTTGAAACCCTGGATGATAGTAATTTTGCATAGGATTACCACGATATTTGTAGTTTCAATTGTTGATGTATTGAACCTGTACTTGACTTATTTTATTCATCAGAACTGTCATACTTGAATCTGCAACATATTTTTGGTATTCTTTAGGTTGTCAAGAATAAAATTTGATGAGATGTAGAAGCTACTTAAGCTGAAAGGGTAGCAAATGGCTCCAATTCATGAATCCTGATACTTTCTTAGACATAGATCTTTTATTTTGCCATTGATAGTTGTTTGAGGCCATTTCTTCCAAAAGAGAAGTAGCACCTATAGCTATCTTTGACATTAAAGTTCCACCAGAAGCAGTATTAACTATGGTCCTATTTTTCCCATTCAACCCATTATAGAATATCTGAACTTGCAACCAATCCGACAATCTATGCTGAGGACAACACCGATCATATCTTTATACCTTTATCATGCTTCTTAGAGTGTCTCAAAATCATTTTTTCTGAATTGACCAACCTCACTCTTGAGTTCGACTATTTTTATAGGTGGAAAGAATTTAGCAAGAAACTTTTATGCCATGTCTTGCCAACTAGTGATGATTTCCTATTGTAGAGTGATGAGCGAAAACCGACATTGTCGATTCTTGCCAATACTTTGGTTTTAATATTTATAAAACTCTCGCAAGTGCATGAATCATTTCGAAAAAAAATGATAAGTATACTCCCAAGGTCGATTTAAGGAAGGAATGTATGTGGTTTTTAATTTATTATTCAAACTTTTAAAAACGAAATTAAATCCTAAACATCCTGTCACGATAGTTTGGCTTTTGTGTTTCTAATCTAATAACATAAAAATAAACATAGATACAGATTCAATAAATATAATCTAATAACATAAAAATAAACATAGATACAAATTCAATAAATATTTATGCAAATTTTATCATTTATAATAGTGGAGTATTTATGGATATAATAACTAAATTAATTATGCTTGCTCATATTATCTAGGTTATTAAAGATATAAATTGATATTTTATTGATTCTCTCTTTTTTATATGAATACCACCTTTGGTGGGATTAGATATTCTTTGTTAACTAAACAAATCAATTAACACCTATGGGTGGGGTTGATAACTAATTTGGTTAATTAAATTAATTCATTTTTCTAAGAGATTGAAAATGAACCATTTAAATTCCACCTTTGGTGGGGTTAGACAGTTTAAACTTTATTCAAGGTGTCCAAATTAAACATAAGAATTTAATTATCCGAGTACTAACTTTCAAGTTTTAAAACCACTACTGAAAACATGTTGTCAATACATTTTCACATAATAATTCTTATAAAAGCTTTTGAAATAGAGTTTCACTCTAACTACAGGGCGATT
Organism: Hippophae tibetana; assembly: GCA_037013495.1. Classification (NCBI taxonomy): domain Eukaryota; kingdom Viridiplantae; phylum Streptophyta; class Magnoliopsida; order Rosales; family Elaeagnaceae; genus Hippophae; species Hippophae tibetana. The sequence continues at coordinate 38,429,139 of CM072803.1, forward strand.
GTACCAACAAATAAAAGAGCACTACTCTAAATTAGACCGGATAACTAAACCTTAAAATCTAATTTTCAGTTTAAAGTTTGTAATGAAAAATAATATATTTCTCTCTAACATTCTTAATATAAAATCTTAAATAAAAATAAAATCAATTCATTTTAGAAATTTTCACCAATTTAATATTTCACAAGCATAACAACGTTATTATTATATCATGTTTACAAACAGTCAGTAGAGTTTAATTTAATCACAAACAAATTAAATATAACATGTAAGAATAAAGCATAAAAAATAACTGTAAAGAAAATAAAATCCTTACAGAACTTTGATGCTATTCCCGTTGTTGGAAAACCTCCAAGCGGAATTTGCACTCCCATTTATTGAATTAAAAAGGTAATAAATTACAAAAACATTTACTAGTTCTTTTCAAAAAGAGAAGAACTCTAAAACTAAGAGAATTTAACTAAAAACTAAGAAAGAAACTAAGAAAAGCTTAAAAACTAAGAAAGAAACTAAGAAAAGCTTAAAAACTAAGAAATGAGAGAAAGAAAGAGAATGGAAGAATGGTTTTGAGGTGTGTTTTGAAGTGAAGAGAAGGGGGTATTTATAGGTGAGGATGGAGAGAAAAAGTAGAGGAAAAAATGTTAAAAAAATGTAAAAACGCGGATTAGTGATTGCTGACGTCATTTGATGACGTCAGCATGACGTGGGCGGCTGCACGTGAAAAATAGGGCGAAACGGGCGTGGGCGCGCGCGGGGGCAGCACCAGGGCGCACAGGCGCGTGCGCAAACAAGCATCAGCGCGCAGGGGCGCGCGCGGAAGGACAACATGGTGCGCGCGGGCGCACGCGGGACTGGGCGCGCGGCAGAGCGATTTTCTCCTTTTTGACATTTTTTACCTTTTTGACCCATTTTTTCCAATTTTTCCATATTTTTTGACCTTTCCCCATTTATTTATTAATATATTTGTGATGTATTGCTTCCAGTATTCCTCTTTGAGTCTTTAAGTTACGTTTTTAAGCCAAAATACCTGAAAAACAATAAAAATACCCGGGATTCCGAAAAAGGAAAATTTATATAAATATATGATAAAACATATAAATATATATATTTTTTTAATCAATTAATATGCATAAAATCATGGTAATTTTAGTGCTTTTTGAGCACTCATCATAGAGATTGTAGGCAATCTCTCTCCTTGTCCCTCAATAAAAAAGGAAATAATCTCAATCTAATGGTGTCTTTAGTAACACCATTCATCTCTACAATGTCACAAATCTCCAAAAATATCGCCAAATGAATATTGGGATCATCAAGTGGTGATCCACTAAATTAGGCTTGTTGTACCATGCTAATCAATATCGATTTGAGCTCAAAAGTTTTAGGATTAATGGTATGGCATCTTACACCTAAATAATTCTCATTCACAATTGGCCTTACATAATCCTTCAAGGTACGTGGCTATGCATTATGTTCTCCTTCAGCCATGGCTAGTACTTTCTTCTTTCTTTGTGATCTAAAGGTTCTTTCAATCTCCAAATCAAAAGGAACAATGTTTCAAGTTCTAGCTAGCAAGGCACATCCAATGTCAAACACCTAGAGAAAAATAAAAAAATAAAAATGAAATAAAATATAATTCAAAATTAAAACCAAGATTACTTTGTATCGATATTAGAAAAAATAAGAATGAATCAATCCCCGAAAAAGGTGCCAAAATTTTTATCGGTGCAAAACTATAATTGAATAATATCGTAGTTTTATAGTAAAGTGATAAGAAGAGTATGATCCTCAGGGATTGGTAACTTACTTTTATCAAAGACCAAAATTATACTAATCTCAATTTTATTTAGAGAAGTCACTTAGGTTGTTGTAATTGGAATTTAAAATAAATGTTTTAAAGAAAATGTTTAAAAGAAAATAAAGATATTGATCAAAGATCAAATTAATGGGGAGAAAACTTCTAAGAAATCAATTTCACCTAATCCCTCACTATGTTTTACTCATCTAGCTAATTGAATTTAATTCTCTTTGTTTGTTAGCAATCTCTAAAAAATCTAAAAGTATCTTTCGACAATCAATTCGAAACATTCTTGTTCATCAATTTACATAAGAATATGTAATTTAATAAATTAAGAAAGCATTAAGACCAACGATTTTAATACTACAAAGGTTCATACAAGTCTTTTGATCTATATATTAACATATGCCGAAATATTCCAGATCTATCCTATAATTTCCTCTTTCGATAGTAAATCAAAAGATTAAAATAATCTAATTAATGACTAGTTAATTAAAAGTAATAAAATCAGAATAAATCAGACAAACATGAAGAGGAATAATTCTAATTAACATAGAAAATCAAGCATAGTTTAGAATCAAATTATATATTTTTCCTAGAATAAAGAAAATTTAGTTTAAGCTAAAAATTAAATTTCACATAAACCAATTCACCATAACTTTTATGAGAAAAATCGAAAGAAAAATGGATCACAAAAAGAATATGCTTTCACTTTTTCTTTAGCATTTTTCCCCAGTTTTCTTGTGTGTGTTTTTTGTTTCTATTCTCCCCTACATATATATATATATATATATATATATATATATATATATATATATATATATATATATATATCTAAACTTTCAATTCTTGCACCCCTTTTTAATATTTATATTTATCCTTTTGTTTATATAAATCTTATTTAAAATTTTATTTAGATAAATCTTCAATTAAATTTGAGAGTCCTTAGACAATATTCTTCTAAAAGTTTTGGATCTTTATTTTCTTCAAATCTGCAATAAAATTTAAATAATAATAATGAAGTCTAAAGTCAATAAATAAATAAAATTAGACTAAAGTTAAAGTTTAGAAGTTATAAATTATGCTAAATTATGCAAGTTATCAAAAACATATTTGGTAAATGATGATTGTACTCTCACAACATGTGATCAAACAGTACAACATAATAATTGAAAGAGTTTCACACCAGGTACACAACCAGGATAAGGAGATACGAGCTCCTTAGAGATCACACCAAACTCACATGTAGGCATATTAATTTAAATCAACATAAGTAATAAATAGAAAGTTATAGACATGCCACAGGAAAGGAAAGAAATCATGGTACTACATAAATCAAAAGCATTCTAATTATTGTTTAGATCTTGTATATTTGAACATATATAATAAAAACTCAAATTATACTAACATAATAGTTGATTATGCACAACAATAGATATAACAAGGCAAACCCATATAGAACCCCTGACTATGTAGTAACATCCTTGGGTTGCTTATGGAAACCACTTGTAGTAAATAATCCACTAAAATAGAATAAACAGATACAACTCGATAGACAAGTACAAATGCAAATACCTCTATCTATCAGAATCACACTACTTTAACTACATATTGCTACCCTCGCGTGATGCCTCCACAACAATATGATCCGACTTTAGAGCCAACAAAACACATAGTAGTGTCATCATCTAACAATGATTAACAATGTGGGATCACCCTTAACCATAACCACTAGCAATCAATGTCTTGGGTACTTATAGACATAGCTTAGCTTAATCCCAAGAGTACCTTGCTTACACCTCACTAGTACAATAGTCTCAAGTACTTATAACTTAAGAATGTTATTTTACTCTCCCAAGAACGTAACACAAATATTGAAATACACTCAAGATGATTTGTGAAATGAAAAGAGATATTCACCTCACCCAAACCCACTAGAAAACACCACCTCATGTACTCACCACTCAAGAGTAAAAATCTGCTCACACAGTCACAAATCACTAATACCGAACAAACACTCAAGGTAAAAGTGATCCATAATTAGAAAAATTAGAAATCAATTTCATAGTTTTGCTACCATTTTCTCATTAAAAAAGCATTTATGATGGGGTATTTATAGACATCACCTAAGTTGCATATCACTCTCACTAGGGGTCCTCACCGACTATCCATGCAAGGGGGTTCGATGCTAGGTTAGATAAAGTGTCCGATGAGAGCCTCATTGAAGTACAAAAAAAACCCATTTTTCAATCCAAAAAATGATGAGTAATTTCCATAAATACATGAACATAAAATGAAACAAAAACGAAAACTCACAACCTAGCATACATATTAAGAAACTAACCCCATGGTGTATGTAAAGCATGATTTCATACAAAATGTACCTAACTAAGTGTGTGTGTGTGCATTACTGATAATTAGTAACCAACCTTACATAGAGGAAGACAAATACACTAAGTAAAGTAAACATACTTCATGTTTTGCACACATGTATGCCAATAAAAACACAAAGGACTATAGAACATACATTCTCCCCCTTTGGCCTTTTGTGGCGTAACACTGAACAACTAAGTACAAACACACATCAAACATGATAAGATCTTGAAGATGACCTAAAGATGGTTGGTCCCATGAACAAAACATCGAATTACACCCAACACCTAAAAACACACCTAGTCCAATTACATCCATCTTGTGCACTCCCCCAATCTTAAGGATGAATTGATCCATACTCTGCTAGTTTAAAATAGGAATGTCTAAACTCATCTATACTCTACAAGTCTGAAATTCGATGGTCTCAATCTACAACTGTAACCTAAACATATGAAACAAACACATACCCTATAAATATATCATACAAAAACATGTAATCTAACAACTACTATCAAGTCATTCCTATATGGATGAACAATGATAGGCTAAGTAAACTCAACATGTAGCACAAACAAATACAATCTACATGCCATAAAAATATGCAAACTCCTCTGGAACATATGCAATACTCTCCTTAAATGTATGCATATCAGACAACTCAGACACAATGAAAACTAAATCCACCATCCCATGCAGCAAACAATATATTAACAAAAAAAAACAATGCACAAACAAACACAAGTTATGCACAGTTCTTCTCCTTGACATAGAAAGTCAAACAAAGAACATACATAGTGTGCAACATTTCACACCCTATAAGTAGGAGAGAAGTCAAATAGAAATACAATAATCCTAATACTCATGCAACATAACAAAGAAGATTAGAGCAAATACAATAATAAGTAGATATAAAAAATCTCCTTGATGCAATACATAGCATGGAACCCCACGTTTATACATGTTATGGGAAGGTACAAGAGACTTCACAATGTACTTATAACAAATTGAGAAGATGGGTAGTTAAATACCAATGACATATAAACATTTTAGTAAATCTGTAAGAAGACGTTGACTAGGAGTCCAAATATTTCCACGTTAACACACTCCTAGTAACTCCACTATCTTTCTCACAATGACACTTGGGTAGATTTGATCATATAACGTCGCCCTATACTATGGACACATATAAGGAAACACATCATAGTCTACCAAAGAAAAAATGTTGTAGAGTTATTGCAAGAAACATGTAATAACTCACTACAATAAGAAAGCTAGTAAAAACATAGGATTACAGATGAAATAAGAGAATGCATAAAACATGTCATACTGAAAATTCTATTCATGCATGGTTCACACAAAGTGATGTCAAAAGGAACAAAACACAAGGAAGCATCAAATAAATGAAAAAGCATAACATTAACTCATAAATAGAACAAACACCAAGGATGCAAAAAAAAAAAACACAACACTCCCACTGATATCATACATTTGACACGCATAACCTTTTCCCCTAAATGTATGTATGCCATGCAATAAAGATGATATACATCCTAAACTCTTAAAACCCCCCAAAACAAAAGCATCTATACACAGTAGAAAACAAACAAAACAGAAGCAGGGAAGCATACTAAGCATGTTAAGACAAACGCAACTCATAAACTCGTGAAAGAGACATATGCTAGTAACAGAGTAAAATAGTGAATCATATGAAATACAACAACAATAAACAAGTAAGATGATAAAGATGGCCCCAAAGGAGATCATAGGCCAAAAATACAAGAATGTGCCTTAAGATAGATCATCAACACAAACCATACACTTTTTCCACAAAAGAGATCATCGATAACACTCATATCATTTCCAGTCAAGAGTAGGAAAGAAACTGACAAACTAGTGAGCAACACCTCCAAGAGAGAGAGAAAACAAGGGATGTTACTAAAACATCTAAGCATGTGAGGAAGGCTCAAGTTCCAACATGGAAACAAGAGACATGCTTAGATAAGGTCAACAACCCAAAACCAGGAATGCTAACTAAACAAAGTAGTCTAGTCACATTAATGCATATAAGTCAATAGTCCTAAAGCCAGGTAAATAATCTATATGACATAGAGATAATTTGTACATGGAAAACTCAAACAAGCATAGTATAGAGAAAAAAATAAGAAACATTCATGTACTCAAGCATGTAACACACCATAATTTTCTCAAAAAAGACATCTAAAGCACAAGAGAAGGAAAAGTATACAAAATATGAACTTTAAATATAAGAGACTAATAAAGAACCACACAAGATATATAAGGAAAAAGAGAGAGGCACTTAGCAAAAATAGAGGAGATGTAAACTATATGACATGGCATAAGAATGAGAACATTACAGAAAACAAAATGCTAATACTTTAACACTACATAATGCTCTTGCAGAAAGCCTTAAAATAAGGAGCATGCAATAAGCAAGGAAAACACCAATAAAACTGAATGTCAAAGTAATTAGCAAAGGATAATACTAGTAGAGGATCAAAAAACCAGTCATAGTAATAGATAAAATAAATTAACACACTTTACAAGGCAAGAAGTATTGAAAAAGGGACATGCATGAACAAAAACCTAGGGAACATGAAAATAACAAAAGTTCATGAAGATAAAAAAGCTAATAGAATAACAACAGCCACTACATAGGAGACAAAAGTGCACAAACATATAAGGTGATTTTATGTGTAGATAGAGCTCTAGGATTGAGCAATTAGATGGTTAAGCCTTAATAGGAGTGACTCACTCAAATACCAACTAAAAATTCCATATGTAGGAACAATTGTACAAAGGTCAATTGTTCTTCTGACCCAAATAGGCATTTGGGACCAAGATGAGAGATGAAAATTCTAACCTGTGAAAAAATTTCGTGAGCTCTATTCAAACTCAACCAAGTAGATCTCATAATGTGAATTAAGTAGATAACACAACGAAAGTATAAAAAAACATACTCAATTCAACGTATAACAAAAAAATACCAGTGGATAAGAAAGAATAATATGCGATAAACACACTATTACACCTGTTATGCCTCACAGGCTCTTATCCAAGGCTAGGAATATGCATACATGGCAAACAACACACAACATATGAAACATGCATATATATAGAAAAGTTATAAAGGATTTTCAATCACTTAAATAACTCATATATGGGAACAAATTCAGTAAATGATGATTGAACTCTCACAGTATGCCATCAAACAACACTATATAATAATTGAAAGAGTCTAACACCTGGTACATAACCAAGGTAAGTAGATACTAACTCTTTAGAAACTCACACTAAACTCACATATAAACATATTAATTCAAATATGTAGAAGTAATAAACAAAAAGCTATAATATACTACTAGGAAAGGAAAGAAAGCATGCTACTACATAAATAAAACGCTTTCTAATCAGAGTTTAGATCTTACTTATATGTTGGTACATACACAATAAAAACTTATATTATACTAACACAACAGATAATCATGCATAATAAAAAATATAATGACATAAACCCATATAGAACTCATGCCTATATGATAACCTTATCGTGTTCCTTATGGAAACCATTTGGCAGCAAATAATCCACTAAAATAGAATAAATTGATATAACTCAATAGAAAATATAAATATAAATACAAATATCTCTATCAGTCGGAACCACACTACCCTAACTACCAATTACTACCCTTACTCGTTTCTTCTACAACACCATGATTCGACACAAGGATCTAAATCCCCTCTAGAGCCAACATGACAAGTACAAACAATCAAGTACCAATGATTAGCAATGTCTAGAAGAATGTGAGAGCCCCCTCAACCACTACCAATCACAATATTGGGTACTTACAGATGTAGCTTAGCATAATCCCAAGAGTATAATATTGCTCACACCTCACTTGTCAAATAATCTTAAGTACTCACAACTTAAGAATACTACTTTACTCTTATAAGAACATAACACAAATATCAAAATACACTCAAGATGATTTGTGAAAAGGAAATAGATGCTTACCTTACTCAAAACCCATTAGGAAACATTACCTCAAGTACACATCACTCAAGAGTAAAAATTTTCTCACACAATTACAAATCACTAATACTGAACAAACACTCAAGGTAATAGTGATCCAAAATTAGAAAAAAATGAGATGTTAATTTGAAAGAGCTTTGCTACATTTTCTCATTAAGAAAGCATTTATGAGAAGATATTTTTGGACATCACCCAAGTTGAGTGCCACTATCATTAAGACCTTACTGGGGGTCCTCGTCAACCACCTTATTGGGGGTTTGGTGAAGAGTTTAACGAGGGCCTTGTCGAGTACATAAAAAACCCATTTTTTGATCCAAAAAAAGTTCAATAATTTCCATAAATACACTCACAAAAAAGGACAAAAAACCACAATTGACAATCTAGCATGCATACTAAGAAACCAACCCCAAGTTGTGCGTAAAACATGCTTGCATACAAAGTGTACCTAACTATGTATGTGTGCATTACTGATCATCAGTAACTAACCTTACACAGAGGAAGATAAACACACTAAGTAAAATAAGCACACTCCGTATTTTACACACAGGAATGTCAACAATGACAAAAAGGACTATAGTACTTACATAATATTTTAAACCTTAATTATTTCAATTTGGCTAATATTTAAATATATAAACTTCATGTGCAACCATAAATGAATGGTAATTTATTACTATGAAAATATTTATTTTTCTTCCAAAAATCAATATCTTATTTATTTTCATTAATGAAAAATTCATCTCTCTTAAAGCTTTTACTTGTCTAAATGGAAGTTAAAATAAAGTAATTAACCTAAAATTCATTATTTTCACCTTAAAAATAAATAAAGGACTTATAGTGTATTTTTTAAAAAACAATTAAAGACTAAAGCACCATTTTAAAAGCTAAGGGACTCCAACAACTCTTTTCAAAAAGATTGGGCTTTCTTCGAAAGCTTAAATATGTTTTATATCCATAAATATGAAGACCAATAGCATAACGTGCACAATTTATATTGTTGCATAAATGCCCCAATGTTTAGTTTCGTGTAATATTTATGTCATTTTGATCATTTCCATTAAAAACTAATAGTTAAGCATCCTATTGAAAAAGTCAAATTTGTTAACAAAAATGACCAAAATGACATAAATATTATATAGAACTAAACATTAGGACTTTTTTGAAATAAATTAAACATTATAGGATTTTTTTACTGATACTAATATGGGAAAAAAATGTTTAAGCGAGCAATACTATATATCATAAATATCTCACAATCTCAACTAAAGTGTCAGTTTCTCATTTGATACAATTTAGAGGGCCAATTGTACTTACCAATAATATTACACCACATTATTTGTGTTACATCTCAAATTTGATATATAGTTCGATGGGGAGGATAATTGTACAAGTCTCATACTTATCCTAAAAATGACACTTAGATCATGTATTTTTTGTGATAATTTAGTACTATTATTATTAAAAAGTGATTTCCCAAGGAAAAATATTTATTTTGTGTTTCTATTTATTTTTTATTTTTATTTAAGTTTTCTTTAATTATTTCAGTTACAACTTATTCAAGTTAATATAATATCTATTTAATGCAGTTGAAAAAATATAATAAAATAAAATAAAATAATTATTTATTTTTATGAGGTCACTTTTTAATAGTAATAGAGCTAAATTGTCATAAAAATAACATAACCTAAATATCATTTTTATAACAAGTAAAAGATACAATATTTTTTTGTTTTCTATATAAGCCTTCTACAAATAATTTTTTTTATAAGTGTAGGATAAATATTTCCAATATAATATACTTTTATCGATTAAAGTCAAATCTCCTTGTGAATAGTCATTCCCAAAATCACAAACTTATGATAATATAATATTCAGATAGAGGTCATATATTAGGTCATTTGTTTTATTTGATTCTTTAGATTGTAAGTAATATAATTTAGTCATTTAGTTTTGGAAAAAATGTTAATTAAGAACAAACTACATTATTTTAATATTTTAATACTTTTATATTACTTTAAAAATAATATTTTAACAAAAAATCATTAAAATAATGCATTTTGTCCTTAAGTGTCCCTTTTTCTTAAAAAATGGAACTAAGTGATACCCTTTTTAATCTAAAGGACCAAACTAAATCAATGGAATAATATAAGAGATCTCTATGTGACACATATGGTATTTTCTCTAATTTTATTTTTTCTTCTTTGCTCAAATATGTTTAGTAATGAGTTTACTTTACTAGAGAAGCTCTAGACACCCTAACAGTTTAATAATATATAATATATATAAATGGTTGTATGGATTAACGAAGGAAAATATATCTCACATTTTTTTGGATTTGTCATTTGACTAGTGTTCTTTGGTATCTTTTATGCCCCTTTTTGATGAGTGATCACATAAAGATTCTTTTATCCTTAATCTATAGGTAACCACAATTGCAACTAACTTTGAGTTACAATTCATCAATTTATGGAAAGATTGGGATTGCTTATGTCATTTGGGTCATATGAATAACCAAAATAGATTGTTTTTTAGGAACAAATAGACAGCTATGATTTTTACATTTACCATAGTTTGGTGATTTATTTGAGAGGTAGCTCTATCATGATATGGCTCCATGCAAAAATATTAGATAAATTTCAATTGCTTATATTTTTACGCATACTATGTATCCCACAACGAGATCCACAAATTGTAGAGGTGATTTAGAGAGTACCACCTTCGGTGTAAGGTTTAGAGTGTTGGTGGTAAAATAGTTTCTAAGTGTGTTTTCATATCTATTATTCAAATTTGAAGAAAGATCTGAGCTTCCATTTAATGTGCTTTAGGTACACACTTATTTCTTAACACATTAGAATTGAATTTATATACATAAGGAAAATATGGAATATATGATGGTCGATCAATCTTATCTCAAGTCGATCGATCGAGTCTTAGGTCTATCGATCAAAGGTTTAGATCTATCGAGGATCGATATTGTTCAATATATGTGCTCTAAAGATGAATTCCAATTGGAGTAGATTGATCAAATTTATGTTCAATCAATCAAGAATCCAGATCGATCAAGGATTGATTATGGTCGATCTACCTACTCTCAAGTTATTGTTTGATCGTTGTTGGATCAATCAAAAAGGGTATTGATCGATCGATTTATTGGTTTGATTGATTGAGCCTAATTTAGTTTAATTGAGCGTGTAATTTTTCAACTTAAAATCCTATTTTTTACTCAAGGAAAACATATAGATTACCATATTGCCCTTATTTAATGTTACTCTATTAAATCTCTTATGAATAGAAGTGTCATTCCTTTTGGCCTAGCATTAGGGTCTTAATTCACCTATATAAACAACCTAATGCTCATTGTTTTAATTTACCACACCCATTCTATTCATCTTGTGTTATTTATGTTTTCTCTCTCAAAACGTTTCTAAAAACTATATCATATTTATTTAGGTATGTTATTGGTTTAACATATTAAAACTATTATGTGGTTATTTTTGATTGATTCATATGCTTATTTATTTTTATGATACTATGCTTTTATCTTTCGTTCTAGGATTTGATAGATGATTTGATTTATCTAATTTACATCTTGAATCTTCTAGTTATGGTTTTTCATTGTTGAATCTACTCTATGACACACTTTGTTCTTGTGCTATTTGTGTTAGCATTTTAGGTGCTAGTTGAATGGGTTTGATTCCTCATGTGACTTGAGACATCAAAAAGTTGGTCCATATTTGTAGACCTATCTTATGGAGACTATGAAAAATTAAATGATTGTAAGTAGATTAATTTAGGGGCTTCATCTATGAAGGGTAGTCTAAGACTTGGCTTTGCAATTGAACTATTTTTCAAAGGGGATAGTTAGGTAGTCGGGTGGATTGGTGATTTCTCTCTTAAGTCATTATTGTGACCTAGGTTGTTCCCACTTAAAATATCACGTGTTATATTTATCTTTGTTTCGTTATTCTATTGTTTACACATGATTTCATATCTAGTTGCTTGATAAGTTTTAATTAGACATAATTAGGAAAATAACCTATTCACCCTTTTTAAGTTAATTAGATCTATAACTTAAACTTTCAATTGATATTAGAGCACTCACTATATATACTTATTGTTTCCTAGGACATTGTTATGGATAATTCGAGAGAGGGTTCTTCTACAACCCTTGATCCCTTTTTTGAGGGGTCTAAGTACCCATATTGAAAGGCTTGTATGAGAACCTTTTTCTATTCTATAGATGGAAGTGTGTGTAATTTTATCATTAATGGTTGGGAACCACCTGCACTTACCATAGATAATAAGTCACACTAAAGCCTAAGAATGAATGGACCACTGAGGTGAAAACTAATAGTAATTGGAATCCAAAGGGTATTAATGCCATATTTAGTGTTATATCATCAGATATTTTTGTCCTATTCTTGATGTTAAAACTACAAAGTGGACTTGGGATACTCTAGAGGTTTCCCATGAGTACACCATCGAAGTTAAATGAACTAAACTTTGTATGCTTGGTACTAAGTTTTAAGCTGTAGGATGGAAGAAAATGAGGCATTTTCTAACTTTTATGTTAAATTGTGTGATATTGTTAGCCCCTCTTCAAATCATGGAGAGAAAATTGATGAATTTAGGTTAGTTCAAAAGATTTTTTTCCTATTATTGGATCATCTCCATGCAAAGATCATTATCATTAATGAAATCAAGAATGTAGACACCATCAAAATTGAAGAGCTCGTTAGTTCACTTCAAACCTTTGAAATGAGCTTTCAAAAACCAACAAAAAACAAAGGTGTCTATTTCAAAACCACTAGGATTGATAATGGTGACAATGTTAATGATAAAGGTGATGAAGAATTGGTACTCATAGCCAAAAGGCTCAAGAAAATCTTCAAGCAGAATAACTCATAGTCTAAATAGCAATCAAGTTGTACAAAGGATCATAAATGAAGAGATCTCAAACCTTGAGTTCTCAAGGTAAGAAAACTAAACCACTAAACCATAATGTATGGAATGTGATGGGATTGGTCATTTTGTAGCTGATTTTGCTAGAGAAAAGAATGAAATTTGAAGGGCTTTCGATGCCACCCATAGTGACTCAGCAAGTGACAACGACAATCTTAATGTCTAAGATAATTGTGGCACTAACTAACTAGCATTTATTACAACTATTGGTCACTACTACAATACATACATATAGTCTCCGACATTTAGCCTCAGTTTTTTTAAAAACGAGGCTATAGGGTTTTGGCCTACTTTTTTATAAAATTGAGGCTATATACATGCCCTATGACCTTGGTTATTTTAAAATCGAGGCCATAGTCATACCATATCAAATTTCTCTCTAATTTACACCAAACACCAAATTTTTTTATCAATTTTATTCTCTTTTATTTCCTCTCTTTGTTTTTTTCCTTTCAATTTCCTATCTTTTACACCAAACGCCAAATTTGTTTCGTTTAATTTCCTCTCTTTTTCCCCCTTTTTTCATCTTCTTTTCCAAATATTTTTTTATTTTTTTTTTCTAATTTTTTTTCTTTTTTTCCCTTATATATATATATATATATCTCATTTTTCCCTCGATCCATTGCTCGTGAAAAAACCAAGTGTCGTGTATACTCTTCTCTGCCCGAAACCCTCGCGTCTCATTCCACTCTCGAACCATCGCGTTCCAACCTTTGGACAACTTTCTTGGCACCACATTCCAGCCTTTGTTCCACTCTCACACCGTGTTCCAACATATGTTCCATTCTCGCACCACATTCCAAATCTCGATCGGTACCAAATCTTGATCGTACATAGATGTTATTTGCAGTTTCCTAAAGGCTTTCTTACGTTGATAAATTTGGATGTTAGATATTTCTTAAATGGGTTATGAAATTTTTTTTGGAAGGTCGCTTGGTATGGTTTGTGGAATGTGTGGTCCCTTGGTGCTAGTGCTAGTTCGTTGGGATGGTGCTGGTGCGATGGGATTGGTGCACTAGTACTGGTTCATTGGGGTGATGCGCTGGTGCTTGGTTCTTGGTTCTTGGCCTAGTACTGGTTCTATTTTGTGAATAGATAAGGGTTTTTCTTTTTTTAGTAAAGGTCTTTTGAGGTACTAAGAATATTTCGCCTGCATGAATTCTGAAAATATTGATGCATCAATAATCCCCCTCCATTTGATTGTTATACTTCATTTTTAGTCTTTAGAGATGCTATGTTTTGTTTTCTGAATCTTATAACAAATGTTATGTTGGAACTATAAAGTCTATAATCAAATCAGGTTCCATATTAATCTTTTTATCGCTTTCAGATGGATATTATGGTTGGTCATATTTCGGTTTATCATACTCTGAAATATTTAAATATGTCCTCATAATTTGAAGCTCTTGACCTGCTCCACCTTTCTTTGAAATGAATTTTTTTTGGATGCGCTTTCTGCTTTAATGCTTATGTTTAATTAAAACCTCTTATTATGTTTCTTTTCATTAAACTAAAAATGCAGATGATCATTTTCTTTTCCTATAAGTACCATCTAAAGTTGGTACTGGTGTAGATCAATAGAGGAAAATAAACATGAACTGTATGGTGAGTATGAACAGATTCTCATGTATAGCCCTGGCAAGCATAGCAGCTCAATATCTTTTGTTTAGTTATGCTGAGGGTGGACTTGGCGACATAAATCAGGTTTACTTAAATAAAACATGCAATGGGTGCTTACTTTGTTTTCGTGAGTAAGTAACCTTTTAAAAATAAACTACATGGTAGGCCTACTTTTGATTGATACTTAATGTTGAACTACATTACTTAAAAGATAAATTTGGATTTTACTTACAAGTATGACAGTTGTGATTAGAGCCTCTTTTTCCCATCTTCTTTGATACTTATTTAATATAGATAAATTTGTTCTGATGTTGAACAATTAGCAAAATATAAAAATGAGCCAACCATCCGTGATCCTTGCAAAAACTAGGTATGATCACAATATTTTCTTATATAAGGCAAAAAGTGGCCATTGCTACCGTACCATCCAATATCCTGACTCGGTCTACCTTTAATCCACTTTTCTAATTTTTATTTTCTATAATATGATGTTTTTTTCTGCACTATATTTTTGTATATGTTATGACTCATATACAAATAATGTGATGGTAGTGGGGTTTCAGTGTGATGGGAATTGGATGTAATTTGGTTTTGAGGATGGCATTGTAAAAATTTGGGATTTAAGGTAGACCCTTTAACAATTACATAATTGTTTTTATACTTGTCAAAAAGTGTGTGATTATATTATATTTGAGTTATTACTTGATTACCATGTTGATTTTTTATAATTTGAACATAGAGCTCCAGGTTGTCAAAGGGAATATGAGAGTCGTGCAGCTGTTAATACTGTTGTGCTGCATCCAAATCAGGTCTTGTGTTATCTCTCTTCTACTTTTGAAAAAAATTGTATCTAATGCTAGAAATTTGACATTACTGCTTCAAGTACATTAGATAAAAATTTCCAAATGCAAGTATTTTGATATGTATATGTAACCAAGCATATTGTAAACATTATATTTTCAATAGTGACTTCTCCATATTTGGCTTAATTTCACAATTAGAATGCTTGATTTTTCTATAGTTTTAATTTGGTCACCCAACGTTCATATAATGCTCTTAAATTATTTAAATGTTGTAGCACCATGCACACCAGCATATCAGGCTCACCAGCACAGCTGGCACAACAACACACCATTTGGATTTAGGAATTTACAGGAAACAACTTTGATTTCTCAGCCTACTCTTGGTCTTTGAAATTTGTGTTGGTATTTCTCAGGTTCAGTTGAATTATTTGGCTATGGCTTCTGATATAGGCAAAGTTTTTGGATGGTCTTCTAGTTTGGCTTAATGTATTTTGCGTTGTGGGTTGTTCTATTTATTTATGCTTTTATGGGTTTCATTGCCTATGGTCTTCAATGGCTTGTATGTTTTAGTGTATAATAAACTCTTAATGTAATTATACTTTTAATTTTAATATAATATAATTTTAATATAATATAATTTTTAATATTATAATTAATAAATTTATTGTCATTTATATTGATTTTTAATATTGTAATTAATAATTGTATTTTTTAATTTATGCATACCCTATGCCCTTGGTTATTAGAAAACTGAGGCCATAAGGGGTATCTATGGCCTTGATTAGCATGTAACCATGGCCATAGATACACACTATGGCCTTGGTTTAATAATAACTAAGGTCATAGGTAACGACCTATGGTCTCTCTCACTTAGGCCTCAGTTCTTATAACCGTGACCATAGAACTACAATTACGGTTAAAAATCGAGGCCATAGGTATAAATTGTAGTAGTGGGTGGACATTCCAGTGTGTCTGACATTGGCTTATATAGTGTGCGAAATGATTCTAAAAATTTTCTTACTAAATTTAATGTTAATAACTTGATGAGCTACTTATAGACTTAGTAAGTCGTAAGAAAGAAAAAGATAGGTTACTAGTTGAAGTAACCAAATAAAGTGATAAAGTCAAAACCCAAGAAAACAAGAATCTTGTGTAGGAACTTGGACAATCAAAGGTTGACCATTAGAATTGAAAGGCTAAAAAAAGTTCTTGACTCTGGAAAAACCTTTTGGAGACAAAAAGGTCTAGGCTATGTAAATAAGTACTCTATGTCATCATCTTCAAAAACAACTCAGTTTGTAAAACCCTCTAACCCTTCTTCTTCACACGGTACATAAACATGATGACTCTATGAAAGTAGAGTCATTAGTGTACTTTTTTACTAAATATTTACTTGTTTTATTTAATAAAAAGTATTTTTGGGGCCAAAAATATTAAAATATAAACGTTTTAGTGAAAAGGGTGAAAATATAATTTTTGGAATTTTTTGTGATATTTTTGGAATTTTTATGGATTTTTTATAAATTTTTAACACAGGGCTAATAAAGAACTACCACGTGGTATGCCATACAAGTAGATGAGCTGATTGGGCAAGCCATGCAAACACCACACAAGCTATGATAGCGAATCACGTTGTGGTATGTGGTGCTGACTCATTAAGTGTTGGCTCTAACTGGTTTCCCCTGTCACGTGTTGTGCTCTGATTCATCTAGTAAATTGTATATGCCATCTTTCATGCTGTGATTGGATGGTGTTGTTAGGTTTACTTGATTTGATCTCAGCCCTTGATCTGAAGCTTATCTAACGATCTAGATCGTACTTGAGCTATATTTAAGTCCTTAATCACCCCATAAACCCTAAGAGGCTGTCATTAGCATAATTTTGGTCAATTTTTGGAGCTAAAAAGAGAGAAAAATACAGAAAAAGTAAAAAAAGATACAATTTTGGTGGAGATTCAAGAGGAGATTAACTGATGGAGATTGAGTTGCTAACCAAGTTGACATTTACCAATATTCTAAAGATTCTCAAGATCATATAAATATTCTCAAGATACTACACAAGGAAAAGACTTGGAATGTCAAATTGGATGCTAGGAATAAATTAGGAAGGAATTCTTTTATTTTAGTTAATTATGGGCCTTTTATGTTTAGCAATTTTTATTTTATTAAATTGTGGTCTTTTAGTATTTTATTTTTAAGGTTAGATTAGGCCTAATCCATAACTAAATAGGCCCATTTCATCTAGGGTTTTTTCTTTTAAGGTTTCTTGCTTATTAATAAGAAGAGCTATGTAATTTGGAAGAACAAATATTCATGAATGAAAAGTATATTTCATAAAGCTTTTGCTTTGCCTTCTTGTGTTCTTGATTGAATGTTTGAATTTGAATTATCAAAAGGAGTGATCATCCTTTGTGGCGTCGCAAGATTTGGGTTTTAAGGACTTTGTTTCCTTAGGGTTCTAACTAATCATCTTCAACATGTTCTTAGCAAATCAATAGTTTCAATTCCTTTTAGTTCGTGGGTTCTTAGGTTTATTGCCTGAAGCGTTTGTATCATTTGGTATCAGAGCCTTAGTTGCTGAAAATAGGTTATCTATTTTCGTCTATTTTTGTTTTAAATTTTAGATTTCAAATCGTCATTTTATTTTTTTCTACGTTCTTGATTGTTTTTTGCATGCTTGAGTCACAAATCACAGAAA
Source organism: Hippophae tibetana (assembly GCA_037013495.1). Taxonomy (NCBI): domain Eukaryota; kingdom Viridiplantae; phylum Streptophyta; class Magnoliopsida; order Rosales; family Elaeagnaceae; genus Hippophae; species Hippophae tibetana. Next base: position 38,447,437 of record CM072803.1, read on the forward strand.
AAGAGAAATTTCGCCCTTTTGAGTCTTGTGTTTTCTTTCAAGCTTGTTGTCATTATTTTCATATTTGGATTTTGTTTTGTATTTTTCTTTGAATTCTTCGAATATTTTCCTTGATTCTTTATTTTTCTATAGTCAATCATATTTTTTCTTCGAAAAAAAAGGAGATGAGGTTGCTATTCACACTTTAAAAAAACAAAATTGGATAAATCGGAGTTATAACTTTAAACAACCATAACTTTTGACTCGGATAATGAAACTACTAATATAATATATCAAATCGAAGCTCGTTTCAATTCCTAAAATTATAAGGAGTACTTTCCTGCGTTCTGTACCCTTTTTGACCCCAAATTTCTTTGTTTCGACCACTTACCGAGGGGATAAAGATTTGTCGCCGCTTTTTGTGTTGTTTTCAGTTCTTACTCATTGGGGTTCATAATTTTTTTGTGAATTTTATATTCATAGAAGAAGCAGCAGAAGTAAAAAAAAGAAAAGAATAAGAACATAGTAGTAGATTGTTAAAGAATCTAATTCTTGTTTTCTTAATGATTTTTCTTATTATTGTTGAAATTGGGTTTCCTTTATTTTGTTCTTGCTGCCCAAGAGTCTTTCTTTAGAGTCCTCTTTGGTAAAGAGTCTTCTTATAGAGTCCTATTTAGTCAAGAGTCTTTATTTAGAGTCCTCTTTGGACATTCCTTTTTTCATACTTTGCCGTTAAGTTCTTTCAAAATTCTGAATTTTGAGATTGTTACCCATAAAACGGTTACTTCTTGAGATTATTTGAATTCTTGGATTTTGTTAAGAACACAAAGGAGGTTAACGTGAGCTTTGTGTCGTAAAAAAACATTAAAAAAATAGAGGCTAAAATAGTGTAAAAAAAGAGTGATAACAATATGATTTAAGAGCAAACACTTGAGAGAGTGTGTGACTTATCTTATTTTTTTTCTATAGATTGAAAAGATGAGTAAGGAAGGAAGAGAACCATAAGAGATGGACTTAAAATTCCTCTTCAAGACTTTTAATGACCAATTTAAGAAGCTAAATGCAAGTTTGGATGATTTGGAATCCTCTTCCGGTTGTAAATTACATAAAAGAAGACATAGAAAACATGAGTTCAAGGAAGAAGATGCTAATTTCATAATGGAAGAGAGAGCAAGTTGTAAACGGGACAAAAATATCATGGTTGTACAAAAAAATGGAGAAATCAAAAGAGCGAATTCATGTGATGAAGAGATACCACTAGTGAAGGATTATTCTAAAGTTGAAATGGAAGAACCTATGCATAAAGATTCACTTGTCACAAAGAGAGTCTTGAATATACAGCCTAATGATGAAGAAGATGACAAGCACTGTGATCATATTTTTCACACAAGATTCCATGTGAAGGATAAGGTATGCACGATTATTATTGATAGTGGAAGCTATAGTAATGTAGCTAGTATTTTGTTGGTAGAAAAGTTGAATTTGAAGTGGTAAAAGCATCCTAAACCGTACAAGCTACAATGGCTAAATGATTGTGGAGAAGTGAATGTCAACAAACAAGTTTGGGTTCCTATTTCAATTGGCAAGCATGAGGATGAGGTTCTTTGTGATGTGGCAACAATTTATGTTGCTCATATTTTTCTTGGGCGACCATGGCAGTTTGATAGGAGGGTGATGCATGATTGGTATAAACATCAGTACTCTTTTGAAATGAACAACCGAAAAGTTGTAGTAGCCTCTCTCAAACCTTTTCAAGTTTATGAGGACCAGATTATGATAACAAGAGAGTTCAAATTGAGAGAAAAGTAAAAGTGTGAGCAAGAGGAAAATCACAAAAGGGATAAAAGTGAGCACAAAGGAGAAAAAAGTGAAAAAATGGAGAGAAAAGTAAGCATAGTGGAAGCAAAAGTGAGAAAAAAGAGAAGAAAGTGAGCATGAAGGAGAGAAGAGTGAGAAAAGAGAAGAATGTTAAGAGTGCTATAATGGTAAGGAAACAAGTAGTTGTACTTATGTACAAGAATGTTAATCTTTCTACTAACGATTTTAACTCATCTTTGCCTAGTGTCATTGCATCTTTCATTCAGGACTTTGAGGATGAACTTTCTGAAGAGATTCCCCATGGATTACATACTTTGCGAAGCATGCAGCATCAAATAGACTTTATACCTAAATCCGTAATACCAAATCGATATGTTTACAAAGCTAAGATTTGAGGACAAATCTTTTCAAAGAGGAGGGGAATGATGGAGATTGAGTTGCTAACCAAGTTGACGTTTACCAATATTCTAAAGATTCTCAAGATCATACAAATACTCTCAAGATACTACACAAGGAATAGATTTGGAATGTCAAATTGGATGCAAGGAATAAATTAGGAAGGAATTCTTTTGTTTTAATTAATTATGGGCCTTTTATGTTTAGCAATTTTTATTTTATTAAATTGTGGGCTTTTTATTTTAAGTCTTTTATTTTTAAGGTTAGATTAGGCCCAATCCATAACTAAACCTTAGGCCCATTCCATCTAGGATTTTTTCTTTTAGGGTTTCTTGCTTATTAATAAGAAGAGCTATGTAATTTGGAAGGGCAAATATTCATGAATGAAAAGTATATTTCATAAAGCTTTTGCTTTGCCTTCTTGTGTTCTTAATTGAATGCTTGAATTCGACTTATCAAGGGGAGTGATCATCCTTTGTGGCATCTCAAGATTTGGGTTTTAAGGACTTTGTTTTCTTAGGATTCTAATATGATCATCTTTAACACTTTCTTAGCAAATCAATAGATTCAATTCCCTTGAGTTCGTGGGTTCCTAGGTTGTTCGCCTAAAGGGTCTGCATCATTAACACTATAATTCAAGAGATTTTTTGTATTTCTTCTTCTACTCTTTTCTTTATAAATTTATGTATTTCTTTATGAAAAATATGAGCTTTATGGACACAATTATGTGTAGTTAATTTATTAATCTAGGGATCTTATGAATCCAATTTTTAACATGTGATGATCTAATATTTTACCCCAATTATAATTATAATTTAATTATATTATATAATCTGATTTTTATATTATTAATTGTTTGGCCAATAATTTATCTATAGAGGCAATTAAATAGATTTGAGAGAACTATTTAATTATTTGTCTTGATTAAATAACATGTATAGTTTCTAGGCAGAGATGTATAATTCTTATGCATGTGATCCATAATTGATGAACTTAATGAGTAGTATGCAATTTAATTGGGATGAGAATGTGATTAAATTAATTACTATATGGTGTGTAGTTTACTTGAGAGAGGAATACATGATAGGCTAGATTCAGTTGATCGTGTAATTAATTGATAATTATATTGGGGAGATTTTAGCGATTCACATGTTTATAAAATTAGGGGATTAAGTATTCCTAGATATTTTCTCATATATCTTCTTAGTTACCAAATCTGATTTAATTAATTATACCTAATTATTTTTAGTTATTTTAATTTTTCTTCCTTCAAATATAAAAACACAAATAATTGATTTATATTTTTTAGATTTAAAAATTAGTTTCTAATAAAATAATATCCGTGGGAACAATCTATTCTTATCATTATATTACTTATTATGATACATATTCTTGCGCATTCATTGTATACACAATTTGTATGGTGATCAATACACCACATACATCTACTTCTAAATTTACTCCTATGTGCCATAATTGTGATACAAATGGACATATTAGACTTTGGTGTAAATTCTTATGGCCTTTTAACTATTTTGATCAAAACATGCATGCACCATATTCAAGAATCAATAATCATGACCATGTGAACAAGCCTTATGTTTCTAGAAATAAATACATGAGTATGAAATAAAAAAACCCTCCTAGGAAATATGAGATTGAAACATCTAGATCACTTTCTATAGGTCTAATGAAATCTAGGAAAGGTTGAGTCAAGAAGTTTGATTTGTATTATTTTGTACCCTACATTTCATTGAAAGCTAAATGTTCTACTACTTGGTATTTTGATAATGGGTGTTTTGGATACATGACTGGTGATTTTTCTCCTTTTAAAATTTATGAAGATTATAATAGGAACAATTATTTTTGGTGATTGAAACAAATATAGGATTATAGGAAAATGGTACAATTTAGATTGAAGGTGTATCATGGTTAGATGATGCTTTATATATTGATAGACTTAAAGCTAATCTAATAAGAATCATTACAATTTTTAACAAAAAATATAGTGTATAATTTATCAATAATCACTACATTTATAACTGATTATAAAGGTAAGTGTATGCTTAGAAGAATCAGGTCTCATGATAACTATAATTGTATTGATGTAGCTCCTAGTATTCCTTTCAATTTAGTAAATAATGATTCTCCTTATTTTTAGCATCAAAAGATGGGGTACATCTATAAGGTCTATGTGAGTGTTGGCGATATTTGTGAACACAAGATCTAAATGTAATTTTAGTTTCTAGGTGTATCTCTTAAGAATATTTTCAAGCTAAAGAAATTATCGAGCTCTAACGAACACATCTTAGGGATATATATGTTCTTATGCATGTTAGATTTCATATTAAACATATAGGAACATTTTTCATGTAGATCACTCAATTGATCGAGACATGACTAGATTGATCTAGGTGAGTAGATTGATCAAGAATAAATTTACCTTAATTAAAAAGTGGCTGAATTAATTTGAGTAGATCAATTTACTTGTTTTATTATGACTAGATCGATCGAGAATTGACTAGACCGATCAAACTTCTTGGTTCCATCAATCAAGGTTGACTTAATCAAGTGGCTAGGGTTTCAACTTAAAATATTGATTTGAACTCGAGCCAAGTTATGAAATTACCACTTAGTCTAGTCTTTATTAATTTGCTTCATTGTTGTTAAAATATGTCCTAAATTTTAGGCCAAATTATAGGATAAGATATATGCTAAAATATAGGATAAGATATATGCTAAAATATAAAATAAGATATAGGCTAAAATATAGGATAAGATGTATGCTAAAATATTGGATAAGATAAAGCCTAAAAGATAGAAAAATGAATATACTTCAAAAATAATTCTTCTTTAAGTAAAAGTCCTCTTGATTAATGAGTCTACTTTAAAACAACTCTTCTTTAAATAGAATTCTTCTTGATTAATGAGTATTACTTTCCTATTTGTAATAGAAAACATATTTATCAATTATATAAGATTAAGTATTTTAATTTTTCCTATATATAAAACCTTTTGCTCATTGTTTTAATCAACCACACAAGAACATTATTCTCTTCATCTTAATCTCTTTTTTTGTTTTGTAAATATAAGATCATAATTTTTTAGGCTTCTTTATTTAATTAATTTTTCAAACATTGTTGGTTGTCCTTAATTGTTTAATAAGTCGAATTGGTTTATCATATTTTGATTATATGTTCTTATAGGTTTTTCTTTATTTTTGTTTTTGAATTGTGGGATCAAATAATTGTGTATACCATATCATAATTTTTTGGTTTGACAGTTGGTCTTTCAAAATTTTTATGATTGGTCTGATTTACCAAGGGAGAACTTAGAGAGAATTTAAATGATTGGCTGAATGTCTTGATTCCATAAGATATCGATTTATTTATACAACTTTACACGTACATATATGGATCATATGATGTATACACATATATACGTGTCACAAGGATACAATCGATAAATAATAAAACATTTTATGGATTGTGGTCAACCCTAGATCAAGATGGAAGTCGACCTTATAGGGATGGTCGTTCTCTAGGATCGATTTCCTACTTGTTGGTACGTCTTAAGTGTGAAGAGTCAGGTGTGCCATCCAGAGTATTCCTTCTTACGGCTCGAGCTTCTCATTTAGGTTCTGTCTACTCTCTTAGCCTCATACTGCTTACTTCAACTCAATTTGGGATTTGGGTTGGTTTATATATCCAAACATTGAGCACTATTTGGAAATAACTGTACCTAAGACACTGCAAAAACCGCAAGTAAAAATGAGCTCGCTCATACACTCACTTACCCAAAACCAATACCCGCCACAGAATGCATACTACAAAAACTAACTCTATGATGTATGTAAACATGCTTGCATACAACGTGTACCTAACTATGTGCATGTGTGAACTATTGATCCATAGTAATTAACCTTACACAGAGAAAGACAAATATACTAAGTAAAATAGACCATACACCGTGTTTTATACATAGGAAGTTAACATATGGGCACGAGTAGAATGAGACATACATTCCCACCCAATGGTTTTTCATGTTTAAACACTACATAGAAAGGTACAAAAAATCATCAAACATGAGAAGATCATAAAGATGTCCCAAAGGTATTTGTTTGTATGACCAACACAATAGGACACACCAAACCTAAAAGGCACACCAACACCAAGTGCATCCATCTATCTTCATTTATTAAATCATCCACTATGTCACTCTAAAAAAATAAGGTCTTAGAACCACTACATGCAAAGCATTTAAAGCCCAAAGACTTCAATTTTTACCTGTAACTTGCACGCACGAAACAAACATACACCATATTGAATACACAACATGGAAAAAAATCATATTGTTATGAGTAGAAACTTCTCCTCCTTTTTAAACAAAAAGTCAAAGGTACACCTCTATATGAGGGAGAGAAGAAAAAAATATGCAATAATTATAACAAGAATGTAATGAGTAGATAGAGTTAAGGAAAATAGAATTAGCCATAGATGAAAATAACACCATCAAACTTATATTCATGAAACAAGCTTTATTTCATATAAGAAAGTTCAAAGATGAACTAAAGCAACAAAAAAAATTGAAATTAAGAGGCAAAAAAAGTGATGAACACTCTTCCTCTCCTTCTCCTATATCATTAATTCCTTAAACATAACTATGAGAAGACTATCTCATATCAGAATGAGTAGTGGGAGTAGGTGTAGTAGTTTGTGGGTTGAGAAAGTTTTCAAAAACTGGTCAAAAGAGTGGTCTGGCTCAAAGGAAAAATTGAACTCATCACCACTACACATATTAGACATGCTAAATAAGGACCCAAGTAATGAAACACTAGAGCATAAAAGTCTATTAAGGGTAGGTCAAGATCTGGGATAGGTATAAGAAATAGTTAAACCATGAAATGGTTGTACAATAGGATGATAAAAAGCCACAACACGTTAAGCAAAATCCTAAAAATGATGCATGTTAAGAACATTCCAATTAAAAGTTTGCAACTCTACCACAAAAGAATATAGAGGTGTTTTAGACTCTACATTAAGGGAGATGGAACTGGAAGGAGTAGAGGAAACAGGAGTGGACTCGCAACAAGTGCAATGAGTAGTGTTCATAGAAGAAGAGGAAGAAGAGGTGGTAGATGAATGTCAAGAATCATGACTATTAGAAAAATAGTGTGTGAGAGGATAATCCTACTCAAATAGTTGAAAGGAATGTTATGAAAAATAGTGGAACCCCACATGGAAATAAAATATGGGCAGTGAAGTGTAAAGGAAGGTCGAACAAGAGTATGGGAAATGATTGTTCTATCAATCATGCCACCAAGATCTATATCATCACTATTTAGAATCGCACAAAGGAAGTGTGCTCATCACGGAGTAATAGAAAAAAAAGGGAGGAAGGATGAATAATAGCACTAGCAATAGCATTAAAATAACAACTAGGGGTAAAGGCACTACCAATAAGGGCATTACCAATAAAAGAGTAGTCAGGTCCTATGAGGTGAATAGCCATTTCCTCATAATTGTGAGAATTAACAAATCAAATTAAGAAAAGGTAGGTGGAAGTAATACTTAAAAGGAATGATTGGAAAAGAGAGAAACTCAACAATAGGAAAGGAAAAAAATTTATTAATATCAACCCAAGAAAAGGTAACTCTACATCTTTTAAGGGCAAAATAAGTACATAATCCAGTAGTAGGAGTATGAGGTAGGGCAATATAAAACTCTAAAATGAACTCATCATTATAGGAATAATTCGAAAAACAAAGTGAAAACCAAAAAAATTAGGTAAACCTTTGTTTGAATTTTAGAAAATAATGAATACTGATAGGATACTTAGTAAGAATAGGTGCACTATTAGTTGGATTTGAACACTTAGGTTGCTTTGACTTTCTACCACTTCTAGAATGTTTTGGGGCCATAAATGGTTAAAGCAAGAAGGTAATATAAACCATTAATGCAAGAATACAAGGAAGCTATTATGAGGTGTGAAGAAAGTAGTCACTAGAGAGTTCTTTAAATAAGAAAAGAGAGACCACATTAAGTACCTTGAAATTCACCTCGTTGGGGTGTTTGTCGAGCCACACGGTAAGGTGGTTAAGGTTGGACCTAAAAATTGATGTAAAATAGCTAAAAACAATCAATATAAAAATCCAAATGATGAGGAATCCAAAATGTATTCATTTGAGAGTATGACTAATAATTTATGGGAACATGCATTGTGTGTGAAATGCAAAACATGTTAACTATATGCATCATCAAGAAATGTTTATATCAATAAAGAAAAAGGAAGCATATACTCAAATTGATGCAAACTTCATAATTCCACATGTAGCCTCTTTCTCCATTAATGTAAATGCAATCTCAGTAGGAATCAAAAGGTCTTAAAAAGCTTGTAAAGTTAGGTTGAGGTTTGGGTAGAAGAGAGGAAACATTTAATTAATGGGGTATCTGAGAAAAACAAACATTCACTTTAAGCACAGAGCTTACCATCATAAGATGTAATCCTTTAAACTAAGGATCCTTGCCTCAAACTTTTCAATATTGAAACTCTTTAAATAAATTCCAAAAGAAAGGATCTTTTTCATTTATGAAATAAAATTTATTCATTGAACCACCTTCTCATTTTCCTTTTTCTTTTTCTTTCTTTCTTCTATTTCTTATTTTTCTTTTTCTTTCTTTCTCCCCCCTTCTTTGTTTTTAAAATGGCTCTAGAGAAGCAAAAAGACCTAGAGGGGAAACTGTGGTAAAAAAAAAAAGCTTAAGAGGGGAAACTGTGGATAGGTAGACAAGGGTGGGAAGAACGATCAAATGGTCCAAATATGCCCTAAATAATATTTTTGAACAATACCTAGGGTGTTTCCTTGAGAGGAATTACATATGCATTATAAGGATTGTTAGAGGCATACGAATCATTAAAGTAAAGAATCCACACAAACTTCTCAAGCATAACCATAGCAATTTACAACGTTATTACATATGTAGGAACAAGTTCTATTTTATATATTTTATAAAACTTCATGCGATATTAGTCATAGAACCCCTTAGAGAATACACATTTCAGAATAGCCACACATCCATTTATGTCAAAATTCTCTCAATCAAAAAGCAATAGAGATCACAAGAACATGTAAACTTAGGAAATCATGACATAATAATTTACTGAACAGTTTTGGGAAAAAATGGGGAGGGGAAGCAAGGAGTGTCACAATACCAACCACAACAAAAACATATAGTATATTTATTTTTGTTAAGTTTTGTGTTCAAATAAAAAGAAATAAAACATGTAGACAAATAATAACAGCCACAAGAAGATGACTAGAACCAAAAGAGATAAGAGAAAATAATAGAAAACTCCTAAAAGGATCCCCAAAAATAATGATCAAACAACATTCCTTCGTTTAGAGTATTTATAAGGGGTAGTTGATTTTAGAAATAGCCTTTGTTCCATGTGAGCATGAAAACTTTTATTGAGTTACATAAATACTATCAACCAAATGGTTATTTAGAGGTAGAGTTGATTATTTTTGTATTATGTCTTAATGCATAATACTACTAGTTTAATATGCTTAGATGAACCAAAATAGTTACATTATAACCTAAGAGATGGGGTGAGTGAGGAGGAGAACTTTGAGTAGTACTTCTCAATTATCTAGGACAATGTTTAGCAAGGTGGCTAGCAGTTCCACATAGATAACAAACATGAACATTGGTGTTAGAGAACCTGGGTCCTTAACTCTTAGAAGTAGTATATGGAAGAGAAGAGGATGAATTTCTTGCATTGACATTCATATGAGGATGAGTAGTCAATTTCCAATAGTATGGTCTCAAGTGCCCAATTTCAAAACAATGGTTACAAGTAGGAAGGATAGTAATTAGAGATAGAAGACCATCATTGGAGCGATGTGAAGTGTTAGGCTTAGGTGAAGGGTTCACCTTGCTACAAGGATATGGCTAAATAAACACATCAGACTTACCTCTTGGGTCGGTGGTAGTAGACTTCAATTTCATTTTTATTAGAAGCTTTCACAAACTTAGTCAAACCCACCGTGGAAGTTGAAACCTTCTCATTATAACCGATACCAAGCTTGTCCCCAAATTTATTTTTGTTGCTACGAATATCATTTAGCTTCTTTGAGACAATCATCATTTTATTCAAACTAGAGGTAGAGTGCTCTAGTTTCTTTTCATTGACTTTAAGATTTTCCCTTACAATAATAACCAAATCTTATTTTTCTTTAAAAAAATGTTTCAAGATAATCCACTAAATTTCTAAGAATCCCAACTTTCTTATTTAGTTATTCAATCTCAGTTTCTTTCTCATTGAGAGAGTGTGCCATGTATTCCTTTTTACACTCTAGAATAATGATCTACTTCATCAATATTTTTACCTTGATCGACATTCTGATCAGAAAAGGGAGCAGTACTAACAAGAATTTGAGTAGTTTTAGAGATGGGAACCTTTAATTGTTCTCAAGTCTTTTATCTTTTTCAAGATTTTCATTAAATTTCTCAAGCAAATCCAAATGTCTTCTTTGTATAACCTCACATTTTCTAGTCAGATCAATTTGTTTGTCAACAGTAGAAGACTTTTTTTCCTCAATAATTTCTTCAAAAAACCTATCTAATGCTCCATTTTGTTAAGCTTTTATCTTTTCCTTTTCAGACTTGATGTCCTCTAATTGGAGAGAATTGAAGGAGTCATGCAACTTATCTTGCTTATCATGATCATCAACTTCATCAGTTACCTCTTGAACTTTTTAGGTAGAAGCTAGAGGATCAATGATACTACTACAGATAGCCAAGGCTAGAAAATTAATGTCATTCTTATCATCATTATTGGTACTATCCAAAATAGTAGCCTCAGCTTTCATAGGACACTTTTTAGTGTGATTTCATTTTTGAAAGCATCTTTTAGAAATATGACCAGGCGTCCCACATTCGAAGCATATGATTTTATGTGTTTCTTGTTCAAATTTTTAGATTCATTTTTTCAGTCTTCATCAGCTTTAATAGATTTTGAGGATTTGGAACTTGAAGTATCTTTTCTAATAATCTTATAGTCCGGTTTCTTTTTCTAAAGAATCTGGTAAATGTTTAAGTACGGAAGGCATTTCATCCTCATCAGGATCAGAATCATCATTAATATAGACCATGGCACTAACATCTTTTGTTGAGTTACTCCCTTTGGTAGTTTTGAGAGCCAAGTCTTACCCTTCTTGTGAGCAGTTTGTTCCTACCTAACTTGTAGGTGATGTAGTTCAAAGAGTTGTAGGTCACCAACTAGCTCATTCATACAGAGCTTACTAGGTTTGCACATTGACTCAAGTATAGTAACATTAGCATGAAATCTATAAGGTAGAATGGCGAATATTTTTTATATATGTTTTTCTTTGCTAAAAATTCTACATAGGATGTAAAAATAGTTGACAATGTTAGAGAATCATGCATAAAATTTGTCAAATATCTTATCTTCTTGCATAATGTAAAATTCCAAGTCTCTATTTAGGTTAAGCACTCTAGACCTCTTAACAACATATGTCCTTTCATGAGTGCTCTCAAGGATATCCCAAGCTTGTTTTGATGAGGTACAACTCTAAATTATTTTATATTGATTAGGTGACACAACCCTAAGGATTGCATATAAACGCTTACTATTGCATTTGAACTCATTAGATTCTTTTTCAGTCCATTCAATCATTGGTTTCATAATCAAAAAAATATTAGGTAGGGTTTTAATGGGATAGATCTAGCCATTCTCAACAAGGAACTATACATAGTCTAATTGGAACCACAAGAAGGCCCTTAGTTGAGATTTCCAATAGGCATCATTCAACCAATCGAAAAATGGAGGTTGGCCTACATTGCCTCCTTCTGACTCTATCAGAGAGAATGTGTGCATGTAAAGGTGGGAATTTACAAGATCAACACCAGAGTAGTTAAGCCAAATAGGGTACACCTGCTTTGATACAAATTGAAATAGTGTAGAACCTAACATACGAAAAAGATAATGAGGTATATGACTTATCCCTAACACCTAAGGAATAAAATAGCATAACACTTATATAGTTCCCATAGCAAAAGTAAAAATAACATAACACTTATACAATTCCTATAGCAAAAGTACAAACGACATAATGTCAAAAGTAAAATCCTTTAATAACAAATATTATATGTCAAACTGAAAGCAGGTAAATAAAAAATGCTTTTTAATCAAAGTTTAAGCTAATAGTATATTAAAGTATACACACCTTAAACATGGATAGTACTAACATAAACTCAAATCATGCATAACATTCGATATAATGAAATAAATCTATAGACAGAACATATCAATAAGGTAACATTATCGGGTTACTTAAGGAAATCACTAGCAAATAATTCACTAAACAATAAACATGGTACAATATTAATAGCTAGTAAAAATACTATTGCCACTATCGGTTAGGATATCCATCCAAACAGCCTACTACCGTTGTTCACTCACTACTTTCAAAGTGTTTGGTTCAATACTCAAACCTGACTATCCTTCATAGCCAACACCACCCAATGTGATATGATTGGAAGCCAATGACCAGTAACACTAAGTGTATCAACTTGCAACCTTATGGACACATAGTCCCTTACTAATATCAAATCGTGTATAAGAGATATATACTCAAATCACGTACTCACAAAGATTACGATTTGATTACTAAAATCATAAAAATGACCCACTCTCAAATATAAACTCTCTAAAATAATTTTGAAATCAGATATAAATCTCATTGTGTGTATTTATAGCACTCAGATTTTCCACCTCACCAGCCACTTTTCCAACCATCTCACCAAGGTTGGTGGTAAGAGTGGTTGTGAGCTTTGTAATGAAGTGCTAAAGAGTTTCATTTTTATGTTTCCAAAAATGTTAAGTACTATCCTAAAACACGCCAAAAACCAAAAGTAATAAGTCAACAAGGGAGCATCCTAGCATGTATACCACAAAAATCAACCCTGTGGTGTGTTTAAACATGCTTGCATACCAAGCGTACCTAACTATGTGCATGTGTGAACTACGATCTATAGTAATGAACCTTACATAGAGGTAGACAATTATTCTAATTAAAATAAAATAGACAGCGTGTTATGTACATGGAAAGCTAACACACACACATTTAGTACAACAAGACATACACTATCTTTAATTATTTGTCATTTTTTATATATTCAAAAGCCAAACTTTATGACATAATGTTTAGGTTTACCTTTTCATTTTTAGGAATTGAGCCTTTTATTCTTTAAACATATGCAAACATTAGTTCATTTCTTTACATAACTTCTATTCAAATATACCTTTGAATGAGTGCTTGAACCAATAACATCAATGTTATTGAGAGTATGCCAAGTGAGGTTAGAGTTGAAGCAAATTCAGATTCCATTCACTAAAATTTGGCAAATTGATATTGATAAAGTTTTTACTTGAATATGAGTATGATATTTCCCAAATTATTATAGTAAATTGTGAATGTTTAGAATGTTGAAATGACTTATGCTATAGATTTTTGTTGTGAACTTTATGTGTTATTTATTTATGTTTAATTTTGGCACTTTTGGTTTGTTGTTTATAGGTATGATCTATGAAAATTCTAACGAGACTTAAACTCGTCTACTAATGCAACCTAGAAGTTTAATGGCTTGTTACATATGTTAAATGCAATCTTGTTTCAATCTACAAAAATGATTAAGGATAGTTTAATTTTATTTTAGTTTTTATTTTTATATTTTCACCTTTCTTACTAAGAGACTAGTAAAAAGCTGGTTAGAGGTTGTGATGAGTCCTTAAAAGCACAATATATAATGTGATTTTATGCACTTTAAATTTCAAAAAAGATTTATATTTGCATAGTTTTATCATCTTTTAAACAAGTCCATATTTTCAGAATTACAAGTATCTTTTATTATTTTTCAGGTATTTTTAACTTCAAAATGATTTGATTGATCAACACTAGAAGAATAGTATCTGAAATCACTTCATTGCAACATTGAAGCATAAAATATTAACATATGTAGGCTATACATATGTTCCAAACCAATGAAAGGGGCGTAATTCAAAAAGGGCTTCCAAAAGTTTAGGGAGACGTGTGCCACAACGTTGTATTTTATGTGCCGTTGAGTGCGAGTAGTGTATTGAGAAATTCAATGGATAAAGATTGTCTCATGTTGTAGAGAGAAACAAAGTATGCCATAGATCCTACCCATATAATTCCAGTTTTCCTCTCTTTTCGATATTTTTATAAAGCTATATAAAGGACCCCGTCTTCATTGTAAAAATCACCCCTTTCATCCCTTAGTTCCCTCCTAGTTGATCTCTTAGTTTCTCTCCATATTTCTTTACTTTTCACATTTTTAAATTTATTCTCTCAATTTGAGAGTTGAATATAGTTTATGTAGAATTGTTTCAATTCAATAAGTAGTGTTGGAAATTCTACTTCAGAGGTATTCCTGAAATAGAAATGATACTGAAGTTTTGTAAGAATACACATAAGGTATACACTAAATGTATACTTTTAAGATTAACTTTTTGTGTTTTTTTGAATGCTACATTTAATTTACAAATTATTTATTAAATTAAGTATGTTTGGCTTACAGTATTATGGGGTTTTAGTAATGTTGTTTTGTTTGTGAAATATTAAAGTAGGTAAACATTTTTTTCTAAAATGAATTAAGTTCTATTTTTTATCAAGATTTAAAGGAAGTTTTAAGGAAAAGTATATTTTTGTAGTATTTCACATAATAAATATGAGAGCTAGATTTAAGATTTAATTATTTGATTATGATTTGAAGTCAACTCTTCGATTTTGGATTTGGTTATTCGAATATTTAGAGAACTCTATTTCAAAGATTTTTATAAGATTTGTTAATGAAAAATACATTGACAAAATGTTTTTTAGAGTAAGTTTAAAATCTAAAAATTTATTTCTAAATACTTAAATCATAAATCTAACTTTGACACATTGATGAGTGTTTAAATTATCCACTCGATCGAATGTGGTAATTAAATGGTTTGTTAATTTCTTATAAAAGGAGCATAATTAAATTAAATTTTAAATTCTCGATTTGACTAAAAGTGGTACATTAAAGTTTAATTTATAAAGAATTTGATCCATGCCTTAGGATATTTTCTTATTAAAAATGGATAATATATAATCTTATTTTTTATCTTTAATAAACTAATTGACATTGAGCAAGCATGAATAACTTATTTATCCTATAAATTCTCGATTGAGTTTAAATTTTATTTACCTAATATTTATTGAATCTCTCTTTAATTTTATTTCATTAGTTTAGATATTTAAACATCCAAACTTTGCGACATAATACTTAGGTTTAATTTTCATTTTTAAAAATTGTTGAGTTATTTAAAAACCATTTGATTCCTCTTTGGATCAATCTTAGAAGTATATTTATCATTTTCTATAAATGATTCATGGACTTGCGAGCTATTTAAAAATACACAAAATTTGCACACAAATCTTTTTTGGCGTCATTGTCGGGGAACTGATAATAGCCTTAAAAACTTGCTAAATTTTGTATTATCAAGTTATTATCAAGTTTTTGGAGCTATTTCAAGGGATGGTAATAACATAAAAAAAAACTCAATAAAATTTGTATCAATAAGTTTCTAGCACCATTGTCAAGATGCTTAAGAAATTTTTTAAAAAAGCATTAGTTTGGAATATCAAGGGCATAAGGGGCCTTAGTGCAACTATGTGTATTCATAGATCAATCTTTAGAGCGATGCTAAAATCATTAAAGAGGCCCATAGAAGACTTATCCTAATCATGAAATAAGTGGTTAAAAAGGAAATCCTTAGACTCCAAGAAGCAAGAGCCATTTACCCGATTATTCATATTAGGTGGGTTAGTCCAATACATATGGTACCATAGAAATATGGAATAAAAATTGTGAAAAATGAAAAAACTTAATTAGTGCCCACTACAAGAACCACTGGATTAATAATGTGTATAGATTTTAAGAAGTTAAATTTATACACTAAAAAGATCACTTTCCTCTTGCATTTATTGATCAAATACTAGAAAGACTAGTTGGGCACGAATTTTGCTATTTCTAGATTGTCATTCAGTTTATTATTAGGTACCTATTGTGCCTAAAGATCAAAAGAAGACCATTTTTCACATGTTCTTTTGGGACATTTTCTTTTAGAAGGATTCCATTTGGGTTATGCAATGCCCCATCATGTTTCAGAGATGCATGATGTCAACATTCTTATATATGGTGGAAAACTTTATTGGGGTATTTATGGATGATTTTTTTATTTATGGAACCCCATTTGTTGATTTCTTTAATAAATTGAATTTAGTTTTTAAATCATGTATTCAATATATCTTGACACTTTTTTAGGAGAAAAGTCATTTTATGGTTTAATAGGGTATTATGTTAGGATTTATTATATTTGATAATAGAATTGAAGTTGACAAAGCTAAAATAAAATTGATTGCAAAATTACCACCTCTATTAAGGGGATTAGAAGTTTCTTAGGACATGCAGATTTATATAAGGAAATTATCAAAGATTTCTCTAAAATAAGTTGTCCTCAAGGTAACTTGTTGTCAAAAGATATTTACATTAGTTTTAATTATAACTGTATGTAGTCTTTTACACTTTGAAAACATATGTCCTATAATTTTGGGACCTAATTGGTCTCTCATTTGAAACTATGTATGATGATTCTAATTATGCAATCGGGGCAATTTTGAGACATAGAGTGGATATAATGGAGATCGAGGTGCTAACCAAGTTGATGCTCCCAAATATTCTTAAGATCCTCAATATGCTACAAATATTCTCAAGATCCTACAAATACTTTGAAGATCAAGTTGGAAACTCAATGGCACTCAAATAAATTATGCCATCATTGATAAAGAATTCATGCATGTTGTGTTTTTTAAAATATATTTAGGTCTTACTTACTAGGTTCTAAAGTACTTGTGCATTTTTATCATGTTGCTTTAAGTTGTGTGCTAAGTAAAACTAATGTTAAGCCAAAATTGATTACATGGTTTATACTCTTATAATCATTTCCCCTGGACATCAAGGATAAGAAATTGTTGAAAGTTTTCTGATGAATAATTATTTTTAGTAGACCCAAATCCATAGTATGCTAACATAGTTAACTATCTTGCTGTTGGCATTTTGAGACCCAAATTGTTGAAAGTTTTCTGGTGAATAAAAAAGTTGTTACATTCTTCCAGGAAATACTTTTGGAATGATCCTTAATTGGAGATGGTATGGTCAGGGTGTGAGGCCTAAACTTGGTGTCTCTTCAATAGATGGTTTGAGCTTAGATCCTATCTTAAAACTCTCCATAACTATATTAGGTATATACATGGGAGGTGTAGCCTCAAAATAGTTCACACAATCAACAATATCAATCATAAACTCTATACTTTTAAAATTAAAACCGATTGAGTTGTTTCTTGGTAAGTTTACTTGTTTTGTTTTAGTAACATGTGTAATAGTCTTAAGTATGGGTGACTCAACAAATTATTTTAAGTTATCATCACAATCAGTAACATTTATCCTTAAGCATTCATTAACATTATCAATATTAGGGGGTTTAGATGCTTTAAAAACATTAAATGTTAATTGTTCCTCTTGCACTCTCATTGTAAGTTCACATTTTTGTTATAGGAATCTTATGGTCCTTTTCCATGTCTGGAACAATGAAATCAACTTGAAAGATTAACTTGTCTTATTTACCAACACATCTTCCACCATACACTGGGGTTGCTTAATTGATCTATCTACCATTTGTAATGTTACTAAAGTAGGTTTAGCTTTACCAACCCCCAATCTCTTGAAGATTGACAATGGCATAAGTTTAATGCTTGAAAATAAGTCATATAGTACTTTCCCAAAATGGATGTTCCCAATTGTGTAAGGAATATTAAAGCTACCAAGATCTTTCAATTTTGGAGTAATTGTTTAGCAAGGATTGCACTACAACCTTTAGTTAAGTTTATTGTCTCATTATCTCCAAGCCTCCTTTTCTTACCCAAGATGTGCTTTAGAAATTTGGTATAAGAAGGAATTTGTTCAAGTATATCTACAAATGGTATATTTTGTGGAGTTTCTTGAAGACTCTACAAAAGTTTGCAAATTATATATCTTTTTTTTTCTTTTGCAATCTTTAAGGGAAATGAATAGTGGGTTTGTAGCGGTTTCTCTTCCTTTACTAAATTATTTCTTTTTATTGATTTCTTTATCCACTATTTCCTCCTAATCCTTGTTAATTTCATGTTTCTCCTTGTCCTTTTTATTCTCATATTCATCCTCATCTCATTAAGTCTCATGTTCCTACTCTATACTTGTATGACTCCTCAAGGCTATGGATTTACAATCCTCCCCAGCTTCTCTTCTTGGCTTTATAAGTATGTTACTTGGAAGGTTATCTTAAGGTCTAGGAACTTCCCATTTGGGTCTCTAAATTCAAAATTAAAGCCTAATGAATGTACACTTTTGTATTTATAGATTTTATGAAGTCTTTCATCATCCTTATTATAGCATTTGTATTGTCCTCAGTAGGTGGCTTCTTCTCTTGACCAGGGTCTCGAAAGGAGTAAGGAAACAATCTAAGGCTAAATACCTCTTCAGTCATGGCATTAAATTTGAATGAATCTCCAACTTTAATAAACCATCTAAGATGTAGATAAGGATCCTTTATTGATAATCCATTGAATTGTCTAACTATTTGTATCATTTGAAACATCACTAGCTTTAATTCAAATTGATTACCTTTAATGTTTGGGCCTATAATACCACGATTGAGCCTTTCCATCATAGCTCTGTCATATTCAATCAGAGCTCTATACCTACATCGATTAATGGAATCTAATTGTTCAAATTTAGCTCATCACTTTTTTTTGAATGGATTAGCCATTTCTTCCCCTTGGGTGACATATTCTTATTTTCATATGGATCTAAGAGTAAACTCGATTTTTGAATCTAAAGGCAAAAGTTCTCTCTTACCAATTCTACTCATATAATAGAGTCAACTATGTTTCTAATAGTACTAAAGGAGATGTAAATTAAAAAACATAAATTAATTAAAATTTCAAAAAATAAATAAAGAAAATTAACTAAAATAAATAACTAAATAATTAAATAAATAAAATTATGAAAAATAACTAAAATAAAATTAAAAAAAATTAATTGCTATTGTTTATAATCCCTGGCAACTGCACCAAAAACTTGATCGACATGAATTATGTGAAATGAATATGCAAATATACATATCATAACGAGTAATATAATGATTAGAAAAGATAGTTTCCAAGGAGATTATGTTATTAGAAATTAATTATTAAAAAATAAATGTTTTTGTGTTTTTATGTTTTAAGAAAGCAAAATTAAAAGAAATAAAAATAAAAAGTAGTATTAAAGAAACTCTAATTTGGTAGCTAAAATGATATATGAGAAAATATCTAGAAATTCTTAATCCTCCAATTTTCTAAATATGTAAATCTCTAAAATCCCCTCAATATAATTATCAATCAATTACATGATCGATTGAATCTAACCAAACTTGTATTCCTCTCTCAAGTAAACTACACACTCTATAGTAATTAATCTAATCACACTTCCATGTTAATTAAATTACATATTGCTCATTAAGTTCTTCAATTATGGATCACATACATAAAAATCATATATCTTTGCCTAGAAGTTATGCATGTTATTTAATTAAGACAAACATTTAAATAATTCTATCAAATCTACTTAATTGCTTCTATCAATCAATTGTTGGCCAAACAATTAAAAACATAAAAATTAGATAAAATAATATGATTAAATTGAAATCATAATTAGGATAAAATATTAGATTATCACATGGTGAAAATTGGGCTCATAAGACCCCTAGATTAATAAATTAGCTAGACATAATTTTGCTCAAAATGCTCATATTTTTCATAATGAAAGACAAAAAAAATTGATAAAGAATAGAGAAGAAGAAGAAATACAATCAATCTCTTAAATTGTAGCACCAATATTTTCTTGAATATCCATCAAAATTGTATCTCTTTTTGAATTTTTTTGCATTTTATTTCTTTTTGGCTCTAAAAACTGATAAAAAATTGATAATTTTTTACTCATTAGGGTTTATGGGTAATTAGAGGGTTAATTAAGCTCAAGCGAATGGACTAGCTGTGATCAAAGCTCGTTGAGTTAGAACCATATGGCATGATGTCATTCGCAGTTATGGATTACATAATGCATGGTAGGAAGAATGGATGAACCAAGTCACGGTGCATGGCATGCCTATCAATTATACAGTGAAATCAATGTTTGGTTCATGGAATCTACGTCGCATCTTCTAATTGGTATACAAAAAATCCAAAAAATTCAAACAAATTGCGAAAAATTCCCAATAATATATTTTCATCCTTTTTCACTAGAAAGTCCATATTTTGATACTTTTAGCCTAAAAATACTGCTTATTGAATAAAATGAGAAAATATTAAGTAGAAAAGTGCACTGATAACTTTACTTTCATAGAGTCATCAGGGTTGAGAGTGAATAAGCATTTACACATTATATATTACCATAGAAAAACATGCATTGATACCCAAATAAATTATTCCACCATAGAGAAAGATTTTTTGGTTGTTGTATTTTCCTTAGATAAATATAGGTCTTACTAAGTAGGTTCTAAAGTAATTGTGCATTCTAATCACGTTGCGTTAAGATATCTACAAAGTAAACCTAATACGAAGGCAAGATTAATCTGATGGGTTTTACTCTTACAATAATTTCATCTAGAAATCAAGGATAATAAAGGCCATGAAAAATTAGTTGCTAATCATTCATCTAGGTAAATTTTTGAATTCAATTATCTTATAGGTGAGAGTAAAGAAGAAATTCTTGAAACTTTTCATATTGAACTGTTATTTTCTATACGTCCAAATCCATGGTATGCTAATATAGTTAATTATCTTGGTAGTGGTATTTTAAGACTTAATATTCCTTATTAGGAAAATAAATTTTTTTAACCTCTTGTAGGCTATACATTTGGGACAACCCTTATCCATTCAAGATTGGTTAAGATCAAATCATCTAGAGGTGTGTGCCTGAAGAAGAACATAAATGCATTTTTGCTCTTTGTCAGGATTGTGAAGGCCACTTTTGGTGGTAACAAAATAGCCTTAAAGGTATTGAAATATGGATTTTGCTAGTCAACTCTTTTTTAAGATGCTATTACAATTTGTACTCATTGTGATAAATTTCAAAGGACATGTAATATAGGAAAATGAGATGAAATGCCTTTTATCATCTAATTTAGTTATTGATCTTTTTGATGTATAGGGATTGACTTTATGAGTCCTTTCTCCCCATCTTCTAGGTATGAATATATCTTAGTTGATGTGGATTATGTGTCTAAGTGGATAAAATCTATACCTATTATAACTAATGATACTAATGTTGTTGTTAAAGTCTTAAAGGATTCAATTTTTAGCAGGTTTAAGATGCCTAGAGTAATAATAAGGGATGCAGGAAGTCATTTTTGTAACAAGACTTTTGATGAAATACTAAGAAAGTATACTATCACATAGAAAGTGGCTATTCCATATCATCCTCAAACTTTCAATCAAGTTGAAGTGAGTAATAGGCAAATAAAAGGGTGGTGTTTGGATGTTAAGTAAGCAATTCATGAGAATTTCTCATATTGTGAATTATATCAACCGAATTAATTTTTTTTTAAGATTAATTCAAAATATTCCATGGATTTAGGGATAATATTTGCTAGTAAATTATCTTTAAGATATATATTAGCTACCTATTCATGTGATTTGTTCATATCTTTATCCTCAACTGAGATGATAGATTTGTGGGTGATCTTATGTCATTCATACTCCTTTTGAGGAGCCTTTTCTTTCTTTACTTTAATTTATTTTCACATGATAGTCATAGTTGTTTTTATTTTTTATTTTTTGTTTCTTTAACTATTTTTAATATTCCTATTTTTACTTGTAATTATTTTCAAATATTACTTAGATTTAATTTAATTAGTATTGGGTTAATTATAAATATTAAATTTTTAAAATATTTGTGTTTTTATTGTAGTTATTTAAGTGTTTTTAATTAATATATTAGTTAGTTATAATATTAATACTAAAAATATGTATTTCATATTAAAAAATAACCTGAAGGATAGTTATGCATGCCACGACATGCATTTTTTTCATCATGATATTGGTGTTTGTTTATAAATTTCTTGGAATCTCAAAAGGCTCGTACAGTGGCATCCTTTCTATTGTACTGAGGCCCACGTGTAAATTCTGCCCAGAAATGCTATCTATAGTGCGTCCCAAACACAATTTCACTCAAATTTTCTTCATAAAAGCATAATTTTTCTCTCATCTTATATACCAAATAATCCTAAAAATCACATCGTTCTTCAAAAATCTTTCAAAACCATTGAAAATTTTGAAAACCATTGACAGATTTTCAAATATTTCATCTTCTTCAAACAACATAATTAGTCAAATATTATTTTTGAAATTAAGTCTGGAAATAAATTCTATAAATTTTTGGATTAAAAAGAGTTCTAAATCCTACTTGGATATAGTGAGGGTAAGGAAAACAATTTTTGATTAATTAAGTATTGTATTGTTTTATCTAGATTATCTATTAACACTTGGATTTTGAGATTTCATTGATTTTTAAAATGGCACCTAAAAGGGTTAGAACTAATCAAGGAAAAGAGATAGAAACTTCTATTGAATATAATAAGACCAAATTTTCTAGTGCTGAGGCCAAACTCATATTTGATAAAGCCATAAATGTAAACAAAAGTTTAAAGAGGAAAGGGGTATAGACTTTGAATTGTGGCAAAATTTTCAATTTGAGGGTATTACTTATATGATAAAAACATTAGGATGGAGATGGTTTGTTAAGGAACCGGAAGCCACTGTACAATCAATTTTTTGGGAGTTTTATGCAAATGTTCCCGACACTATTGACAGTAAGATTAAAGTATGGGGTGTATTATTCTTGTTTGGGCCGTCTAATATCAATCCTTGTTGAGGGACATATGCATGTGTGAGTATGAAACTTATTTGAGTGATGTGGACCATGCTACAGTAATAGAAAGCTTAGCAATATAAGGTGTTACGTAGGGTTATTCTAATAGTAAATCATAAGGCTTTAAATCTAAATATTTGTGTAAGGTTGCCTACCTCTAGTAGTATTTTGTCTATTTAACACTTATACCCACCATTCATTGTAGCTATGTGGATAGAGAGCAGACAATTTAATGTATGCTATAACATCCAAAATGACTATAGATGTTGGAATAATTATTCACAATTGGATGAAATTGTCTACTAACAACCACCAATTGAATTAATTCTTAAAAAGCTCTAAAATTACCATGATTTAATGTAATTTAATTGATTAAATAGATTTATATTTGTATGATTTTATCATATTTTTATATAAATTTTTCATTTTGGAGTCACAAGTATTTTTATTTCTTTTAAGGTATTTTCGTTCAAAAATAATTTAAAGGCTCGAAAAAAATATTGGAGGCTATATATCACAAATATGTTGAGAAAAATGAGGACAAGTCAAAAAGATGAAAATATTAGACAAAATGGGTCAAAACGGTCAAAAGTGTCAAAAGTGCCGAAATTCTCCACGCAGTCACACCTGCGCACACGCACACACTGCGTTGATTTCCATGCGCACCAACTCATGCCCGTCCTGTGTCCCGCACACTTCAACACATGCATGCACCTATCCCACGCACACCAAAAGCCCATCTACAGTAAATCTTGCGCCTCACATGCATGCCAGTCTATCTAAATGCATTCAAAACATGTTTAATGATTAAATAGATTTATTTTTGCTTAGTTTTAGTATCATTTTAAATAAATCTATCTTTTCGAAGTCATGGATATGTTTTAGTTTTCAAGTTTTTTTCTTCAAAAAGGACTAAATTGACCAAACACATGAAGAATATATCTAAAAGCACTCCAACATAATTTTAAAGCTTAAAAGATAAAATATGTTAAACAATACATATTTTCTAAACCATAAAAAGAGATACATAAATATATAGGTTCAAATGTTTTCCGAACTGTGCATGCCACGTCATGGAAAATAAATATGTCATTGCGTGAGGCAAAAGGATTGATATCAATTCATCCCAGATTCTATGCGGGTCATGGCGTGAAAATAGTGTATACTACAATGCGAATGTAATGGATTTAGCCAAAACCACATATAACCTTATATGTCATGATGTGAGACATTTGTATGTCGTCGTGCTAGTCAAATAATCCATATATCTCTCCTTTTCTCCACCTATAAATAAGACCCTATTTTCATTGTAATCCATATCTCATAGCTTCATTCTTAAGTTGATTTCTTAGTCTTTTAAAGGTTTCTTAGCTTTTCTATTATTTAGTTTAAAGTTCTTCTCTCATATGAGATTTGAACAAATTTAGTTTTTGTAATAGTTTTAGTTTCAATTCAATAAACGCTCTTGGAAATTCTTTTAGAGGTTTTCTAGAATGAAATGTTTTTTGAGATTCTATTGAGGTATATTTAAATGTATTATTTTTTTAGATTATCTTTATTTATTGTTTTACATGCTATATGTTTAGTATATTGATCATTGATTAAAATATGCATGTGAGGCTATCAATTATATGGGTTATTAGTAATAATTTTGTTAAGCTTATGAAATATTAAAGTCGACTAAATATTGAGAGTTAGATTTAGGTTTTAATTATCTCAGCTTGATTTAGAGTAATACTCACTAATATTAGATAATTATAGTCTAAATCAATTTTGAGGTATGCTCTATTTTAGGGATATTTATAAAAATTATTGTTGAAAGATATATGGACAATGTATCCTTCATGGTAGTTTCAAGATCTGAAAGTTAGTTTTCAGATACTTAAATCAAAAACATAACTTAGACACCTTGATTAAATCAAAAACATAACTTAGACACCTTGATTAAATCAAAAACCTAACTTAGATCCAATCGAAGGTTGCAATTGAATGCTTTATTAGTCTCTTAGAAACTAAGCATAATTTAGTTAAAATTAACTGCTATATCCATCCCAAGGTGGTAAGTGATTTTAATTCATAACAAATGGTATACCTACTTAATCTCCTATTTGTATATAATAAGAGATAATCAAAAATCTTAATTGAAATTTTCAGTAGCCTACTTAATATTAGAAAAACATAATTAACTAACTAATATATCCCATAAATTCTCCGGTAGATGATAAATGTTCAATGTTTCCTTTATGACAAAATATTGAGGTTTCATTTTTCGTTTTTGAGAATTTTTTAAATTATTTAAAAACCACATGATTTCTGTTTAGACCTATATTCGAAGTATATTTATCATTTTTTATAAGTGATTCGTGCACTTGCAAGCTATTTTTTAAATCATACAAAATATGTACCCAATACTTTCATGCATCAAATTTTGGGTTAACTTATTGGTATATGTCAACCTCCCTCATCAACTCACGCACGTAAAGGCAAACCCTAATTCTGTCAAGCTCGCCCTCGTGATCAGGTAGTTGGAGAGAATGAAAGGGAAACAAAATTGCTTTACATTAGAAAGAAAATGACGCAGCTGGAGTTAGTGGATGCAGGAAACAAAAAAGAGAAGGTATACGTATACGCGTGGCTAGGAAAATAAAAGAGAAGAGAAAGGGAAAAAGGGAAGATAAAAAAAGGTGGAAAAAAGGGAAAAAGAAAAAAAGATGGAAAAAAGAAAGAATTGATAAAACAATTTGGTGTTTAGTGTAAAAGAGAGAAAATTAATAGGATATGCCTATGGCCTCGGTTTTTAAATAACCGAGGCCATAAGGCATGTCTATGGCCTCAGTTTTTAAAAAAGCCAAGGCTAAATTTTCGAAACTAAAGACATGTATTGTATTAGTGGAGGGATCCTTAACATCTGAAAGAGATAATATTTTAAGAACATCACCTCTAATGAAAGTAGCATTTTCCCTCTAAAGATGAGAGCCATGGAGAAATTAGAAGAATTTAAAAGGGATACGGTAGCATAAAACTCTAGATCATAAACTAGATCATATGAAAAAGAAAGACTACAAAGAGATATCCAAGATAAGTAAGCAAATCTTTCCTAGACAAAAAAGAAGTCACTAATATCGTCACTTTATGCAAGTTAAATGATTAAATAGATTCATATTTTTTTAGTTTTACTATCATTTTAAAAAATATTATCTTTTTGAAATCACGGGTATGTTTTATTATTTTTCCGGTATTTTCTTTTCAAAAAGATATAATTAATTAACACTTGAGGACAATATAAGAAAGTACTCCATTATAGCTCTAAAGCTTAAATCCCAACAACAAAAAAGGATATGGAAGAAAATATGGCTTCAAAGTTAATCATATTAACATGGGCCGCGACATGAAAGTTATTGTAGGCCATGGTATGGAAATATTGTGTGTCGTTGATATTTTTATGATTTTATCATATTTTTAAAAAGCACAAAAATTACCATGACTTAATGTACTTTAATTGATTAAATAGATTTATATTTTTAGGATTTTATCATTTTTTATATTAATTTATCTTTTCGAAATCAAAGATATTTTTATTATTTTTCATGATTATTTATTCAAAAATAATTTAAAAATGAGGAAAATTCAAAAATATAGAAAAATGAAGAAAAAAAACTGTCAAATCAGCACACACCCACGCTTGTGTCGCGCGCCCCGTGCATACAACTCGCCAAGTCCCGAGTTTGGCAGCACATGTCTACCATAAATTCAGCACCCATCTACGCTTGTTCCGCTACAAATCTCTCCCCACACACATACCAGCCTATTCAAACTCTTGTAAGACAAATTTTTCAAATATTTTTCCACTTTTTTAGCCTTTTCCCCACCTATAAAAGGACCCTTTCCCCCATTGTAAAATTCATCCCTCAAATTCCTCAATATCTCTTCTATTTCTCTCTCTAGAAAGTTTTCTTTGTTTTTTTTAGTTTTTTGTTTTAAAGTTCTTCTCTTTTTTAGAAGAACTAATTATGCTTTTGTAAAGTTCTAGTTTTTGATTCAATAAACAGAAATAAAAATCCGTTTGAAGGTTTTCGAGAAATGAAATTAGCATCAAAGTTTTGTAAGCATTCTTTTATGCTATAATTTTAAAAAGAATTCTTTACAGTTATTTTTATATTTATTCTTATATTTTATATTTGATTTTCCTATGATTACTTTTAACATTGCTAGCTATTTGTAAATATGATATAATAATAACGTTGTTATGCTTGCAAAATATTAAATAGGTAAAACATTTCTATAAAATAAATTTATTTTGTTTTTATTCAAGATTTTATATTAAGGATGTTAGAGCAAAATAGTTTCTTTTTCATTACAAACTTAAATCTGAAAATTAGATTTTAAGGTTTAATTATCTAGTCCAATTTAAAGTAGTGCTTTTTATTTGTTAGTATAATTGCCGAGTAGTTAGAATGAGACTCTATTTCAAAAGTTGTATAAGAACTATTATTCGAAAAAATATTGACCACATATTTTTCAGTAATGGTTTTAAAACTTCAAAATTAGTACTCAAATAATTAAATTCTTAGGTTTCATTTGGAAACCTTAAATAAATTTTAAAATGTCTAACCCTACCAAAGGTAGCATTTAAATTGTTCATTTTTTTAATTTTTTAGAAAGAAGGAATTAATTTAATTAACCAAATTAATTATCAACCTCACCCATAGGTGTTAATTTATTTGTTCAATTAATAAAGAATATCTAACACTACCAAATGTAGTATTTATATAAAAAAGAATCAATAAATATTAATTTATATCTTTAATAACCTAAATAATATGATCAAGCATAATTAACTTAATTATTTTATCCATAAATACTCCACTATTATGAATGATAAAAAATTCGTATAATTGTTTATTGATTCCATATCTTTGTTTTTTTATGTTATTAGATTAAAAGAAACAATAAAATCAAAATATCGTAACAATATATTTAGGATTTAATTTTGATTTTAAAAGTTGGAATAATCAATTAAAAACCACATATATTCCTTTCTTATATCGACCTTGGGAGTATACTTCTCATTCTTTATAAAATAATTCATTCACTTGCGAGAATTTTAAAAATCTAGAAAAGTTGCTCTATCTAGGAGGATAGTTTTTAATTAGGTTTTGCATCACCCTTCTTTCTTAAAAGCACTCTTGATTAATATTGTTTATGTTATTTAACTTAGAGATTAACTTACGTGTTGCAAATATTGTATGATATAACATGTATAAAAAATGTGTATGTATTATATATTAGATAGAGTGTATTATGTTCTCTTCAATTTAATCATGTATATTTATTTGTAAAAAAAATGTGTTTATATTATATGATAAATAGAGTGTATTATAAATATATATAGTTTAAGTATGTAAAATTATATGTATCAAAATTTGTATAAAAGTTGTTTGTATTATATATATTGTAAAATCTGTATAATTGTTTTTATTCTTTTCTTTATTTTACTAACTTTATTTTTATTTTACTTTATTTTTTTCTTTTATTAGTGTAATTTTCTTTTGTTTGTTTCTTTTACTTAATTTTAATTTTTATTGTTTAGTGTTTATTTTAAAACTTAGTGTTATAGATTAGTTTTAAAAAATTCTAAAATTATCTCCAATTTTAAAGTTTTTAATCACAATCTCTGATAAAAGGAGGTAGTTTCTTTGTTAGATCTAGGTACAAATATGTTTTGATGCCTTAGTTATTTGACTTACACTTAGAAATGGTTTATCTAAAACCCACGATCATGTTCCAAGTATTATGTAAATAAAATTTTGAAAATCCATAGGCCATGACTTAAAAAGTATAGGTAGACAAACTTGTCTTACCTATACGTTTGATTTACTCAATGATGTGGAAAGATTGAGTTTACTTCAAATGAAATCCCTCAAGTTACGTCTTACTAAGATGTTAAACTAAGCTCTAGATGGGGGCAACCCATCATTTTAGGTAATTGTTTTTCATTTGTTTTGTTCATTTAATATCTTTTATTTTTTTAGTTTAATTTAATTGCATGTGAACAATTTTAGAATTGTTAAAACTAAAAATATTTTTTTAGATGTTAGAAGTTCAAAGTGATTTATCTATGTGAACGTTAATGATGAACATGATGGATGCACTTGCATTTCTCCATCACTACTTGCACATTCTCAAGAAATATGTAAGTTTTATTTTCTTTTCTATTTATCTTTAATTTACAATTATTACTTTGAGGACATGTAAGTTCTAGGTTGGAGGTTGTGAAAAGTTATCATGCTTAATTTCAAAAACATTTACCAATTTTAAAAATATTATGTTCACATTTTCATTTTTATTGTGTTTGATTTTTTTTATTTTTTTTGTGGTTTAGTAATTTTTAGAATTTTAGGATTAGTTTTAAAAAATTTCTCACAAAAATTTATCATTTTTTTAAATCAAATTTATGTAAATAGTTAAGTCTTTTGCACTGTTAGATTAATTTTTGAAAGCATATCATGGAGTATATGGTAATTAGTTAGTTTTTGTCATAAGTAGTATTTCATGATCAAGTGTGAAAATTATAATGAACCCAAAATTAGTGTTTAGGAATCACTACCCTTGTGAGATATAATTTGTGCCAAATTTCCTTTATTTTAAGAGAAATATATTTTTTTACTCCAAACAGGTCTTTTATTTCTTCAAATTTTCAGGGGATCTCTATATATATTAGCATTCAATGTTAGGATTTCCACATCTAATAAAGTGACGTTTTTTTTATTGTTTAGATTGAATGACTTAAGTAAAAATTGAGAGTATATGCTCTTTGGTCCTTCATGCATAACTTATACAAAAACAAAAATACATAGGGCTTACCTAAACCATGACAAACATTGAAAAGCCAAAATTTAGCTACTCACCTTATAATACCAAAAACAAATGTACAAATTATACAAGGGTCCTCTCTCTAAATATATATATATATATATTAAAAAAGAGAGAAAAAAAATAATTAGTATAATCTACATATTATAACCCACGTAGTTTACACAGTTGTGAGAAAATACTAATTACAAAATAAAGTTATAGGGAGTAAATCAATAAAAATTCATTGCATTCTCTTCATTCTATAAGGCATATATTTTGAAATTTTTATTTAATAATTTTGATTAAGGCACGAAAATAATTTTGTGATTTCTTTACGAAATCCTAAACATTCGATTCCTTTCATGAGATCAAAGTTATGCAATATTTTGAGCCTTTATTCTTTTATAAGTATGAAAACTTATTAGTTATTTTCTAAACATAAACTCTATTCACATATTCCTTTGTATGAGTGCTTGATTTCATATGATTCAAGTTTTGAGAGTATGGACTTGTAAGGATAGAGTCGAAGCAAATTCAAATTTATAACACTGAAATTGGGTAAATTTAAATTTTAACATTTTTGAAATGAAGTATGAAAATCATTTTCAACTAATTATTATTATAAACTATGACTGTTTAAGAAGTTGAAAAAAAACTTATCCTTTAGATTCTAATTATGATCTTAAAAGATATTAAAAAGCACAAGACATTTTTATGTTTTGTATTATTTTGTGTTGTTTTCTTATTTTTATTATTTTTAAGTTAATTTTAGATTTTAGATTTTATTTATTTATTATTTTTTATATAATTTTATTTTTTTGATTTTTGATTTTTTGATTTTTTGATTTCTTTTTAATTTTTACATTTAGTTCAATATTTGTGGGTATCATTACTGAAAACTCTCACAAGACTTAAAACCGTCCACTAGGAAAACCTAGGGGTTTAAAGGCTTCTTGCATATGCTAAATGAAGCTGAGTTAATCATATAAGTGATTTAGGATAGTTTAATTTTTAGTTTTTAACGATTCTCTCTTATTAAGGGACTAGTAAGAGGTAGGTTGGGGATTGTGATTAGTGCTTAAAAAACGCTAAAATTATCGTGATTTAATATACTTTAGTTGATTAAATAGATTTATATTTGTATAATTTTATCATATTTTTATATAAATTTGTCTTTTTAGAATCAAAGGTATTTTCGTTCAAAAATAATTTAAATACTTGAAGAAAAATACTAGAAGCAATATAGCACAATATTTAAAGGGTAGTATTCATTTATTATACAAATAAGTGAGAAAAAATAAGGAAAAGTAAAAAAAAAGGGAAAATGGAAAAATGGACAAAACTGCCTAGCCAACACATGCCCACACCTATCCCGATTGCCCTACATGCATGTGGTGTCGAGTCCTACTCATGCTAGCGCTCATCCCGCGACAAATCTTGCCCCATATGCGTGCCAACCTATCCAAATGTGTCTCAGACTAATTTTGGAGAATATTTTCCACTCTTTTAGTCTTTTCCTCAATTATAAAAGGATCTTCTTCCCATTGTAAAATTCATCCCCCAAATCCCTCAAAATCTCTTCTCTTTCTCTATCTAGAAAGCTTTTTTTGTTTTAAAGTTATTCTCTTTTTGAGAAAAACTAGCTATTCTTTTGTAAATTTCTAGTTTTTCATTCAATCAACAGAAATAAAAATCTGTTGGAGGTTTTCTAGAAACGGTGTTAGCATCAAAGTTCTGTAAGGATTTTTTTAGGTATAATTTTAAAATAAATTCTTTAGAGTTATTTTTATATTTTATTCTTATATATTATATTTCATTTGTTTGTGATTAAATTTGAAATGCTTGGCTGTTTGTAAATATGATATAATTATAACATTGTTATGCTTGCAAAATATTAAATAGGTAAAACATTTTTATAAAATAAATTGATTTTGTTTTTATTCAAGATATTATGTTAAGGATGTTATAGAGAAATACATTATTTTTCATTACAAACTTAAATCTGAAAATTAGATTTTAAGGTTTAATTATCCGATCTAATTTAGAGTATTGATCTTTAATTTGTTGGTACAATCGCTCGGTACTTAGAGTGAAGCTTTATTTCAAAAACAATTATAAGAACTATTATTCAAAAATCTATTGAAAACATATTTTCAATAATGTTTTTAAAACTTAAAAGTTAGTACTTGGATAATTAAATTCTTAGATTTAATTTAAACACCTTGAATAAAGTTTAAAATATCTAACCCTACTAACTGTGGCATTTAAATGGTCCATTTTCAATGTCTTAGAAAAAAAGAATTAATTTAATTAACCAAATTAATTAACGACCTCACCTATAGATGTTAATTGATTTGTTTAATTAAATAAAAATATCTAACCCCACCAAAGATAGTATTAATATAAAAAATAGTGAATCAATAAATATCAATTTATATATTTAATAACCTAAATAATATTAGCAAGCATAATTAACTTAATTACTCTATCCATAAATACTCCACTGATATGAATGATAAAAATTTGCATAATTGTTTATTGAATACATATCTATCTTTATCTTCCTATGTTATTAGATTAAGAAACACAAAAAATCAAAATATCGTGATAGGATGTTTAGGATTTAATTTCATTTTTAAAAGGTTGAATAATAAATTCAAAATCCCATATATTCCTTTCTTAGATCGACCTTGAGAGTATACTTGTCATTTTCTATAAAATGATTCGTGCACCTGTGAGAGTTTTACAAATTTAAAACCAAAGTATTTGCAAGATCAATATTGCTAATCGGATGCAGGTTTTGTTTCATTAAGTTTTTTTATGTCATTTCCCAAGACTTGATTTTGTTCATCAGCCATAGCTTGAGTATAATGGATCGAGTTCCAACAGTGTATAGCCCATGTATGCCATTGTGTGAAAGAAATATGTGTCGTGACGCTAGTCTTCTGATCGGTATTTTTCTCTATTTCGACATCTATAAAATCGACCCCAATTGTGTTGTAAAAAAATCTCCCTTAGATCCTTATCCTTTTAGCTTCTTAGTTTTCTCTTGAGCCTTCTTAGCTTTTCTTTTAGTGGTTACAAAATTCGTATCTAATTTGAGGGTTGAACAATTCCAATTTATGTAGTAACTTTAGTTTCAATTCAATTAATGTTGTAGGCCATTCTTGGAGGTTTTCCAGAACATAAATTATACTAAGATTTTGTAAAGATACATTTGAGGTATAATTAAATGCATTGTTTTCATATTATCATTATGTGTTGTTTTACATGATATATGTTTAATTTATTGATCATCTATTAAAATATGGATATCTAGCTATAAATAATACGGGGTATTAGTAATATTGTTATACTTGTAAAATATTAAATTAGGTAACAATATTTTTTCATAAAATTAATTAAGTTTTATTTCTTCATCAAGATTAAAACAAAGTTTATTAATAGCTTATTATTTTTAGTAATAAACATGAGAGTTAGATTTAAGATTTAATTATCTGAATCTGATTTAGAGGTAACTCTTTGGTTTGGATTTATTTAATCGGATCGTTTAAGAACTCAATTTGAAGGATTTTTATAAGAATTATTATTAAAAAATATATTTATAACATATACTTCATAGTAGCGTTAAAAATTGAAAGTTAGTTTTCAGATACTTAAATAATTCATCTCAGTTAGACACCATGGAATATACTTATCATTTTATATAAGTGATTATGCCCTTATGAACTATTTTACAAATCAAACGAAATTTGTACACAACATTTAATACATCAAGTTTTTGGTGCCGTTGCTAGGGAGGAATAACATATTTAAATATTTTTCATCAAAATCTTACAAAGCTTTTTGTATTGTAAATATTGTTATTTTCAATATAAACTTTTAAAATATCATGCTTATTAATTATTTTTAGATATTTCAAATTTTCTTTTATTTTATACAAACTAAAAAACATAAAAAATAAATAAGAAAAAATTAAAAAAATATTATTTTCCAAATTTATTTTCTTTTATTTAGTTTTATTTTCTTTAACTTACTTTTATTTTATTATATATTTTTTTGTAAATATTTTATTAAATTTTAAAATCTTAAAACATTTGAAAAAATTTAGATTTTATTTATTTATTTAATTTTCTTTCCTTTAATTTAAAAAAAATCTTTAAATTTAAATTTTCTTTATTTTTCATTTGTTAATTCTTTAATTATTTTATTATTGTGTAATAAATTTTTTCTAATATAATTTATTTTATAACATGTGTATTATTTATTCTTTACTTTGTGTTAAGTATTTTTGTGATTAAACATCTAACATGTATTTGTATATTAATTTTTTATTTTTTATTTTTCTACTTAACAGGGGATTTCAATTTCAATTTTTTATAAATTTATGTTAGGTAGTAGGTTCATAGGTTCCCTCTCACACTTTTCAATAATAATGTAAATAGACCCAAAATATTGTCAAGAAGGCTACACTTTGAGATCCTAGAGCCTTTTGTAGAACAAATTTGTGAACCAGACCTTGACCCTCCATTTGAACCATCAATTATAAGAGAGAATCCACCACCTAGTACACTACAATGAAGAAGTATGCAAGGTTATTAATTGATGCTACTACTACCTCAATCCAAATGGGTGAGGCTATATGGAACTATGAATGGAGAAACATTCATTTTTCATGTTATCATCCTACAATGGACTACCTAAAAAGACTCACTGCCATTCATTAGGGACTTTTACTCAATAGTCCAAACATTCTATCTCAGTGTACTCACCAAGGATAAGCTCAAAATGCATCATTTCCCTTATACCCTAATAGATAGGGTCAAGGCATGGCTAATGTGACTTCTTTAGATTCTCTGATGACTTGGGAGGATGTATACAATAAATTCATAGGAATTTTTTATTCTCACCAAAAAACATTAGAGCTAAGAGCTAAGATTGATACTTTCTATCATATGGATGGAGAACCTTTCCATAAAGCATGGGATAGGTTCAAACTCTTTCTGACTCAATACCCCCATCATAATTATCCTATGTAGTAACATAACCAATTTTTCTATGATGGATTGACACAATAATATCAGTTCATCATTGATGATTCTATTGGATAAGTGATGGGAGAAACAACTACATTAGAGACGTACAATCTCTTAGAAATATTGGGTGGTAATTCCTAACAAAAAAGCTCGAGAATGCGAATAACCGAAGTCCATGTAATTGACTCCAATACTAAAGTTAATGCAACTTACTTAACTGACCTAGAAAATTCTGATTCTCATAACAAATTCCATAATAAAGAAAGAAAAATGTTTTTTTGCAGTACTTTGGAACATCGTACTACTACCTATCCCTACCCAGGAGAAACTAATGTTGAACTTAAGTAGGTTAATGTATTGAGGGGATAGCAACCATGATCAAGGTAAGATCCCAATGCTAATACCTATAATCCATAGTGGATGAATCATTCTAATTTATCTTGGAGGTAGAATAATTCTCCATTTACCTGAGCTTAAACCAATTGGGCCAGAAATTCCACCAACAAATGCCCAAGAATCCTCGAAAAAAGCCAAATCTAGAGGACAACTTGAATGCATTCATTCAAGCTAGTAGAGACGACCAATCATGAGCTAATCAAAGGATGAACTCTCTGGAAATTTCCATTAAGGAGATGGAAGTATAGGTGGAGTATTTAATTAAACACTTATAGAAGCAAAAAAAAAAAGGAATAGTTGCAAGGTAAGAAAATCAATAGAACTCAATAACGAAGGGATATTGAGTTTGCGAAAAATATGAAATCCTCAAGCAATGTCTCACTAAAAACGATAAATATAATCCTGGATGAAGGTAACCTATTATTTTATTTTATTATTTAAAAATAGAATTTTGTATGGTTACTTTAATTATGTACATATTTTTTTGCATTAATTTGTAATTATAATATTTGAAAAAAGAAAAGAAAAGAAGGGAGTTAATGTAAACTAGGTGAGAGATAAATTTTAAATCATGTCGTAGTATGCTTTTTCATGTGCCACGACATGGGGCTATATGATCAATAATGATTTGAAGTTAAAAAATTTGCACCATGGCATGAATATTCTTGTGCCACACCTTACGTTGATTTTTCAGACAAAATTACCTTCCCATGGAAATTTTCTTTTCTCTCTCTCATTTTTCTAACATATTTCACACAAAACCCTAATTTTCTCTCCCATGAAACACCTCAATACCCTCAAAAATCCCACCTATCTTCAATAATTTTTCAAATCTTTTAGAAAAATTACTTTTCTAAGAATTTCCTACCCATTCAACAACGAAATTTTCAAACACTTTCAACAAAAATCAAGAAATCTTCATCTTCAAAAATAGGTGTTCTTCAATCCACAACAACATAAGTAAGTATTCATAAAATTTTAGAATTTAAGTCTTTAAATTAAAGTCTCTAAATTTTGTGAAATATTTGTGATTTTTGATAGTTTCAAAACCCTAATTAGGATAGA
Source organism: Hippophae tibetana (assembly GCA_037013495.1). Classification (NCBI taxonomy): domain Eukaryota; kingdom Viridiplantae; phylum Streptophyta; class Magnoliopsida; order Rosales; family Elaeagnaceae; genus Hippophae; species Hippophae tibetana. The sequence continues at coordinate 38,484,059 of CM072803.1, forward strand.
GAGGAATTAGGAAAAAAAATGGTATAATATGTGTTTCTATCTGAATCTTCTATGAACCTCTAATCTTTAAATATTGTTATATTTTAAAAATGGCACCAAAAATAAGTAGGAAGGGAAAAGAGGTTTCAACTTCTGAAGACTATGATATGTCTGAATTTTCAAGTTTTGAGGCCAAAATACGCTTTGAAAAAGCAATAGAAGTGGTTAAAGGTTTTATACCGGAAAGGGGGATATAATTTAATTCTAGACCTAAGGGAATAATGGATGTCATAGCAGTTTCTATTCAATCCATTATTCGAGAATTCTATGCGAACATTCATAACGCTATCGATAATTTCTTAAAAGTATTGGATGTTCTAGTACCGTTCAGGCCAAACTATACAAGGATATTTGGTGATATAAATTCTCTTACTATATGGTGAATATTGGGCAAGGTGACAGTGAAAACTATTTAAATAATGTTGATTATACTATAATAATTGAGAGCTTAACTATACAAGGGGCAGAATGGATATATGTTAGTGATAAACATAAGGGTTTTAAAGAAAAGAATTTGGATAATATTTCTCATATTTGGTAATACTTTATGCATTCAAGACTAATTCCCAACAGACATTATAGTACCATTGATAGAGAAAGGACAATTTTAAAATATGCAATGGCATCCAAGATGCCTATAGAATTTATAATTCACCATAGGATTAAATTATCTGCAAATAGCCACCATTTGAGTTTCTTTTCCTCCCAATTAATCACTACTTTATGTTAGAAAGTGGGGGTACCCCACTCAAAAGGTAAAATTATTTTACAACCTATTGAATTATTAAACCTAACATATTTTGAAGAGCTCACTTCTGGTATGAATATTGTTTAAAGAAAAAAAAAAGAGTCATTCCTTCAATGAAACTATCTATGAAAGAGAAATTTCATAATTTTGGTGAAATATTGAGCTATATAGAAGAATACTAACAAGCCTATAGTGCCCACCAAGCTGTAATCATGAATCAACTTAGTCATGATGAGGTGGAACATAACTAGTTGATGTATGAAATGAACTAGTTGCAACTAAGTCCTCTAAAGGTTGATGCAAGTCATTTAGTAACACCTGAGTACCATCATTATGATTTCACCAAGAGGATATTTAAATTTTAATCCAAAATTTCATGTTTTTATGTATTTTATTTTATTTTATGTAGAGAACTTTTTATTGTGTTTTGGTTATTACATTTAATTTTATTTTATGTTAATTATTTTATTTTCTATCATGTGAACAATGTTTAGAATTGTTAGTTTTATAACTATTTGTTGAAATTTATGAGAAATACACAGTATTATATCTGTATAAAATTTATATGTTTTGATTAATTGATACACTTATAATTCCATATCAATACTTGAGTAGCTTTTAAAAATGGGTAACTTTTCTATTCTTTACTCTTTATTAATAATTTACATTTCTTCCATCGAGGGCGATGTAAATTCTAGGTTGGGGTGAGGAAAAGTTACATTATAAAATTGAGCTAAATTGAAATTTTTATTTAAACATATTTTCAGATTTTCACATTGTTTACATTTTTATTTATTTTTGTGTGATTTTATTTATTTTTATTGGATTAGTAATTTTTGGTTAATTTCAAAGTTTTTTCTTATAAAATTATCATGTCTTTTATTTAATTTTAAGAAAAATATTAAATATTTGCATTGTTAGATTAATTTTGAAAACAAATCATAGAATAATATGATAATTAGTTAGTTTTTGTCATAATTTGTATTTCATGATAAAATGCTAAAATTGCAATAAACCAAAAATCGGTGTTTAAGAATCAAATATTGGAGACTCATTTATGAGAACATATTTTGAGCAATTATTTTCCATTCAGAGTGATAATATTTTCTACTCTTTTAAACATCCTTCTTATCAATTCTTAATTGCTAGATGATCTCTATAGATCTTTACTTTAATGCTAGGATTTTTACATCTAATTAAGTGTTATATATTTATTTTTATCCTTTAAATTGAATTACTTAAGTAGAATTTGAAAGTATATGCCTTTATTCATGCATGACTTCTAGAAAAGAGACATATAATGGGTTACCTAAGGAAATACAAAAAAAAATCCAAAAATTAGCCTTTCACTATATCATACAAAAATATGTACAAACTGTACATAAGTCCTATCTAAATAAAAAGAATATCTCCTATTAAAAGAGAAAAATGAATTGTATAAGCTAAATACTATGACCCAGAAATATCCTACAAACTTATAAGGAATGGTTAAATACAAAAGAAAGATAGGAAATAAATCCATATAAAGTCATTGCATTTCCTTCATCTCTTAAAGGCATATAATTTTATTTGATGATTTTGATTGATGTAAGAAAATGGTAAGTCGTGTTGTACTTGTGTCTATTTGTTGGCTTCCCGTGTATCAAACACGATTTCTTTTTTTTTTAATTAATGTACTTGTCTTCCTCTATGTAAGGTTGGTTACTACATGTCAATAATTTACACACGCATATAGTACACTTTGTTTGCAAGCTTGTTTACACATACCATGGGGTTTCTTTGTGGTATTTAGCGTTTTTAAGGTGTGGGTATTTATGGATTGTACTTAGCATTTTTCAAAAAGGAAGAATAAAACCTTTTTAACTTCTTGCAAACAAGCTCACAAAAGACCTCGCCACAACCCTGGCCACTAACGAGGTGGCCTATGAAATGGATGACAAGGTGTGCATTTTGAACCCTATAAATGCTCCATTATTATCTATTATATGTTACCCATGTTTTACATAGAAAAACTCTACAAAAGATTTGCACTAATTATTATATCTATTTTTAAAATCATTTTGGAGAGCTTACTCTTGAGTGTGGGTCATTTTGTAAGTTTAGTAATAAAAGCAACAACAAACAAACAAATAATGAATAAAAATGAAAACTAAAATTTATAAAGTAAAAATTAAAATGAAAAATAACAAAAAGTTAAATGGCAAAACTTCTCATGTTTTAGTCTCTTATAAGTTTATAATTATAATCCAAAGCATAAGTTAAATTAACATCTTAAATATTCATAGTTTATTATAAAAGTTAGTTGAGAATCACAATTCATATTCTACATAAAAAAATGTATTAATATTGATTTATCCAATTTCAGTGTTTGGAAAGCAAATTCACTTTAACTCTAATCCTCATAGTACATACTCTCAATATACATTGATATATTAGAATCAAGCACTCAAACAAAGTTATATACGAATAGAGTTGATGTATAGAAATGAATTAATGAGTTTGCATATATTTAAAGAAGAAAAGTCTCAAAATAGTGCATAACATTGATCTCATGAAAAAAAAAATCAAACGATAGGATTTACAGAGAAATCAAATACTATTTTCATGCATCAATTGAAATCATCAAATAAAAATACAATATATGACTTTGGAGATGAATGAAAATGCAATGATTTTAAGGGGATTTATTTCCTTTCTTTTGTAATAGCTATTTCTCACAACTTTTAAGTACTTTTGGGTCATAGTATTTAGTTTATATTACTATTATTATTATTTTTCATACTCTTATCTTTTTTATATAAATACTCTTCCTCTTTTTTTAGAAAGTGGATATGTGTACATTTTGTACAAATTTTGTATGATTTGGTGGTTGGCTACTTTAGCACTTTTTGTATTGGCTTAAGAGAACCTCATATGTATATATATATTGGAAGTCATGCATGAATGAAATAGGAATACACTTTCAATTTTTTTTTCAAATCATTCAATCTAAGCAATAAAAATAAATATGTAATTCTTTGGTAGATGGGAAAATTCTAACATTTAATACAAAACTTATAGAGATAATCTAACAATTAGAATTTATAGGAAGAGTGTTTAAAAGAGTAGAAAAAAATATTATCAGTCAATGAAATGATAAAAGGCTCAGAATATTCTCACAAGGTAGCTCCACTATTTGATTCCCAAGCACTAACTTTGGATTTATCTAAATTTCAACATTTTATCATAAAATACAAATTATAATTGAAATAAATTAATTATCAAATTATTTCATGATATGTTTAAAATATTAATCCAATAGTGCAAAGAAATAATTATTTTCTTTATTATAAAAGCATGATAATTTTACAAGAAAATTTTAAAATGAATCTAACTATCCCTAAACAAATAAATCAACTAAAATAAATGAAAATGAAAACAAATAGAAATAAGTTAAAATTGTAAACATATGTTTAATAAAAAATTTAAAATTTCTCAAATATATTTAATTGTAAAATATTAGATCATCACATGGTGAAAATTGGGTTCATAAAACTCTTAGATTAGTAAATTAGCTAGACATAATTTTGTTCATAAAGTTCATATTTTTCATAAAGAAAGATATAAAAATTGATAAAGAAAGGAGAAGAAGAAGAAATATAATCAATATCTTGAATTGTAGTACTAATCTCCTCTTGACTCTCCACAAAAATTGCATCTCCTTTTGAATTTTTCTATATTTTTCTCTTTTCTTGGCTCCAAAATCTGATAAAAAAAATGTTTTTTGGTTCCCTAGGGTTTATGGGGCATGATGTGATGAATAGGACTCACATGAGATTAGCAATACTGATCCTGCAAATACTTTGGTTTTATATTTATAAAACTCTCGCAAGTGCACGAATCATTTTATAGAAAATTATTCAAATTTTAAAAACATAATTAAATCCTAAACATCTTGTTACGATATATTAGTTTTTGTGTTTTCCTAATCTAATAACATAAAAATAAACATATATATGGATTCAATAATTAATTATACAAATTTTAATCATTCATAACAGTGAAGTATTTATGGATATAATAATTAAGTTAACTATGTTTGCCTATATTATTTTAAGTTATTAAATATATAAATTGATATTTATTGATTCTCTTTTTTTATAAGAATATCACCTTTGGTGGGTTAGATATTCTTTGTTAATTAACCAAATCAATTAACACCTATGGGTGGCGTCGATAATTAATTTGGTTAATTAAATTAATTCTTTTTTTTTTCTAAAAGATTGAAAATGTACTATTTAAATGACAACTTTGGTGGGATTAGATAGTTTAAATTTATTCAAGGTGTCCAAATTAAACCAAAGAATTTAATAATCTGAATACTAACTTTCACGTTTTAAAATCTTTATTAAAAATATATTCTCAATACATTTTTGAATAATAGTTCTTATAAAAACTTTTAAAATATAGCTTCACTGTAATTATCGAGCGATTGTGCTAACAAATAAAAGAGCACTACTCTAAATAAGACCGGATAATTAAACCTTAAAATCTAATTTTCATATTTAAGTTTGTAATGAAAAATAATATATTTCTCTCTAACATCCTGAATATAAAATTTTGAATAAAAATAAAATCAATTCATTTTATAGAGAATTTTACCTATTTAAAATTACACAAGCATAACAATGTTATTATTATATCATATTTATAAATAGTCAGTCATGTTGATTTTAATCACAGTCAAATTAAATATAACATATAAGAATAAAACATAGATAGTTTTTCTCAAAAACTTTAAAACTAAAAACTAAAAAAAAGAAAATTTCTAGAGAGAGAAATCTAGAGAGAAAAAGTACTGAGAAATTGTTTCTTAACATGTGTTTTTTTATAATGGAGGTGAAGGGATTTTTATAGGTGAGGAAAATGGTAAAAACGTGGAAAAATAACTAAAAACATAGTGATATACACGTATTGGAAAGGTTGACATGCATGTGAGGCAATGACATGCGGGATTGGGCAGGATTCGCAGCCGAAAATGCACTGGGTGCTAATGTAGGCATCTACGAGGGTAGAATTCAGCATGAAGCACGCACGGCTTCATGCAAAATTGCAGCGTGGCTACGGGTGGCCTTGCACCTTGGATGGGCACGATTGTGTGCGGACTTTCGACATGATGGGGCGTAGCTACGCACGTTGTTTTGGCATGGTCTGCATGCGATTGGGTAGTTTTTTCCATTTTTTCATATTTTTGACTTTTCTTCATTTTTTCTCAACATATTGTTATTTATTTCCTCTAGTATTATTCCTTGAGGCTTTAAATTATTTTTGAGGCAAAATTACCTAAAAAACAATAAAAATACCCATGATTTCAAAAATATAAATTTATATAAAAATATGATAAAATCATATAAATATAAATATTTTTAATCAATTAATGTACATTAAATCATGATAATTTTAGTATTTTTTAAGCACTTATCATGATGCATGGCATGGGTGAACTGGTCATGGTCAATGTAGTTGAGTCAACCCTATATGGTATGATGTGATTCACAATTACGGCTTATGTGGCAATCCAATGGGAAACATAGGCAAATTATGTGATGAGATACAACACGCTTATTGACCACGCTATTAAACTCAGAATGAACGCCATACTGACATGTGGTATGGCGCTGTGTCACACGGTACATATGGTGTTGCACGATTTTCCCTCTCTACTTGCATGGTGTCCACATGGCTTACATGGTCAGCTCTCTTTACTTGTGTGGCATCCATGTGATTTCTTCTAATAGATCTTATAGTAAAAAAATTATTAAAGAATACAAAACAATTCTAAAAAATTTCCAAACCTTATATTTTTAACCTTTTTCACTACAAAGTTCAATTTTAATATTTTTAACCCCAAAAATATCATTTATTAAATAAATTGAGTAAATATTAAAAAGAAAAATGCATTGATTCATAGAGTCATCAGGGGTCTAATCATAGTCTTAATTTATTGAATTTAGGTAATAAGGGTGTTCTGGTCTTTATATGTATGAAATTGTGAGTTTTGGAATGATTTTTTTCTAGTTTTATAAAATTGATCAAAAGTGCCAAAAAAACCTCTATATTATGTTAATATTCTACAAATAAATGCATATATGTAAAATAATAAATAAAGAGATTGTCACTTAGATTACTTTTGAGAATTGTATAACCAGTCCACACTTAGATTACTTTTGAGAATTGTATAACCAACTTAGGAAAAAAATCTGCAATATGTTTGTGTTGATTAAGTAAGAAGTGGCAATTTTGTAATTAAAAATAGATGATAATTTTGTAATTAATGAAAAAGATATAGTTTTATAATTAATTTAAGGAAAAAAATCTGCAATATGTTTTTCAAATGGGCAATGGTGATTGAGATTCAACATGCAATGGATTGTTTTTCGTCTCTTATATTTTATTTCTTTTTAAATTAAGATAAAATATTAGGATGATCCCATATTTTTTATATATTTTATTTTTTTTCGTCTCTTATATATATTTTTTATTCAACATGTGCCAAAGTTTAACATTGAGTAACAACGTTGACAAATAACAATCAATCGACATCATGGTAAACTTGTAAAGATTAGTGTTAGATTTATAAAATAAAAATCAGAAATAATTATGCAATAAAATATAATAATTTGGTGGTAAAATAAATTTTTTTTATTGTTTTATTTTTCGGGAATTTAGTAAGCAAGAAATAATTGATACATGTGATGGATCATTATTGAGGGCCGGGCCCAATAAAATGTGATTGTTTGTTTAAAACTAAATTGAAAGCAAAAATAGTAAAATATGAAATTAACAGGCTGTTAAGTGACCCCAATGACCATGAAAAACACAGAAAAAGGGATATGGACAAGACAACCTTTCCTTATCAATCCCATTCCCGTTCTATGTACATCTTTAAATTCCCATTTCCTACCAAGAAAATATCACATGCACTTCATTAGAATGGTCCAATCTTAAACCTTTTCAATCACTCGTACAAGATCATTATTAAGATGATAGTGATAATTGCCAACTCAAGGTTGTTGTTTGGCTGCAATTGTATGCTCTAGCCTCTAGCTATTTAACAGTATAAATTAAAATTCACCGTTTTCTTATTTGAACATAAGTAGCCTAACATTATAAATTTTGAATAAAAATTAAAACTTTATTAAGTAGATAGGGATAAACCAAAACTTTAATTTTTAGCTATATTTTAAATTTATTAAATTTATTATTTAACTATTTTAATTAATATATTATATATTTATTAAAATATAAAATCTTGATATTATATTTTAATTTTTTTTAATATTTGACACGACAAATTTAACAAAAATAAACATAATATAAATTCTCATAAATAAATATCTAAATCACATAATAAAATCTATATGATATTTTTTTAATAAAATTAATTTTAAAATAACTATTAAAATTAAATAAATTAAATAAAAGAAAAATAAATGTAATGAAAATGGGCTATTTGTACTATATGATTTGATATCATAATATATTTCAAAACACGTACCAATCTCATTATTCAAACTTTGTATTTGATTTAACTTTTTACATTATTTACCAACTATTTGATTTAACTTAAATAGGCATTAGATATAAAGAGAAAATAGTGGCATAAATTAAGGGAGCTAAAAAATGAACATGAATTGCTCTCATAAATTCAATCGCTTGAAATATTTTTAATCAAATATTGAAAATTAATGTAAAAACTTTTGTAATATTTTGTATCTAATAATCACATACATATTGATATAATTTATTATTTATGATTAAATAATTAATTTTTTATTGTTTTGTAAAAATAATCAATAATATAGTTGATAATAATTTCTACTAAATGATTTTTAAAACAAAAATAAAAATTATCTCTTTTTTTTAAAAACAAAACCTAAAACATTAAGAAAAAATTGATTATTATTTATAAATTTTATGTTTCTAATCATTTTATTCATAAACCTATAAGTATAAAATTCATAGGACTTGGCTTATTCTAAGAAAATGTTTTTTGAAAATGAAAAAAATATATAAAATCTAATTAAAATTTTCTTTTAAAAACTTATAAATAATCTATATTTTGATAATGATTTCTTCAAAATATAAAAAGCATAAATCATAAATCGTTAATAACTATATCTAATTACTAAAAGTTATTTTTCAAATATATAATTTGTTCAATTTTATAAAAGTAAAATAGAAATTTTCTTTTTAAAAGTAAGATAAAGTAGACTAAGAAAGGAACTAATCCTAAGCTTAGATGTAGTTCATAAGATATCTTACATCTACCACTTATAAGCCATTAACTTTTTTTAAAGTAATTTTATCCACATATTTTTTTTTAAATAATATGATGGTGAATGTATATTATGTAAATGAGAAATTGAACACAATAGATGGTGGTGAATGTATCTTATGTAAAAGAGAAATTTTCAATTTAAAAGTAAAAAGAAAAAGGAAAAAAATAACTAACTAAATTTATTCCTTTTGTTTTTCTATCTCTCCCACACCAACCACTGTTTCTCTATAGGCTATGTATCTCACTCTTTATCAAGGTTGCTTTTTATATAGCTCTACAAAAGTAACATTATTTAACCACTTCAAACTAGTTATTTGTTTTGTTTTGACATAAATGTTATTAAAAAGGTTTATCTTATGTTTAATTATGTTAATATAACTAAAATGATATCAAATGGAACAAAAATAAGAAAATTGACAATTTAGGATCAAAAGGGGTCGATAAATCGAGCCATGTGTCTATAGATCAAGAAAGAACTCGATCGATCGAGTATTGATTGAGAAAGTAGGATACAATCTAGATGAATGGCAAAGAATTGGTTGATCAATTGAGAATGGTATTGGTCGATCAAAAAAGGTCTCAACTAATTGAGCATTCTTAAGTTCAATAATGACATACCTAGATCGATCGAACAAGATCTCGACTGATCGAGCAGAGAAGAATATGACACATCAGACCTATTTTAAGTCTAACTAATACAATTTTAGCCATTGGATCAAAACTTATACAATTGTTGAAACTATTAAGACTTTTTTCAACCTATTTAACCATTGTAAGAGGTCATAATTCAACACATGGTTAACTACAATAATACATAATTTAGAGAGAAATAGTCATTTTAGCAAAGAGAAGGGCTACACATCAAAAGCAAATAGAGCAAGGAGATTAGCGAAGATTGAAGATTGAGCTAATACAAGTCAAGATATTGATTGTATTCTATTCTTTCCTCATCTTTTCTTAATTTCCATGTTCTTCTACATTGAATTTATGAAGTTGACTTATCTAGGGTTCTTATAAATCCAATTTTCTAATATGTGAATTAATTATTTTGAACCCATTGTGATTGTTTTTTGTTTCATATTATTTAATATGATTTTCATTCTTGAATTTTTTGACCAAAAACTAATCTATAGGGGTAATTAGATAAATTCGAGAAAAATATTTGATTACTTGTCATGATTAAATAACATACATGATGTTTCTAAGAAGAGATGTACAATTTATATGCATGATATCGATTATTATGAGTTTAATGAGTAGTATGTAATTTGATTAGCATGAGAGTGTAATCCGATTATTTTTTATATGGAACGTAGTTTGCTCGAGAGAAGAATTACATGCTAGATTAAATGAAATTAATTTTATGAATATTATGAAAGGGTTTTTAGTCATTCACATATGTTAGAAATTTGGATATTAAGGTCCCTAGATCTTTCTCTGATATTTTCTACTCATTAATTTAGTAATTTTATTCATTAGTTTAATAATCTTCTACAACTTTTATTTTAATTATCCAAATAGTATTAGAGTAAGTCTCGTTGTACTTGTGTTTGTATGTTGGCTTCCCTTGTGGAAAACATGACTATTTTATCTTCCTCTATGTAGGGTTGGTTATTATGGATCAGTAATGCATACACGTATATAGTTAGAAACACTGTAATTGAAAGCATATTTTTCACACACCATGGGCTTGGTTATTTAGTAGGCATGCTTGACCGTGAGTGGTGGATTTTTGCTCTATTCAGGTATAGGTATTTATGAAAATTACTCCATAATTTTTAGATTAAAAACTTAAAATTTTTGGCACCTCAATGAGGTCCTTAACAAGGATCTCGTTGGACCCTCGACAGACACCCGACGAGGTGGTTAGCAAGAACCCTTGGCGAGTTGGTCAACAATACCCTTTTTTTCTTTATCTCCTTACCCATTCTTGATATGCCAAAATTCTACTAAAATTAGTACTAAAAATTATATTTGATTCAAAAATTACTTTGGGAGTATTTGCATATTTATACTACAGTGTTATGGGTAAAATAGATTTCTTGAGTATTGAGATCTTGACTAGTTTACATTCTCTATGAGACATAACATTGCTAGATTGGGTTGGGTAGCTGTGGTGAGATAGCAAATCATTATCTATGTGCATTACATGGATTGACTATGTGTCCTACATAGACAATTTGTGGTTTGTGATGGAAAGTGTTTCAACGATAATTATTGATTGTTCGTGATTGTGGGTGGTCCTCAAGGTTGATTTTTATTTTCTCTTCACACTACTGATATTTGATTTCTGATCACACCATATTGGGTGGTGTTGGCTTTGGGGGTAAGCTAAATTTATTAGTTGAACCATATTACTATGGAGGCAATAATAGGCAATTCAGATAAAGGTCTTGACTAATAGAGGTATTGGTGGTTTTATTTTTATTAGATTGTAATTGTTTATTACTTAGTGAATTATTTATTGTCAAGTAGTTGCTATAAGTAACCCAAGGATAATACCACATGGATAGGGTTTCTATGTGGTATTACCTTGTTACATCATTTGTTATGCATGCTCTATTATTTTTTTAGTACAATCTCAGTTTAAATCATGTATGATACAATATCCTAGTGTTCAAGCTGTTATTAGAACCCTTTAATTATCTTACTTTTGCTTCTATATAATATATCAGTTGATTAAAATTTTCTTATTTTATGAGTAAGTTTTATTTAGTGCTTCTATTATGTTTTGTTATGTGTTTATCTTTCTACTTATTACAAGTTAGGGATAAGTCCTTAAGAATTTTGTATCTTCTTACCCTAGTTATGTATCAGGTTATGAAATCTTTCAATTGGTATCAGAGTCGGTGCACTCTTTTAGGTCTTAACCGATCCAATGTTGATTCTTTTAACTCACTTATCATGTCGCATAGTTCTTTCTAGACTCAATAGAAGGAGGTAATTTTGGTAAACCTTTAATTTTCAATGCGCTAAATTATGGCTATTGGAAATCTCAAATAAGGGCCTTCTTATCGTCCCTCAGAGATCATATTTGGATTTTAATATAGAATGGCTAGACATATCCAACCAAAACCCTCTCTGATAATAATGTGATTCCTAAAACCATGATTGAGTGGACAAAAGTATAAAGTAAGGAATCTGAATGGAATAACAAGGGATTGTATGCAATGATCCGGGATGTTATGAATTATGAGTATAAAAGAATTCAGAGTTGTACTACTTTGAAACAAGCATGGGACATTCTAAAAACTACACATAAAGGTACTTCTATAGTCAAGAGATCTAGAATTCTAAAGTTGAACAAAGACTTTGAGCTCTGCATTTGGCAAGAGGATGAAACCTTTGAAAACTTTTATTCATAGTTTTCAAACATTGTTAATTGTTCTTACAACTTGGGTAGACCTATTAGCAAGAAAATAAAAATTGAGAAGATCATCACAAGTCTCCTATATTGGTTCCATGCCAAGGTAACTGTTGTTGAGTCCATGTGCAAGCTTGATGAACTTACTATTAATGAGTTAGTTGGTGGTTTGTAAGTTCTCAAACTTTATCACCTATTGCCCAGATAAGATCAAATTGAACTGAGAAGGAAAAGGGTTAGCTCTCAAGACCACCAAGGGTAGTCATCCCAACAACGATATGAATGCCACTATTATGAGTACTGGTGACTTCTAATAAGGAATAAATGTCATTTCTTGCTAAGAGATTCATCAGATTCTTCAGGAAAAAGAAACTGTTCTCTAGGAGGATAGTTTGAGCACTAGAGGCTCAAAATCGATTAAGATTGATAAAGACTCAAGTAATGAAGTTAAGAAACCTAGTGAAGTTCATCCCTAAAACATTAGGTTCTTGGAATGTGGGAAGTTAGGACATATTGCTACTACTTGTATTCATAAAGAAATATTCATGAAAAAGTGTGATGTAAAGGCTAAGGTTAGCATTTTGAATAGTACTAGTAGTGATGATGAGGATGACACTAAAATTCTAGCTTTCTTTACTTCAAGAAATGTCGTAGATCCCCTAACTACCACCTCAAATGCTTAAGAGGTTTCTATTGAAAATGATGAAGATGAATGAGATGAGTTACTTGATTCTTACAATGTGCTCTTGTTATAGCACATTAAATAAGAAAATTCTAAGAAAAAGGCTTTGGAGAGCCTGGATAAAAAGAAGCATGAGATAATTACATTGAAGAAAAATCTTCAGGAAATAAAGTCCTCAATTGATGGACAATCACATGATGTCACTAAAAAGTATATGGTCATTCAAAATAGATGCAATAATTTGCAAGAAAAGTTCTATATAAATCATAAGAAGATGAAGAAACTTGAGGAATAGCTAAAATGTTCCACTTTGGGTAAAGCTACTCCATTATATGTGAATAATGATCCTTCATCTATGAATTTCCTTCAGTCTTTCCTTAAGGAAAATGAAATATTTAATTGAAGCTTTGAAGCACAAACCTTTTGTCAATAATAAGGAACTAGCTCAATTTGACTCTACTATCAACAAAATGATGACTTGTTCATAAAAATTAAAAGGTATAGTGAAAGGGCTTCTACTTCTACTATGGCTACTACTAAGTTTGTTAAATCAATTGCTCAAGATCCATAGTCGAAGATAGCTAATTCCAACCAAAAATTTGTGCTAGTTGTTTCATTCCAACCAGTTTCCTCTTATAAGGTGTACACCTTACCAAATGCTAGTTCTTCTCATTGTTCTAGTGATGGTCTATTGTTCCTATCTACTATTACTCCTATGTGCCATTATTGTGGTAAACTTGGGCATTTGAGACCACACAATTTAAAAATTGACTTCTTATCCTTATATGAAAGCTAATGTGAGCACTTCTTCTACACCTCTGCATACTACTACTTGGTGTCAGCAATCTAGATTCTTTATATCCACTATTCATGTTTGTTGTTTGTGTGGCACTACGACCACCTTGTAGGGTAGTGCCTATATACTAAGGAGTACATCTTAGAGTTTATCATTTTGCTCTCCCTCATCTCTTATATCGATATATCGCTATTGTGACTCATCTGAGCATCTTCAAGATGGTTGTATAATGCATCATAGTACATAAAAAAAATAGTTCTTCTTCAAAAAGCCTTCCTAACCCAATTTATATGGATAAGTCAGCAAGATTTTCCTAAAATTATGAAAGACAAACCTTGAGTTCTATATATTCCATATGCTCACATGATCTGGAGACTACTTCCTCACCTAGTTGCCGCTCACAAAATTTTTAAATGGAGGGATGTTGTTTGATCACTATTTTGGGGTGATCTATGTGGGGTTAAGCTTTTTAATTTTTACTCTCTTATGATTTTAGTCTCTTGTACGTGACTAACATTTTGTTTTGTTGTCTAAATGATTTTTATCTATATTTTATCTTCATTTACTCATTTAAAAATAAAAATTATTTATGTTGGTAGTTTGACACTCTCCTTTTCTCTTTCTCTCTCTCCTTAGAAATTTTCTTTTCATTTCTCAATGCTATTCACCATACATTCACTGAGGTGGCTTGCCAAACCCCTTTTACACGCTCTCTAATGTGGGTCACTGAGCACTCTAGTAAGGTGTTTGGTGAGGACCATGACGAGGTGTACTTATACCTATAAAATTACCCCCTAGTGCGTATTTTCTTCACACCTCATAATTGTTTTATTCACTTCTTACTATATCACTACCCCTTACCATTTATTTCTTATTAAATATGGCCCCAAAGCATATCAAAAGTGCAAATAAGTCAACGCTATCTAAGCTTACTAGCCCTTCAGGTAGTGCACATGTTCTTTGTGAGTAATCTATGGATATCCATGACTTTCCTACTATCGAGGATAGGTTTTCATACTTTTCTTGGATTTCTCTTTGATATCTTACTTATTCTTCTAATGATGAGTTTTTTATGGAGTTCTATGCTGCCCTACATCCTGTTTCCTCTATTGGCTTTTTTACCCTTTTTGTCCTCTGAGGGAATAGAGTCACCTTTGCTATAGATGATATTATTAGTTTATTTTATCTTCTAGATGTTTAGTTTCCTTCTTTTCCCATCATTTCTTTTGAATTTGAAAATATTGCTTCTACTTATTTTCCTAATGAATTTAATCTTGTAAATGATTACAATATGATGGAGATAGTGATCTAGTTGGTAGGGCTACCCCTACCTATAATGGTAGTGCTCTCATTGTAAACTCAATTGCCTATGGTTTTCATCTTAATCATGTTATTAGTGCTTTCATTCATCCCTGTTCTCATCATCATACTATCCCACCATTCTCATCATCATATTATAGATCTCACTAGCATGATTTATAGGAGCATTGTTTTTTCATACCATTTCTCCTCTTAACTCTACACTTCACTATCTCTCTTTGATTACCAAGTGGGGTTCCATTATTGTTTTGTAATAGCCCTTTTTATTGTCCTAGTAGAATTTCTTATTCACTCTCACTTCATCATTTTAGTCGTGGCTCTCAACGGTTGTCTTCTTCTATGAAGGCTACTCAGTCCATGCATTATGAATCCATTCTTGTTTCTTCTACTCCTTCTACCTCCATTCCTCTTAGTGATGAGTTTGTTAATCTAATGAATAATCTTCTTCATGAGTTGCATATTCTGAACTAGAATATAATGGATATGTAAAGATTTCAAGCTTTTGCTTAGGGTATATCTACTTCTTATCACCTTGTTGTACCTCTTCTTGTCTTTTGCCTCAGTTAGGCCTCGACCTGTAGGTTCTAGAGGCCTTTTTTTCTTGATATAGTACTACTTCTCGTAGCTCTCTGGCTTCCTTTTTTTCAAATGGTGGAGATGAACCTAATGTTCCTTTTGAACTCGACAATTCCTTTAAATATTTTGCTACTACTATCCTCCATCTTCAAACTAGTACACAATCCTCAAGTCCTATTAATGCTGCCAGTCTACACACAATGGTTTCCATAAGGATGATATTGTAGGAGAGAGAATGGAGAGTTTTGAACTCTTTTTCATAGTTTTTTTAAATTATTTCAATTCATTACTTTAAATTTTTGTAAAATATTTACTTAATAAGAATGAGTTTGGTGTGTTCCTTAATCTTTTATTTTTGATATATGTAGTCTATTTGTTTGATTTGATCTTATCTATTGTGTTGCATGAATGTTAAGATAATTATATATTTGTATGCATTCTCTTCCTCAAATATGAATATTTATTTGACTTTTTGTGTAATAAAGGAGGAGAAATTTTTGCAAAAAACTATGTATTTGTTCCATGTTGTGCTTTGCATGGGTGGTTAGTGTAGGATTGTACTGCATCTTGTTGCTTGACTTGCATACACTTAGGAGGAGTATTGCATGAAGTCATGGATAGTTGTGTACACTATATGTGTTTCTACTGCATAATTGTATATGTTTTGTCCATTTGTTTATACATGTCGGTAACACGATAGTATTTGGTTAGAGTACATGATGTTTCTACATGATACATTTATGGGGTATGTGGTTGTTTCGTGTATGCAACTTATGCTGCCCAAATTTTATTGTTAATAAATAGTTAGGAAGTGCACAAATTACTTTCTAAAAAATTATAAGTATACTTCCAAGGTTGTTCTAAAGATCTATGTGGTTTTTAAATAATTCAAAAAAAATCTTAAAAATGACAAAGTAAACCTAAATGCTCTATCACAATTATTTGGGTTTAAAAATCCTATTCTAATGACATAAATTTAAAGATAGATATGATTTAATAAATAAAACTTTAATCATTGATGACTTTATGAAAGTAGAATCATTAGTTTACTTGTTTTATTTAATAATTAATATTTTTAAGGCCAAAAAAATTAAAATATAAACTTTTTAGTGAAAAGGGATGAAAATATAATTTTTGGAATTTTTTGAGATTTTTCTGGAAGTTTAATGAATTTTTAATGTATGAATAATCAGAAGGTGCCACATGTCATACCATGCAAGCAAAGGAGTTGACTAGGCAAGCCATGCAAGCACGGAGAACAAATCAAGTTACACCATGTGTGAGGAGGATGAAACACATGCCACGTGTCAGCATAACATTCAATCTGAGCTCGGAAATTAGTCATCGTGCCATGCCACGTGTTGCTACGCCATTGCTCGACGCATTCCAACCCTGCGCCACACCATCTCTTTCAGGGAATCACATCATGCCATATGTCACTGACTCAGTAAGCATTGACTCTGACCAGTCTCTCCTTCCACGCGCTCCCTGATTGGCCCAATTAATTTCCCTTGCCACGTGTCGCGCTGTGATTTGCTGAAACTATTAGTTTTGCTTGTTTTGATTATAGCCCTTGATCTGAAGCTGATCTAACGGTCCAGATTGCACTTCAGCTTTATTTAAGCCCTTAATCATTCCATAAACCCTAATTTGCCTCTATTAGCATAATTTTGGTCATTTTTGGAGCTAAAAAAAGAGAAAAAAAAAACATAAAAATTTAAGAGAAGACACAATTTTGGTGGAGATTCAAGAGGAAATTAATACTACAATTCAAGAGATTGATTGTATTTTTTTTTCTACACTTTTTTTTTATCAATTGTATGTTTTTTTTTTATAAAAAATATGAGTTTTATGAACACAATTATGTGTAATTAATTTATTAATCTATGGATCTTATGAACCCAATTTTTACCATCTAATGATCTAAAATTTTACCCCAATTATAATTTTAATTTAATTATATTATTTAATCTTATTTTTATGATATTAATTGTTTGGTCAACAATTTATCTATAAAGATAATTAAATAGATTTGAGAGAATTATTTAATTATTATTTTTGATTAAATAACATGCATAATTTCTAGGCAGAGATGTATGCTTAATGAGTAGGAATACATGTTAGGTTAGATTCAATTGATCATATAATTAATAGATAATTATATTGAGAGGATTTTAGCGATATTCACATGTTTAGAAAATATGGGGATTAAGTATTCCTATATATTTTCTCATATATCTTTTTAGTTTCCAAATTTGATTTAATTAATTATTGCTATTTATTTTTAATTATTTTAATTTTGCTTCATTAAAATATAAAAACACAATTTTTTTTAAGTTTTAAAAATTAGTTTATAATAAAATATTATCCATGAGAACGATATTTTCTTATCATTATATTACTTGTTGCGATACGTATACTTGTGTATTCATTGCACATACTTCGTGTGTGGCGATCAATCATTCATTGTAGAATTTATGGGATATTTTAGTTAGTTAATCATACATGCTCACATTAATTAGGTTATTAAATATATAAATTAATATAACTGATTTTTCTTTTTTGTATGAAAATATCCTTAGGAAGTGTGCACATTCTTTGTTAATAAAAAATAATTAATATCCTTAGGTAGAGCCTACCAATTGATTAATATTTAATTATGATTTATTTCTAAAGAAATAGCAAATCATGTAAATCACTAATTATGATGGAGCACATAATTTAAACTACTATTCAAGGTATCAAAGTTAGATTTAAGATTGATGTATCTAAGAACTAACTTTTAGATTTTAATTCTATTATTAAAAATATATCATCAATATATTTTTCAATAGTAAATTTTGTGAAAAATATATTGTTAATATATTTTTCCAAAGTAAATCTTTGTGAAAAATATTTAACATTTAATATAATTCTAAATCATATCTAAATAATCAAATAATAAATCTAACTTTCATATCTTAAACTTACTACGAAAAATATGATGTCAATATTTTTTTCTGTGATAAGCATTGTAAATTTCTTGAACGAAGAAATAAAAATCAATTTATTTTACAATTTTTTTTCCTAAGTTAATATTTTATAAGCATAACACACAACTTATATAATATATTATTTTAAGCCAAATATGCTTAGAGTTGATAAATGATCACTACATTAAAAATAGCATTTAAAATAGCACATAAAATTAATCCTAAAAATAAAGGAATACATTTAAAATATATGCCTCAAAAGTATCATTCAGTGTACAAAATATAAGTATTGATCTATATCTAAAAAACTATCAATCAAATCTGTCAATACAATTTATTAGATCGAAAAACTACTATATTATATTATAAAAGCTATAAACCTAATACTATAACAAATTTCTTAAAGAGAATTTTTTGAAGAACTAATAATTGTTACTTGAGTTGGTGTTAGTGTGTCTTTTACAATAGGAGAGGGTTTATAAAGGAAAATGCTACAAAAAAGAGAGAATTTTTTGAAGAACTAAGAATTTTTGGCTGAGTTGGTGTTGGTGTGTCTCTTACAATAGGATGGGGTTTATAAAGGAAAACGCTACAAAAAGGAGAGAGATGTGGATCGTATGGTCAAGTAACACGACACATTTTTTCCATTACCGCAACTTGCATCAATCTAGTACACATTTCAATTGGGATGTGATGCACTTATGCCATAACACACTTAAAGCATCACCGCGACACGTATTAAACTATATTTCTTTAACTTCTTTTTGTTTCACCCCTTACAAGCTTGATTGGTTCACATGAAAGGCTTACGTATGTTATACTTGAATTCCTTTTGTTTATGATTGAGTGCTTTTAGGTATGATTCTTCATATATTGATCTTTTTAATGAATTTTAAGGTAAAAATACTTGAAAAACAACAAAATATATTCATGATTCAAAAAACATATATTTACTAAAATAATGATAAAATTATGCAAATACAAATATGTTTTTGAAATTAAAGTTAAAATAAATTAAGTAATATTTAGTATTTTTAAGCATTCATCAGGCTATAGGTGTATGTTGAAATCTTCTAGCTTCTGATATACTGTGTGCAAATTTTTTGAAACCCTCATGTTTCAAACCCAAAAAGTGTGGATGAGTTGATCCATAAAGATGGATGAAGTGCACAAGATTGATGCACTTGGAATAGGTGTGTTTTTGGAGTGTTGGATATGTTTCGATGTTTTGTTCATGAGAAAAAAATCTTTAGGTCATCTTCATGATCATGTCTTGTTTTATGTGTTTATGTAATTAGTTATGTAGTGTTTTGATATGGAAAGCCAAAGGGGGAGTATGTAAGTCTTATTGTATTTTATGTCTATATGTTGGCTTCCTATGTACAAAATTCAGAGTCTATTTATTTTACTCAGTACTCTACCTTCCTGTATATAAGGTTAGTTACTAAAAATCAGTAAGGTATACACACACATAGTTTGGAACACTATGATTTAAAGCATGTTTTTCACACACCATAGGTTGGTTGTCTAGTATGCATGCTAGGTTATGAGTGGAAAATTTGGGCTCAATAGGGTTATGAGTATATATGAAAATTACTCCATAATATTTGGATCAAAATATTGAACTTTTTGGCACCTTGATAAAGGCCTCATTAGATTCCTCAACACACCCCTGATGAAGTGGACGGTAAAGACTTTGGTGAGGTCGTGGTAAGGTGGTCTGGCCATTCGTGTTCCTTCTATAAGTGCCCATTTTCTTTGTCTCCTTACCCATTCTTGATTTGTTAAAATTTTGCCAAAAATTGCACAAAAAGTTACATTTGATTCATAAATTAATTTGGGAGTGTTTTTGTATTTATACTACAATGCTTTGGGTAAAAGAAAGTGCTCGAATGTTAAGATCTTGACTATTTTACTTTGTATGTAAGACACAACATTTTGAGATTTGGTTGGGTTGTTGTGGAGAGATATCAAATCATTAGTTATGTGTAGTACATGGATTGACTATTTGTCCTTGTAGATGATTTATGGTTTGTGGTGGAAAGTATTTCCTATGGTGGTTATTAAATGTTCGTGATTGAGGGTGGTCTTCAAGATTGATTGTTCTTTTCTCTTCACATTATTGATCTACTATTTTTTCACACACCATATTTGATGGTTTTGGATTTGGAAGAAATCCAAGTTCATATTTCAAACCAGGTTATTGTTGAGAAAACAAGCGACATAGTAATAGGCAGTTCAAATAGAGGTCTCGACTAATAGAGGTATTGGTGGTTTTATTTCTATCAAAGTTGTAATTGTTTTATTACTTAGTGAATTGTTTGTTACTAAATGGTTGCGATAAGCAACTCGAGAATGTTACTAAATAGATATGATTTCTATATGAGTTTATCTCATTACATTGTTTATTGTGCATGCTCTTTTCTTCTATTGGCACAATCTAAGTTTAAATCATTTATGTTACAACTTACTAGTATTTAAACTCTAATTAGAATGCTTTAATTATATTTACTTGATTTTTCTTCTAAATAATGTATCTATATTAAAGTTTTTTTATTGCATAAGTATATTATTTATTATTGATATTGTGTTCTTTTATTTGTTTATCTTTTTGTTTCTTGCAAGTTAGGGACAAGTTCTTAAGGAATTTGTATCTCTTTACCCTGGTTGTGTATTTGATCATGAACTCTTTCAATTACTATTATTCAAATTGGAAATCAATTATAAAGCAATTAAACTCTTTGTGGGATCGATATTTGTACTTAAAATAAACTATATTACTTGCATGATCTGTGCACTTACGGTAAGTGTGTTAGGTTTTTGGAACCATTGTCAGGGAGTTTTAATCACTTTGTAAAGAACATCAATAACATATGTTATTATACTAGTTTAGACCTTTTAATTTTTGTTTTAATTTTTCTATTTTATGCCTAGCTTGATAGGTAATAATCTTGAACCCTTAGATCCTGAAATAGAAAGAACCCTACACCAGTTAAGAAGAAAATGAATACCACATCATTAATGAGGAATTATGGAAGAAGATAATGATCAATAGCCATTGTTATCCCACTTCCTTAAGGGATTTTGATGTCCTTAAAGTATATGGAGCCCAATCATTTATACTTAGACCAAGCATCAATGCTAATAACTTTGAACTCAAACCAGCTGTCATTCAAATGGTATAGGTTAATTAGATTGGAGGACTAGCTAACGATGATCCTAACTTTCATCTTGCTTCATTTGTAGAAATGTAGGACAACTTTAAGATGAATAGTTTTTATAATAATACAATATGCCTTTGTTTGTTCTCTTTCTCATCGAGAGACAAATTTAGGCATGGTTAAAACCACTCCGAACAGGATCCATTTTTACTTAGGGTAACTAGCTCCATATTTTTTGGCCAAGTATTTTCTACATTCAAATACGATCAAGCTTAGAAATGACATCACATCTTTTCAACAATTTTGTAATGAATCCTTTTATAAATCATGAGAACATTTTAAAGAGATTTTAATTAAATTCTCGCATCATGATCTTCCTATTTGGTTGCAAGTACAAACATTCTACAATAGATTAATATCAATGACTATAATTGATGATGCAACTATGGATGCTTTAGTGAGTAAGACTGAATATGAAGCTTTTTCTTTACTTGATTAAATGGCCTCTAACAACTATCAATGGCCTATGGATAGGCCTAATCCAATGAAAGTAGCTGAAGTAGTAGATATGGATACCTATACCGCATTGCAAGCTCAAACCAATACTTTGTTGTTAAAGTTATCTAGAAAGATGGATATTGGGTTAGTTGGAGTAAAATGATGCAAAAATCATTTATTATCTATGAGTATTGTAATGGACCCCATTCAACTAACATGTGAGGAAATTTTCCCGAATTTGTGAATTATGTTAACAATTTGAATAGACAAGGGAACCCATATTCCAACACTTATTATCTCGATTGGAGAAATCATCCAAAATTTTCATGGAACAATAATCAAATAGTAATTAGTTTCATCAACAACCTATCTTACCACTATGTTTTCAACCACAACAACAGAATCAACATAATCAAGGAAATAAACCTACTACTAATGGAGATATGGGAGATTTGGTAGGATTATGAAATACATTATTCAATCTATTGACACTCGAGTAAATACTTCTGAAACCAGTCATAGGGCATCTATTTGAAACTTAGGGATGCAAATGGGGCAACTAACCCAAGCTATTAATCAAAGACCCCAAGGTACCCCCATGTGATATAGAAATGAATCCAAAGAGACGAAGTAAAGAAAAATTCCATGAAATCATGTTAAGAAGTGGTATAGTAATTGGGAGTAATTTGGATTACGATGAGAAAGAGGAAAAAAAAGTAATGGAAGAATCCAAATAGAAGGGTTTAGAAAAAGAAAAAGTTAATGAAGAAGTCAATTCTCCCAAGAAAATTAATGTCGGCATTCCAAATATACCTTTTCCTAAAAGGTTGCAAAAATAGAATGTGGACAATCAGTTTTTAAAATTCTTGGATATCTTCAAAAAGTTACATATTAACATTCCTTTTACTCATGCCCTAATGAAAATTCCTTTTAAATTAAAATTTATGAAAGAAATTATGTCTAAGAAGAGTAACTAGAAAACTCTTGCACAATACCTTTAACTGGAGAGCATTGTGCTATCATGGAAAGAAAATTACCTCTTAAGAAAAAAGATCGGTGAAGCTTTGTAATCATTTGTACAATTGATAATCTATACTTTGACAATGCACTTGGTGACTTTAAAGAAAGTGTGAACATTATGTCCCTTTTAGTTTTTCAAAAATTGGGGCTTAGAAAACCTAAAACGACCTCTATCATCCTAGAAATGACAAATGGTACAAGCAAGAAGCTAATGAGGATAATGAAAGATATGTCAGTCAAGATGGAGAAATTTATGTTCCTAATAGATTTGATTATCCTAGACTTGGAGAATTACAATGAGATACACATCTTTTTTAGAAGAACCTTCCTAGCTACAGGGAGAATTTTAATAGATGTGGAAAGAGGGGAGTTGATAATGAGAATGGAGAAAAAAGAAGTCACATTAAAAGTTCTTAATTGTTCATAGAATTCTTATAACTTTTTAAAACAACCAAGAAAAAGAGAGAGAAAAACATTAGGAAGAAAAAAAGGGTATGAAGAAATAAAAAAAATTAAAAAAAGGAATATGGGCAAAAAAGAGTTATTACTTGGATAGTCATGATAAGAGCAAGCCATTTAAGAAGGAGGTTTATATAGTGTAGAACCTAAAAAGTGGAAACATTGCTTAAGGTGGTAAAAAAAAGGCCAAGAAAGAAAGGAAGTTATGGAGGAGCCCCAAGAGTACTACTAGAAATGCTACACTGGTGGATCCACCTTAAGCACTTGTGGATTCTTATAGAAAAAATGTTAATATAGGATTTTTTTTTACTTTTTTTGTATTAATTATTTGTATAGAGGATAAGTAGTCAATTCTTAAGTTTGATATTTTTTTGAATAAAAATAAAAGAAGTAAATGACGTTAAATTACATTTAATTTTTCCTTTATAAATGACTTTAGATAAGGAAAGAAATAAATTTCTCATTAGATTTTTTAAATAAAAAAGATGATAAATAAATGCTAAAATAATTTTGTAAATATAGTTTGTTAATATTAAAATAACATAGTATTGATGTTAAAATTTTTTTAAAAAAATCTTTTATTAATCATATTTCTTAATAATTTAAATTCTCACCATTAATGTGATTTTTGTCATCTCATAAATGACATTTAGGGAATGACCTTTTATTTTCTCATAAATAACAAAAACTATAATCAATAAATAAAAAAAATAGTCAAACACTTTTTATTATTTTAATTTTCGTTTTCTTCTTAAAAGTAGTTAAATTTAGTCTTTTAAATAAAGGTAAAAAGACAAAAAAAATATTAAAATTGACCGATGGGATGAACTTGGATTAGCTTATAACTTATTGAGCAAGATTATGCACAAAAACTTGATACACAAATTTAGTATATTTTAAAATAACTCGTAAGTGTAAAAATTACTTTTTAAGAAATAACAAGTATACTTCCAAGGCCGGTCTAAAAAATAACTATATTATTTTTAAATATTTCAACAAATTTTTAAAAGAAAAAATTAAACCTAAAAATTCTGCCATAAAGTTTGGGTTTTGAAATATCTAAACTAATGACAAAATAAAACATAGATTTAATAAACATCATGCAAATAATATTTCAAACTCAATGAAGAATTTATGGGATAGATTAGTTAGTTAATTGTGCTTGTTAATTATTAATTAGATCATTAAAGAAATAAATTAAGATTATTGATTCTCTATTTTATGTAAAACATATCCTAGGGTAGGGATCAAATTCTTTACAAATTAAATTTTGACTTGCCATTTTCATCCAGGTCGATAATTTAAACATTAATTAAATTATTTTTTTTTTAAGAAATTAACAAACCATTTAATTACCATATTTTCTCGAACAGACAATTAAAACTTTTATTCAATCTGTCAAAGTTACATTAAAATATTGATGTATGTGATAACTAATTTTTTTGACTATAAAACTACTATAAAAAAAATATGTCATCAATATATTTCCAAATATTACTCTTATAAAAAAATCTATGAAATAGAGTACTTTAAGGATCCAAATAATCAAATCCAAAATTGAAGAGTTGACTTTAAATCAAATTCTAATAATTAGATCATAAATCTAACTCTCTTATTTTATATTTGTTACAAAAATATTTTGTCATTATATTTTTTGTATCAAACTTTGAAAAACGTGAATAAAGAAATAAAACTTAATTCATTTTATAAAAGTATTTTACCTACATTAATATTACTAATATCCCATTCTATTTTTAGTCAGACATGTTTAATTTAATAAATTATGAGTAAATTAATATCTAATATTCAAAATAACAGATAAAATTAATTTAAAAATACAAGAATACATTTAAAATTTATACCACAAGTGTATCCTTATAGGTACAAAATTTTAGTATTGTTTATGTATTTGAAAAACCTCAAAACAGATTTACCAATACTATTTATTGAAAAAAACCTACTACATAAATTAAACTTTGTTCAATTCTCGAATTCTCAAATTGAGAGAAGAACTTTGAAACTAAGAAATAAGAAATGAGAGAAAGTTGAGAGCTTAGGGATGATTTGTTGTGAAAATAAGGGGTCTTTTTTATAGGCTAGAAGATGATGCCAAAAGGAGGAAAATGTGGATCCTATAGTCGAGCGCCATGGCATGAATTTATTTTAGCCCACAACATAAGTCAATCTATAACGAATTGAAGTCATGGTCCATAAGTCCTAGCACAAATAAAATATTTTCACAACCTGTATTGTTCTACACTTCTAGAATCCTTTTTGTATTTCAATCCTTACATTTGGTTTCAAACATATGTAAGGCATATATATGTTATTGTTTTATGTTTCTCAGTTGTAATTGAGTGCTTTCAGGTACTATTAATTAAGTGTTTATCAGTTCAATCAATTTGAAGATATAAATACTTGAAAAACAACAAAACATATTCATGATTCTAAAAAGATAGATTTGATAAAATTATGATAAAATTATGCAAATAAAAATCTATTTTAACTTTTAAAGTGAATAAAATCACATTATATATATATATTACTTTTCAAGCACTCATCACAACCTCGACCAACTTCTTCCTAGTCTCTTGCAAGAAAAGTGAAAAACTAAAAATAAAATTAGGCAATCCTAAATCATTTCCATAGGTTGACACGAATGCATTTAGTATATACAATAAGACTTTAAATCCCTAGGTTGTCCTAGTGAACGAGTTTAAGTATCGTAAGAGTTTTTAGAGATGATACCCACAAGCATCAAACTAAAATGTAAAACTTTAATAAAAAATTAACAAAAATAAACAAATCATACACAAAAAATAAATAAAAGTTTTAGAAAGTAAAAATATAATAAAATAAAATATAAATTTTTTTAATGCTTTTAATCACATCTAAATTCACAATAAAAATCTAAATCATAAATAAATTAGCATCCTAAACATTCATAGTTTATTGTGACAATTAGTTGAAAATAATATTATATCCCACATCAAAAATATATCAATATTAATTTACCCAATTTTAGTATTTGAAATTAAAATTTGCCTCAACTTTAAACCTCACAAGTCATAGTTTAAACACTCATTCAAAGTTATAAGCAAATAGAGTATATGTAAATAAATGAACTAATAGGTTCATATATATTTAAAGAATAAAAAGCTCAAAGTAGTGCGTACTATTGATCTCATGAAATGAATCAAATGAAAGGATTTATAAATAAATCACATATTATCCTCATGCATCAATTAAAATGATCAAATAAAAATTTCAAGTTATATGAATTTTAGAGATGAAGAAAATGCAATGATTTCTAGGAGATTTATTTCCTTTTTTTTTTGTATTTAGCCATTTCTCATAATTTTGAAACATGTGTGGATCATGGTATTTATTTTATACTATATATTTTTCTTTCTTTTTTTTAGAGATGTTCTTTCTATTGTTTTAGAGAGGATAATATACAGTTTGTACATATTTTGTATGATTTTGTGAGTTCCTAATTTTCAATTTTATTTTGTATTAGCTTAGGTAACCGCATATATATCTCTTATTTATTTTTTAGAAGTCATGCATGAATGAAGTAGTGCGTATACTTTTAATTTCTATTTATGCCATTTAATTTAAGCAATAAAAATAAATAAATGATACTTTTATCAAATGTAAAAAATCCTAGCATTTAATGCAAAACCTATAGAGATAGTATAACATTTTGAATTAATAAGAAGAGTGTTTAAAATAGTAGAAAAATATTATCATTCAGAATGGAAGGATAAAGGCACAAAATATTCTCCTAAGGTAGTTTCCACTCATTGATTCCTTAACACCAATTTTTGGTTTATCGTAATTTTAACATTTTATCATGAAATATAAATTATGACAAAAACTAACTAATTATCATATTAGCCCATGATATGTTCAAGAAATTAATCTAACAGTGTAGAGATATAATTATTTGCTTAAAATTAACTAAAAGACATGAAAATTGTGCAAGAAAAGCTTTGAAATTAAAATTTCTAAACCAATAAAAACAAACAAATAAAAATGTAAACATATGTTCAATAAAAATTTAAAAATTACTGAAATTTATGTAATTGTAACTTTTTTCACCTCACTTGGAACTTACATTTCCTTCGATATAACAATTGCAATTCAAAGATAAAGAGTAAAGAAGAGATAAATTACTCACTTATTGAACTTGCTCAAGTAATTGATGTGAAAATGCAAGTGTATCCATCATTCCAAACATATTAATCCACACAGATAAAATATTGTGTAGTTCTTACACAGCTCAACAAAGAGGTATATAGTTCAACAACTCCAAATAAAACAAACCTTGTTCACTTATAGGAAATAAAAACAAACAAACTAACATAAAATGAAAAACAAACATAATATAAAAACAAAATACAAAAGAAAGGCTAAAAACTCATTAAAATTCCTAAACAAGATGAAATCATGATAATAAAAATTTAAAAATACCATTTCTTCTAGGTAAAGGCCGCAAAAAATTGATACACAGATTTTGTATATTTTAAAATAGCTCGCAAGTACACAACTTACTTTGTAAGAAATGATAAGTATACTTCGAAGGTTGTTCTAATGAGAAACTTCATGATTTTTAAATAATTCAAAAAATTCTTAAAAACAAAAATTAAACTTAAATATTCTATCACAAAGTTTGGATTTTGAAATATCTAAACTAATGATATAAAATAAAAGATAGATTAAAAAAACATTAGTTAAATAACATTTCACATTCAATAGAGAATTTATGGCATAGTTTAGTTAGTTAATCATGCTTGCTCAATATTAATTAGATTATTAAATATATAAATTAAGATTATTAATTCTCTCCTTTTTTGTAAGAAAATATCCTAGGATATGGATCAAATTCTTTATTAATTAAATTTTAACTTAGAACCTTCGTTCGGGATGATAATTTAAACTTTAATTAAATTATGTTTTTTTCTAAGTAATTAACAAACCATTTAATTACCACCTTTGGTCAGGCCGATAATTTGAACTCTCATTCAAGGTGTCAAAGTTAGACCAAAATATTGATGTATCAAAGAACTAAAATATCAATTCTTATAAAAAATATTTGAAACAAAATACTCTAAAAATCTAAATGATCAAATCCAAAATCAAAGAGTTAATTCTAAATCTGATTTAGATAATCAAATCCAAAACTTAACTATGATATTTTGAATTTGTTATGAAAAATATTTCGTCAATATATTTTTTTGTATCAAAATTTGTAAAACTTGAATAAAGAAATAAAATTTAACTAAGTTTATAAATATATTACATTAATATTTCACAAGTATAATAACATTACTAATATTTCATAGTACTTTTAGTCAAACATACTTAATTTAATAAATGATCGGTAAATTAAATATAGAATTCAAAATAACACAAAATTAATTTGAAAATAGAAGAATACATTTAAATATTATACCTTAAGTGTATCCTTTCAAGTATAGAATTTTAGTATTGTTTCTGTATTTGAAAAACCTCTAAACAAATTTACCAATACTATTTATTGAAAGAAAAATACTACATAAACTAAACTTTATTCAACTCTCAAATTGAGAGAAGAACTTTGAAACTAAGAAATAAGAAATAAGAGAAAGCTGACAGTTGAGGGATGACTTGTTCTGAAAAAGAGGGCCCCTTTTATAGGCTAGAAGATGCTATAAAAAGAAGAAAATTTTGATCTTATAAATGAGTGCCATGGCATGCATTTCTATTACTCCACAATATGAGCCAATCTATAACTACTGAAATCATGATCCATAAGTCTTGTATCATCACACACATAAAAATATTGTCATAATCCACATTGTTTTGCACTTCTAGAAGCCCTTTTGTATTTCATCCCTTACATTTGATTTGGAACAAATTTAAGGCTTACATAAGTTATTCTTTTATGCTTTATGGTTGTAATTGAGAACTTTCAGTTACTATTCTTCAAGTGTTTATCAATTGAATCAATTTGAAGCTATAAATACTTTAAAAATAATAAAACATACATGTAATTTTAAAAATACAGATTTGCTAAAAAGATAATAAAATTATGGAAATACTAATCTATTTTAACATTTAAAGTGCATAAAATCACGTTATATATAGTACTTTTCAAGCACTCATCATTGGGCTAAGTTTGACACAATAGTCCAACGAGCCCTTTAAATAGGCTTGGGCTAGATTGAGCCAGCCTCTTTACACCACCAGTTTGAGATGCTACTTGGTTGCAAGTACAAACTGCAATCTAATGGCATGATTTTCACTTCCCAAAAGATAGGTATGTGAGATAGGAATGGGGTAAATTTTAAATTATATTTAAAATTAATTTAAGATTTGATTTAATAAAATTTATGTTAAATTTGGGATATTCCTATTTAAAACATAAATTAAAAAAATATTTCAAATTATAGAGAACATTAAGTACATATATTCAAAGATAGTTTTATAACATTGTCTTAACATTATCTCCAAATATAGGATATAAAATGAATTACAAACTTGAATCTAGAGATAAACAGAAACAGGGTGCACAACACGTAGCTCAGTTGGAGTCTACTCTATAAATAATACCAATATTCTTAATACATGTTATTTATAATAAAATTTATGAATGATAATAATCATCATCATTACCATCATATAGTGTAGGGAGATTTCAGTCACAAAACGAAGGTATATCTTTACCTCTTTACTTTAAAGAGATCAAGAGAGTGTACATTCTAGGTAACTTAATGTATGCTCATACAACATAAACTATGCTATGTAATATAAATCCATTGCATGATGTGCAACCTCATATGTATTGGTCACCTAAATACATGGCTACATGTGCCTCCACTTTTGAGGTGCATGTGAGTCCACCTCTAACCTCATATACGATCACAATACATATGACACATGTATTGGTCAAATTAATTCCCCATAGGGCCTCATGTATGGGTCGTCAACTTGAAAACACAATGGGGTCCAACTCCAAGGCATAATGTGAAAATCTGAGAATCAACAATTCCAGACATCATAAATAGAAAACTCTGAGAATACATATGATGCAATACGTACCTATAGTCCATCAAAAATTGTCTGCTACCACTAGTAGTCCATGGTTACCATACTTTGTGATACAACATATAGGCATACTCCTCACATATAAAATCATTCTTATGATACATGTATAAAATTCTCAGATTCCATAAAATATTTTCAATGCTCATTTCATATCAGAGTTAAACACTCATTTGTATACAAAATTTCTCGGTGTATGCATATAAAAATGTTTATAACGAGTATTTAATTTTAATAACATTTATATCATTATTTATAAAAATCATTGCATTCGATTTTCCTTTTTATTTATAACATATGAAGTATTATATTTTATTTAAAAATAATGCATGAATTAAAAAGTTTGAGTAGAAACCCCTACCTTGAAACCTTAACCCAAACATATGGATATTTATCCTTGAAACGTACTCTGAAATGTACCAAAAAATCCAAACAATTTTAGAGAGAAAAAACATTTTAGAGAGAAAGAGGATACTAAAATTAAGTGTGAAATGGGTGGAGTTTGACTCTTTTTATAGGAAAAACTTGTGAAGCTCATCGGCTAAGCTTGCTATGTATATTGGTGAGGGGTTGGCGAAGGGTGGCTGATGTGTCAAAACTTGGTGTACAAATTTTATATATTTTAAAAACTTAATGCTCGTGTATTATATTTATAAAATAACTCACAAGTGCATGAATCACTTTGTAAGAAATAATAAGTATACTTCTAAGGAAAGTGTAAAGAGGAATCATGTGATTTTTAAATAATTCAACAAATTCTTAAAAACAAAAATTAATCCTAAACATTCTATCACAAAGTTTGGGTTTTAAAGAGATCTAAATTAATGACATAAAATTAAATATAAACTCAACAAATATCAGGCAAATAACATTTATACTCAATGGGTTATGGGTGTGGAAATCATTACAAATAGGAGAATGTTATGGGTTATAAAGTCAAGTACAATGGCATTCTTTTCTTATTGTTGTGGCATGAGTTAGCCTGTACACATTTTTAATCAAAATTCAAATGCCTCACATCACGACATGGAAAAACACGTAATGGCACGCGTGCTGCTACGCTTCTAGAAATTCACTTGTATTTCTCCTCTTTACATTGGTTGGAAACATATGTAAGGGTTACATATATTAGTCTTTTATGCATCAATGTTGTGATTAAGTGCTTTTAGACACTAATTTCCAAATGTTGATCAGTTGAATCATTTTGAAGCTAAAAATACCTAAATATTGAAAAGCATACCCCTAATTTTGAAAAAATATATTTACTAAAAAGATAAAAATTATGCAAATAAAAATCTATTTTAACATTTACAGTGCATAAAATCACATTATATTTAGTGCTTTGAAGCACTAAACAATGGCAGTGAAGGGTGTGGTGAGATAAATACTTTTTTCCTATTCAATCTAATTTTTCATGCAAAATTTCCCTATATGTCCCTATATTATAAAAGATTGTTTATAACTTATTTTGGATACTTTAATTACTTACAAAATAATTTATGGGTTTTACATTCCTACCACCTTAAAGAAAATTTTGTCCTCAAATTTTATAATTCCTCAAAACAAGGATGTTTCAAACAAACTTCCAAGTTACGTCTTCAGCACAATGATGTTTCCACTAAACTTTTACTAACAATATTGCTCTTCTATTCAAGTTATTGACTTAAAAATTAAATATCACCTCTGATTTAGCATTCTAATTTTTTGACATTTTTGTAAGATAGTCACATGAAAAATATTATGAACCTATGAAAATTCTCGGGTAATTATAAATAGTATTCCACTTCAAAAATCCTCTTTATAATTCTGAATGGTCCTATATAGCGTGGTGTTAACTTTCCTTTGATTTCAAAATGAGTTACTCCTTTTCGAGGTTGAACTTTAAGAGAGATGTATCATCCACTTCGAAGTTCAATGGTCATCATCCATGATCAATATGACTCTTATATTTTCCTTGATCTTCAAAAAGTTTGTCTTTTGTGATACGAATCTTTTAAATTGTTTCTTCTATAAGATCTACTCTCATCGTACTAAAATTTTCACATTTCATTGCAGATCTACACAATCGTCGATATAAGGCTTCATAAGGAGCCATTCCATTGCTAGCATGATAGCTATTGTTATAGGAAAACTCAACCAATGTGAGGTGTTCACTCCAACTACCCTTGAATTCCATAAACAAGCTCGTAATATGTGTTCTAACATCTCGATAACCTTTTTGGATTGTCTATCCATTTCAGGATGATAAGTCATGCTTTGTAACATCCCTATGCCTAAAGCTTCTTGTACGTAATTCCATAAATATTTTGTAAGCTTTGGATCTTGATCTGAGGCAATTGAATTTGGGATGCCATACAATCATATGATCTCCCAAATGTACAACTTACTTAAGGCATTCATTGAGTATTAAGTTTTGACTAAAATGAAATAAGCACACTTTGTAAAATGATCAACAATTAACCAAATGGAATCATGACCTTGAGAAGTGCATGGTAATCCTTGTACAAAGTTCATTGTTATTTCATCCTATTTCCATTCTAGCACTAGAAGTGGTTAGAGTAGTCTTCCAAGCTTCTTATGCTTTTACTTTACTTATTGATATATCAAGCAATTAGCTACAAAATTTGCAACATCTTTCTTCATTCCTCTCCACCAATAGATGATTTTTAGGATGTTAGAAGGTATCACAATCTTTCTATGGAAATGAAAAGCTCCATTGCTATAAGTTCATCCTTCCACTTTCTTTCCTTCAATCGTTATACATTGTACTTCATAAATTTTAGAATCAAAAGATTGAGCTATCTTGACCATCTCTAGTAATGTAAGACTGGTCACGAGCTTCTACAAAAATACTTGTCTTCTATCATCATACAAGTTGAGCTTGTAATCTTCAATAGTTTGAGTGTTTTGCCAAGGGTCAAACATGATTTGTGCAACAAAGCCCAAATTTCCACTAAAAGCCTATGCTATTGTGTTAGCCTTACTAGGATGATATGGCAAAGTGAAATCATAATCCTAATGATACCATGTCTATCTTCTTTGTCTCAAATTGAGATCTTTTTTAGTGAAAATATATTTGAGACTTTTATGGTCCAAGAAAATTTGGAATTTGAAACCATAGTGGTAGTGTCTCCATATCTTCAAAGTAAAGATGATAGCTACTAACTCCAAGATATGTTTTGAGTAGTTTCACTCATAAGCCTTAAGTTGTTGTGATCCATAGGAAACTATTCAGCTGTTTTGAATTAAGATGCATCCAAGGCCTTGAAGTGAAACATCTGACCATGTAAGGTTTTGTACTATTTGGTGCAGTGATGATTGCTACAGTTGTAAGTTGTGTTTTTAACTCTTGAAATGCCTCCTCATAAGCTTCATCTCGAGGGAATTTGACTCTTTTTTAAGCAAGCTTTGAAAATGGTGTAGCAATCTTCGAGAAGTCTTAGACAAAACATCGATAGTATCTAGCTAGTTCAAGGAAACTTCAAACTTCGGTCACTTTTTTAATTAGAATTTAATACTACTTCAATCTTAGAGGGATCCACCGTAATTCCTCTTCCTGATAAGGCATGAAATTGACTTTAATGAGCTAGAAATCACACTTTTTAAACTTTTCATACAATTTATGCTCCCTTTGAGTTTGCAAGGTGATTTCGAGATGTTGTTCATACTCTTCACAAGCCCTTGAATTAATCAATATATCATTAATAAATACAACAATAAATTGATCTAAGGCCAAATACTCAATTTATTAAACCAAAATATTAGTAGGGGCATTAGTTAAACCAAATGGAATTACACAAAATTCAAAATGCCTATATCATATATGAAAAGTTGTTTTGGGTATATATGACTCTCTGACCCTCAGGTTGTGATACCCTAATCTGAGATCAATCTTTGAGAAGAACCTTGCTTCTTTTGATTTGGTTGAACAATTAATCAGTTTGAGGTAATGGATACTTATTTTTTATGGTTAACTAGTTTAATTGATAGTAATCAATGTAGAGTCTAAAACCCATCTTTCTTCTTGACAAAAATAATAGATGTTGCCCAAGTTGATGAGCTTGGTTGAATAAATCCTTTTGCCAACAATTCATCTAACTATTTCTTTAGTTCTTATATCTCTGAAGGTTCCATATGATAGGGAGTAATAAATATTGTCACCATTCTAGGATATGACTTGATGACAAAATTGATCTCTCGAGCTAGAGAAAGTCTAGATAATTCTTCTATAAATCCATCCAATTATTCATTTACTATTTTATTCGTGCTAAGCTTTTTCCACTATCTGTACCTGCTTCTAGAGAATTCAAGATAACTTGCCTTATTTTTTTCTTCCATCGAGGTAGTACTTAAGAAATGATTGGAAAGGTTCACTCCTCTTCTACCATAAAATTGGACTTCTATGCCCTTGGGGGTTTGGATGGTAACTTTCTTCTTAAAACAGTTAATGATGGCTTGATATTTGGTTAGCCATTCCATTTCGAGGATGATGTCAAAATAACTCATATTTATTATTAAAAGATCAGCTTGGAATTTGTGACCGTTAAAGTCGATCAAACAATTCTTATAAATATATGAAACATCAAAAAAGACTCCAAGAGGAGTGTTGAAAGTATCAATGGATTCATAATAAAGTTCTAACATTTTAGCACAAGTTAAAGAAATGAATGAATGGGTGGCACCAGTATCAAGAAGAATTCATACACAAGAGTGATATAATAGGATTGTATCAACCATAATGTCGTTGATTTCAGGCTCTTAGGTGGCAATGCCTTTACCCTTGTATTTTCCATCAGTAGATGGTTGACATTGAAAACTTAGTGTCGTACATAAAATTTGTTGGAAAGATTGTTTAGGAGGCTAATAGGATCTAAATGATTATTCTTGGAATGAT
This sequence comes from Hippophae tibetana, assembly GCA_037013495.1. Taxonomy (NCBI): domain Eukaryota; kingdom Viridiplantae; phylum Streptophyta; class Magnoliopsida; order Rosales; family Elaeagnaceae; genus Hippophae; species Hippophae tibetana. Next base: position 38,519,997 of record CM072803.1, read on the forward strand.
AGTCTTGGTTGTTGAAAACTTTTTGGGGACTACTAATTAGTTTGTCAACTCGACTCTTGAAAATTGCTTCTGGTATTTAATGGTCTAGAACTTAAACTAGATTGTGATCCTTCTTTATAATGTCCAATTTTGAGTTGAGGGAAATTTTATTTGAGATTTCCTAGTAGGTTGTAGTTGTGATGGGTGTAAGGATGATACTAAGGAATTCCAGATAAATTACTATATGATGATCTGCTATGTTAGTCATTATGCCTTCTTTGCCAAAAATATATTTCTTCTCTTTTCCTTTGTCCTTAATCTTTTTAGATGATGTGGCCATATTTAATTTCTTTGTAATGACTTATTTGATTCTATAAGTTATGGCAACCATGGTAGTGTAGGTTCATATGCCATGATACATTAGTTTTACTCCAATGTTGTCTTGCAAGCCCATAAATGTTTTTGCAGCTTTATCCATATCTCACAGTACCATATTTTTCGTAAATCTTGATAGTTGATTAGAATGGGTCTCATATTATGTGACAATCATGTCCCCTTATTTGAGATTCATAAATTCGACCACCTTGTTAGATTTTGTGGTTTCATTAAAGAATCTTTTGAAAAACAATTCCTCAAATTCTTCCCATATGATTATTTTTACATTTTTCCTCTACTTACGGAGTCCCGCCATTAGTCAACTTCACCAATCAATTATATGCAGCTAAACTAGCTCTGAAATATGTAGGAACATTTAGATCATTCATTTTCCTCTTTATTTTTGAAATCCATCCTTCCACGATGTCGAGGTTTAGAGTATCATTATAGAGTGAAGGTCTCATCTTTTCAAAATCTTTGAGGTAGTAAGCTCAATCTCTTTCGCTGGGTTCCCCATCCTGAATAATTAATCTTCGTAGTGCTTGTTATAGAGCACAATTTTCATTTGCATCCTATGTGAGTGCAAGTAGATTCCTAGTTACCTTTCTCCTTAGAGGTATGCTAAGACAAAAATATGTGAAAAATATTTTAAGATTGTCAATGAATATTATTCCCAAGAGATCAAAACCATGCTCAGATACCAAACTATCATACTCCAAAAATTGGGTATGTGAGATAGGAATGGGTAAATTTTAAATTATATTTAAAATAAATTCAAGAGTTTGATTTAAAAAAAGTTATATTAAATTTGAGAAATTCCTATTTAAAACATAAATTTAAAAAATTATTTCAAATTATAGAAAATATCAAGTACATATATTGAAAGACGATTTTACCATATTGTGTCAGCATTACCTCCAACTATATGATACAAAATGAATTACAAATTTGAACCTGAAGTTTTCTTCTTTTACTTCAACATTGAGTCATCTACCGCTTTCTTAAACCCTAATGAAGTATGCTACGACATGAATTTGTTGTGAACCATAGTGTAAGGCCAAAGGAAAAGATTAAACATGTCCTAGATATGATATTGACACTAGCATGAAAAAGTTATGTGCCATGATGCAAAAATAAGGGATCATACTCAAACAGTGTACAAGTTGTGCATATCGTGACATGAAAAAATTATGTTCCATTAACTAGGCTAAAAAATCCATTTTTTCTCATTTTTTCACCTTATAAATTGGACCCTATTTCTTTTGTAAATATATATCTCTTTGATTCTATCAGCTCTCTTCTAACTAATTTCTTAGTTTTTCTTTTAGTAGTTTAAAGTACTTCTTTCATTTGAGAGTTGACAAATTTAGTCTATGTAATAGTTTTTAGTTTCAATTTAATAAACAATAAAGTAATTCTATATGGAGGTTTTTCAAAAACAATTCTAAGAATTATGTTGAGTTATATTTAAATGTATCCTTTTCAAAATATTTTAAGTGTTTTTTTACATGCTATATGTTTAATTCATTGATCATTTATTAAATTATGCATGCTTGGCTATAAATAGTATGAGATATTAGTAATGTTATTATGCTTGTAAAATACTAAAGTAGATTAAACATTTTTACAAAATGAATTAAGTTTTATTTCATCATCAAGATTTAAACCAAAGTTTGTAAATGAAAAATATATTGACGAAATGTATTTTTATAATAAACAAGAGAGTTATATTTAGGTTTTAAATTATCTAAATCTAATTAAGAGTTACTCTTAAATCTTTTGGTGTATATCAACTGTATAGTTAGAGTGAGTTTTATTTCAAAGATATTTATAAGAATTATTATTGAAGATATATTTACGACACATCTTTCACAATAGTTTTAAAATCTAAAAGTAGTTCCAAATAATCAAATCAAAAAACCTAACTTAGATACCTTGATGAAGTTTAAATTGTTGGCTCGATTAAAGGTGGCAAGTTAAATGGTTTAGTAGTTTCTTAGAAAAGAAGCATAACTTAATTAATGTTTAAACTGTCAGTCCTACCTAAGGTGGCAAATTAAAGTTTAGTTAACAAAGAAAATGATCCCTACCTTAGGATGTTTTCATACCTATAAGAAAGAATCAATAATCTTAATTCAAATATTTTATATCCTACTTAATATCAAACAAGTATGATTAACTAACTAATATATCCCATAAATTTTTTACTGTATGATAAATGTAATTACTTAAATATTTATTGAATTTATCATTATTTTTATGTTATTAATTTAGAGACTCAATCCAAAACAATCATGATAGAAATTTTAAATTATTTAATTTTGTTTTTAAAATAATTTGTTGAATGATTTAAAAAACACATGATTCCTCTTTAGACGGACCTGAAAGTACACTAGTCATTTTCAATAAATGATTTGTGAACTTGCGAGTAATTTCATATATTATACAAAATTTGTATGCCTAATTTTGGTACATCAAGTTTTTGGTGTAATTGATAGGTAAACTAGTAATAGTATTGAAAACTAGTTAATCTTTGCAAGCATCAGTAACTCAATGCATTCTCATACAATATAAACTATACCATGTAGTATAAATCCAATGCATGATTTGCAACCCTATATGTATAGGTCACCCAAATACATCGGTACACACGTAGTCAATCTTTGATATGCATGTAGGTTTACCTACAACTCCATGTATGTTCACAATACATATGACACATGTATTGGTCAAATCAACATCATATGGGCCCTAGTCTATGGACAGTTGACTCTGAAACACAATGAGGGGTCCAAATTCGAGGCCCATATGTAATCAATAAATCTATGACCCAATAAATGGAAATCCCAAATGCATAAAGGTCCAACTCCAAGGCCCATGTATGAGCAACAATCAACAATCCAAGGCACCATAGATGAAAAACTCTGATAATACATTTGATGTTATGCATACTTGTAATCTGTCGAAAATAGTTTGCTACCACTAGTAGCACTTGGGTACAAAAATGAGTGGAGTTTTCACTACTAAAATAGTGATCTTTAGTCTCAAAAACTTAGCCTCGATTTATTTAAAAACCAAGGCCATAGGGTTTTGGTCACGGTCTAATAAAAATCAAAGATATAGTGTATACATATAACCTCGATTTTATCAGTAACTATACCCATAAGTTAAACTACATAAATTATATAACTATAAACAAACTTATATAGTCACGACTATTAAATGATCATTATCATAATTAAAATAATAGAGTTTCTAATCTTTTTAAAACCAAAATCAAATAATATATTATGTGTTATTCATTTAAAAAAAATACAAAAAATACTATATAATTTTTTCATTTCTCTATTAATTTAATTTTATGTATTTTATCTCTTTTACACCACACACCAAATTTCTATATCAATTTTTTTCTTTCTTTTTCTCTCTTATTTTTTTCCTTTTTCCCTCTTTTTTTTCCTTTTTCCCCTTTGTGTGTTGGATATGTATTTCCTCATCGCACGATTTGATCTATTGTTCTTCCTTTGCCCTCTCGCGTAGCCTCCCCTTTGCCTTCGTCCTCCGGAGGATACTCTTTAGGTAACCCTCTCCATCTCCTGATTTTCAAAAACGTCACTCAAAACTCTACATAATATACAGATTGTTTTGCGATGTGATTCTAGAACAAGCTATTCTAGCTCTATTTCTTTCAAAATTTTGAGTTGTTAGAGAGTTTCGGTGTGGGATTTGTGCTTGAATATTAAGGAAGCTTTGGTTTTTTTGAAGGTCTGACTTGTAACTGTTTTAATCTTTTGTTTGGTTTAGGGTTTAGTAAATTAGTTGCAAGGGTTTGGGACAACATTCTATATTTCTTTTCTTTTTCTTCCTTTTTCTTTTAGAAGATTGGAATCTTAAATTGGATTGTTTAAAATTATTTTTTTGTCAATTGGGTTTCAGTATATATGGATTTTGATATTAGTGTTGGAGGAGTAACCCTGTTGCACATTGTTACTGATAATAGGAGCTTGAAAATCATAAACTGTTTGTTAAAAGCTAGAGTCGAACCCAATGTTTCTGATGAGGTAAGTCATTCTCACCAATGACCTAAAATTTTCTTTTATTATTATGTGACGTTTATTTTTACTCATTTGTTAGGAGATAATAGTTTTTTTAGATGGTTTATCTTTATATATAAATTTTCTTTTCTATTCTTATTGCCCAATGTTTCTGGAGATTCTTTTTCCCTTGTCATAAAAAGTTGAAAGTATACCACATTGGACAGTTGATGGCATAATTGAATTTATGCAGTCTGAAACAACCATACAGTAGATACTTGGATCTTGGAATTTTCTTTAGTAATTGAGTGATCCTAAAGCAGCCAAAATTGTATTATTATTATTTTTTCTAGAAAATTCCTTTTACCTATATCTTAGTATCTATTTTGGTCTCTTGGCATGGGTTACCGAACAAATAAATATATCATAAAAGAGAGTTTTTGATGAATTGATAATATATATATATTTGAAGATTACAATATAAAATCCATTACCTCTTTCATGCATGCATATATATATATATATATGTTTTTTCTTATTTGGTTAGATACGTCACTTTATAACTTGTCCTTTTGGCTGAGAATATGAAACTACAATAAATTCTTGACTTTGAAAGGCATTGTTGCAGGATGCAACTAGAAATGTAAAGGAAGCTATTTTATCAAAGGGAAAATTACCAAAGGAGGCACATGTGAAGCGGATAGGGGAGTACCGACAGAAGGTTGAATCAGAGCTCACAATTATTTGCAATGATATCATGACGGTGATAAATGAACACCTCATTCCATCAGCTTCAGCTGGCGAATCTACTGAGTTCTACCATATGATTTGAGTTTTTTTTATGATAATCTGAGTCATGATTTTATATTTCATTCTGGATATGAGAATATGACAGGTTTAATAAGTTATTCTCTATTTTGATTTCCTTTGAAGATAGTATTTTTATAATATTTGTAGTCTTCTAGAAAAAAACATTTCTATGAAGAGTCATTGAATTTTGCTCTTCATTTTATCTCAAGACTCTAGACTATATGATGCGTGAAACAATCCTTAGTCTTTCTAACTAGTACATAATGTATATTTAGTTTCTCATTTTATTTGGGACTGTTTTTCAGGGCCTTCCACCTTGTTAAACAGGCTTTAGATGAATCAAAACTTAACACATTGAATGAGGAATCATAGAAATATAGTACCTTGATCATGCAACTGGTGATCGTCATTTTTGCTAAAATTCGTGTTCCAGGCATAATTTATTGATCTCTATTTCGTTGGTGCTCTTATTGTTGCAGAAGATGCTCATAAGTCTAATGGAAAATGTTAAGATTGGTGGAGAGGATGTAATGGTGGGTATTTTTGTTAGTTTTTGGTTACCACACCTATGTTCATATTTGATAGCTCGGTAATGCAATTTTCATGTTTTGTAGTGATGGTGCCTCCTTAACTGTTATATGTGTGATGGGCTAAGAATGTGTTATGATAGTTGATCAACATTGATGTTTAACTAAAACTAAAGGTCATTGTTTCTTCATAATTTTACTGTTTCTATTTTATGTTGTACCTATTATCTTTTGTTGTCTTTGAGTAACATCTCACATCTTTACTATTTGATATTTAGAGTGTTTCGGATAGTTACAATGGGATTGTTATGGCTTATTGTCAAATAGGTACGAGCAAGACATATACACTTGGACAATTGGAAGAGGAAGATGCATCTATCAATGAATTATGGTTCGTGCAATGGAGGATGTTTTAGGAGATATATCTCCATAAAATGATTATGTGATTAAATTGATTATTATATGGTGTGTAGTTTACTTGAGAGATGAATACATGCTACGTTAGATGCAATTGATTATTTAATTAATTGATAATTATATTGGAGGAATTTTAACGATTCACATGTTTATAAAATTGGAAGATTAAGTATTCCTAGATATTTTCTCATATATATTTTTAGTTACCAAATCTAATTTAACTAATTATTGTTATTTACTTTAGTTATTTTTAATTTTGCTTCCTTAAAATATAAAAACATAAAAAAAAAATGATTTTTTTATTTTTTTAATTTTAAAAATTAGTTTCTTATAAAATAATCTACATGAAAATTATCTTTTCTTATCATTATATAACTTCTTGCGATATGTATACTTGCTTATTCATTGCACACACAATTTTTGTGGCGATCATTGTTGCCAATTTTATTGAAACATTTGGTCTTTGTATTCACTATCATATATTTTCAACATGATTATCTTCAGCTTGTAATAGTAAGAAGTCAGCTTGTAATGGTAAGGCTATTCTTTATAGTCATTATAAATATTAGAATCAGCTAGTAAGGTTTTATTATGTTTTAGTATATAAAATCTCAAATATAATTGCACTCATAATTTTAATATAATATGATTTTTAATATTATAATTTATATTAACTTTTAATATTGTAATTAATAATTACATTTTTATTTAAAAGACATATGGCCTCAGTTTTTAAAAGACCGAGGCCATAGACATATCATATGGCCTCAGTTTTTTAAAGACCAAAGCCATAGACATACCCTATGGTCTTGGTCTTTAAAAACCAAGGTCATAGAGCATGTCTATGGCCTCGGTTAAAAAACAAAGGTCATAGGTAATAGTCTATGATTTCTCTCACTCAGGTCTTGGGTCTTATAACCGTAGCCATAAGCCTACGATCATGATTAAAAACTGAGGCCATAACTTGGGAAGCTCACTAAGCTTACCATGAATGGTGACAAGGGGTGTGGTGAGAGGTTGATGAGGGGTGGCGGTGAGGGGTGTGGTGATGTATATAAAATTTTCCCATTTGGTCCAATTTTTCATGCCAAAATTTCCTGATATATCCATATGTGAGAAAACATTTTTTAAAATTCCTTTTTGGATACTTGAATTATTTAAAATGAATTTTTCCAGATTTTACAAGTCTACAATCTAGTAGCATGATCATGTAAGTTTATCTCTTAAATGCATTAAATGACATCATTTGCAAGTCACATATACAAATGGATAATTTTATTAAAAACGATGCATACCCTTTGTAGTAATACAATGTTAATTGATAGACATGTAATATTTTTCATTATAAGATTGTACAATCTTTGAGAGGAAATGTTTTTGTCAAACATGCTTGTATCGGATGAGATGTTTTTGTGAATAGTATGCGTATCTCTTGCTAATTTAAGTTATTTAGTTTAGCATTCACTTTGCTTGAGGACAAGCAACAAGTTAAGTTTGGGGTGTGATAACTCTATGATATTAATATTATTTAGCAACTTCAAGCTAGCCATTTTTCTTATTTTGGGATAATTGTTGTTAAAAAGGTAATATTATGTTTAATTATGTTAATATGAGTGAAATAACATCAAACTGAGTAAAAATAAGCAAATTGAGACAATTTAGGATCATATGGTCTTGATAGATAAAGTCATTTGTCAATAGATAAAAAAAGAACTCAATTGGTCGAGCATCGATTAAGAAATAAGGCATAACCTGGATGAGCGACAAAGAATTGGTATATCGATTGAGAAGGGTATCAATCGATCAAACTTTGATCGAGATTCAATCAAGCCCTCTAAGGTTGAATGATGACATACCTAGATCGATTGAGCGAAGTGGAATTCGACACATTAACCTTATTTTTAAGTCGAACTTTCAATCTTATCCATTGTATCAAAGCTAAGTGCTTCTTAAATTGATTAAGAACTCTTTTAACTGGAGCAATACATAATTCGGAGAGAAACATAGTCCTCTTAACAAAGAGAAAAGTTTCACAACAAAAGAAAACAGAGCAAAGAGATTAGAGGAGATTGAAGATGGAGCTAGTTCAAATAGAGATTGATTATATTCTATTATTTCTTCATCTTTTATTAATTTCCATGTTCTTCTTGAATTTGTTCAAGATATGTAAATGCTAGATTTTATTGTCTAGGAATTTTATGAGCTCAATTTTCTAACATGTGAATTAATTATTTTGAATCCATTATGATTGTTATTTATTTTGCATTATTTAATCCAATTTTTATTGTGGAATTATTTAGTCAATGATTAAATTATAGAAATAATTAAATAGATTTGAAAGACTTATTTAATTTTTTCTCATGATTAAATAACATTATAGTGTTTCTAGGTAGAGGTGTGATTCATATGCATGAGATCGATAATTAAGAACTTGATATGTAATTTGATTAGCATGATTAAATGTAATTGATTTTATGAATATTATGACAATTGTATGTGAATTTTAGTCATTCACATATGTTAGAAATTAGGATATTAAGTTTTCTAGATATTTTTCTAATATTTATTTACTTGTTAATTTAATAATTTTAGTCATTAGTTTATTAGTTTAATAATTTTATGTAACTTTTATTTTCATTGGTGAAATGATATTAATAATATTTACATTGATAATCAATTATAAAACAATTAAACTTTTAGTGGGATTAATATACATGTTTAGAATAAATTATATTATTTGCATGACTTTTTCATTTATGGTTATCGCGTCAATTTCTAAAATTTTATCAAAATTATATCTTATATGTTCAAATTTCAATAATTTCAAATATTGAACGTTAGAACAAGTGAGAAACCGAGAGAGTGCAAAGTACTCTCTTGAACTTTGTATATTTTGAATGAATCAAATAGAGTTACAGAGGTGCTATTTATGCAAAAGCAAAATAATAGATTTTGTAACAGAATTAGTAATCTGTTACAAAGGCTAACTACTTCTAATATGCTCCCTCAAACCAATCCTGGTTTCTTCTCCTTCTCCTCTGCTGCAATAACAATCAGTTTTCCTTTTAATCTATTGAAAAACTGAGCTGAAAGGGGTTTTGTAAACACATCAGCAACTTGATCAATGCTTGGAACATGGTTAACTTCAAGCCCTTTAGCAATGACCTTCTCCCTTACAAAATACAAATCCAACTCCATATGTTTGGTTCAGGAATTAAGAACCGGATTAGCAGAGAGAGATATGGTACTCATGTTGTCACACCATAAAGTAGATGGATATCTGAAATGGACCTTTAATTCAGACAGTAGAGATTGCAGCCAAAGGATTTCTGAGGTGGCATTAGCTAGACTTCTGTATTCTGCTTCGGTAGATGATCTAGAGACAACATGTTGCTTCTTTGAAGACCAAGAGATCACATTTCTTCCAAGGTAAATACAATACTCGGTTGTAGACCTTCTATCACATAAGTCATTTCCCCAATCTGCATCACAAAAACCAGTGAGACTTAACACCTTTGAGCCCTGCATCAAAATCCCTTCGTCTGTAATCCCCTTAAGGTACCTCAAAATTCTTTTAACTGCCTTCCAGTGTTGATCAAGTAGGCTTTGCATGAACTGATAGACTTTATTGACACTAAAAGCAATCTCTGGACGAGTGATGGTAATGTACTACAAAGCCCCTACTATACTCCTGTACTCAGTGGCATTTTCTATTGGATCTCCTTCATCTGAAGTAAGTTTCAAGCTGTTGATCATAGGTGTGGGCAGAGGTCTGGCATTATCCATCTTGGCTTTCTGAAGCAGGTCTTCTATGTACCTTCTCTGAGATAGTTGAAGTCCCCCATTTACAGCTTTGACTTCAATTCCTAGGAAATAAGAAAGTTGGCCAAGGTCTTTCAAGGAAAAGGAATTGTTTAGGACATCAACCAATTTCTCAATCTCTACTTCGTTGCTTTCTGTAATTATAATATCATCAACATAGATCAAGATTAGCAAAGTTGACGATTTTGAGGTTTTCATAAAGAGAGAATTATCTGTCTTGGAACAATCAAACCCCATTTTCACTAGTGATTCTTTTAGCTTGTCATACCATGCTCTTGGGGCCTGTTTCAAACCATACAAGGACTTGTGAAGTCTGCAAACCAGATTTCCATCCTCTTTAGTTTCAAACCCAACTGGCTGCTCCATATACACTTCTTCCTTCAACTCCCCATTCAAAAAAGCATTATTGACATCTAGTTGTCTTAGATACCATTCAAAAGAAAGAGCCAGAGTGATGACAACTCTGATTGTAGTTGGTTTAACAATAGGAGAGAAGGTCTCATTGAAGTCAAAACCTGCTCTTTGTAGGAACCCTTTAGCAACTAATCTGGCCTTGTACTTCGAAATTGTCCCATCAGAATTCCTTTTAACCTTGAACACCCATTTGTTTCCAACAGCTTTTCTATCTGTAGGAAGGTTCACAAGAGACCATGTTTTGTTCTCAACCAAAGCATTGTACTCTTCTTCCATTGCACGCTTCCAGTTTTTATCAGCAAGTGCTTCTGCAAAATTGTTAGGTTCCTGTATAACAGAATCAGAAATCATGGCTTTTGGTTTATAAATGCCATTCTTAGAATGAGTCACCATAGGATGATCTGTTCATTTGTTTCAATACCTGTAACATCATTGACAATATGAGGATGAACTGATGACTGGATAAGGCAATTTGAAGACTCACTTTGGGAATTTTGAAAAGAAGAAGTTTGTTGTATGGTAGATGAAGGATCTGCAGCAGTTATGTCTTCTGATCTATGATCAGAGAGACTTGAATTTGTGTGTATTGCAGATTTATGATCGACAATAGCAGGCTTGGACAAGTCAAGTAAGGGAAATGAGGCTGGTGTAGAATTAGGAACTTGCATAATAGGCTTGTTGGTCTTTTCACTGTAAGGAAAAACATATTCATTAAAAATAACATGCCTGGAAACATAGATATTTCCCTTCTCATCAAGACACTTGTACCCTTTGTGTTTGGTACTATAGCTTAGAAAGGTGCAGGGTAGAGATCTAAAGTCAAATTTGTGGGAATTGTAAGGTCTTATGTGCGGAAAACATTGACAGCCAAAGACCTTAAGGAGAGAGTAATCGGGTTTAGTTTTATGGAGTACCTCAATTGGATTTTTTGCTGAAGAACTGTAGTTGGTAATCTGTTGATGAGATACATGGCATAAGAGAAAGCATCTGGCCAAAAAGAGAGAGGTAAAAAGGACTGAGCAAGGAGAGTTAAGCCTAACTCTACAATATGTCTATGTTTCCTCTCTACAATGCCATTTTGTTATGAGGTATGAGGACAAGAAACTCTATGTACTATGCCATGTTTGTTAAAAAATGAGGAGAATGCACAAAATTCACCACCCTAATCTGACTGGAAGGTTTTGATTGTGGTGTCTAAAGTGTTTTTAGCTTGAGTTTTGAAATGAATAAAGGTTCTAAGGCTTCTGATTTTCTCTTAAGAAAATATATCCAAGTAAAATGAGAATAGGTATCAACAAATGTTATATAGTACCTGAAACCAATGGTAGATAGAATAGGCGAAGGTCCCCAAATATCAGATTCAACAAGTTGTAAAGGTCTAGTATACTTAGTTTCAGATTTTTGAAAGGCAGTTTGTGGCTCTTGCCCATTTGACACGAAACACAGAAGAAAGGAATGTCTTTATTGATTTGAAAATGAACTTTACAATTATTTAGAATCTTAGTAAGAATACTTAAAGAGGGATGACCTAATCTTTTGTGCCAGAGATCAACAAACAAGTTGTTATTCTTTTTGGTGACATCTTGACTGGTGGAAGGATTGGTTTCTGAGACTAAGGCTTTGGATGGTTGACCAAATGCATTCTTTCTTTCATCTCTCAAATCAAACCTATACAGCCCCTTATGCAGAACTCCTCGAAGCAGGGTGGTTTTTGTTACCTGATCTTTCACAAAGCAGGAAGAGGAGTTAAACTCAAAAATAACATTGTTATCTTTAGTAAACTGAGAGACACTAAGAATATTTTTTGTTATCTTATGGACATGTAGAATGTGTTTAAGAGTGAGAGATTTTTGAGGGTTTTGAACAAAAAATATAAGAATTGCCAATGTGTTTTATAGATAGGCCTGTACCGTTACCCATGTGAACCTTTTGAGTACCATTGTAATCTGATCCACAGGCCATGTTCTTGAAATCATTGGTGATGTGGTTTATGGCTCCTGAGTCGGGATACCAGTAGCTGTCACCCTGATTGTCTCCACATGTCAACATGGCTTCTAGTGGGGCATTCTCTATTGGTAGTTCTTCATGTGCCTGAGCCAAGTTGGTACTATTCTGACCAAGATTGCTTGTTTGACTAGAATTGGAGGTATTGCCAGCTCCACTACCATGAAAGTTATGATCAAATCTATAGTAACACTTCAGAACAGTATGCCCAACTTTTCCACATAGTTGACATTGGGGCCTGTTGTTGTAACTTCTACCTCTCCCTCTACCACGGCTTCCATAGCTGTTTCTACCACCTCCTTGATTCTGATGACCATTCCAGTTAGACCCTCCTCTTGAAAAGTTAGAGTAGTTTGCAACCATCTCTACAAAGTTCTTTTGTAAGATTCTTTCCTCATGAGAAAGAAGAAGGTTGTTGACAGGTTGCAAAGTGTAAGGAACTTCTTTGGAGTAGATGATAGCGATGATAGATTCATACTCATCACGAAGACCATTCAAGATAGCAAGAACCTGGTCTGTGTCAGACATCCCATGATCTGCAGCAACTAACATATCAAAGAAGCCCTTCATTTTCATCAAATAATCTCTCATAGGAAGAGGATCTTTCTTGAGAGTTTGTATCTATCTTTTGTAAAACATCACTTTAGTAGTGGATTGAGAACTTAAAAGTTGCTCAATTGTGGTCCATATCTGTCGGGAAGAAGAACAACCCACCAATTGTGGCAGGTAACTAGGAGTTATGGAGGCAAGAATCCAAGAAATAAGAAGGCGATCTTGTCTGTGATACCTGATGAACTCAGGGTTGGGGTTTCCTTAGAGCAATCTTGGGGGAATTTGATCCGTGCCATATATGTAATCTTCAAGGCCATACCCAAGAATGACATTCTCTATTTGGAACTTCCAGAGAAGATAGTTTTCTTCTTCGAGTTTAATGGTGATCAATTGGGAAAGAGGACTAGTAATAGACCTCAATTGTTCCTCATGAGTGGCCGGATTAACAACTCCTCCCGCTACAGATTCCTCCGGTCCAGTTCTGGTTCTATTGCTCGTCTTCGTTATTGAAGAACACCCAGGACAAACAAAGTGTGAGCAATAATGCTCTGATACCACGTTAGAACAAGTGAGAAATAGAGAGAGAGTGCAAAGTACTCTCTTAAGTTTTGTATATTTTGAATGAATCAAATAGAGTTACAGAGGTGTTATTTATGCAAAAGCAAAATAACAAATTTTGTAACAGAATTAGTAATCTGTTACAAAGGCTAACTACCTTTTAATATTGAATTGTAAGATTTTAATTTACTTATATTTTAAACCAAGGCATATAAAAAGTGATAAATATATAAATATTTAACTTTTCATTCTTTAATTAGGTTAAATTTTTGGAGTAATGATTTTCTCCCCATTTCTTAAATGTAATTAAGCGTTAGATAACGTCAAAAATGAAAATTGCACAAATTAAATGTAAAATAAAAACATATTACTATTACATTATAATTTACTACAAATTTGTTTTGTGAAAATCATATTATTTATAATGCAATATAGCGTATTATTTATAATCTATATGAGGGTGGTAAACTGTTAATGTTGTCAAAAATTTTAGTGACTACTCAAAACTTTAATTAAAATAGTATAATTTTTATATTAAAATAACATAATTTTAATACAATTTTATCATCTCCAACTTTTAATACTAAATATACAAAAATATCATACTATTTTTTCACTATAACTTAAAAAAATTTAATTAAAGATATACAATTAAAATAAAATGAAATTTAAATAATAATTTATATATTTTATTATTATTATTATTAAAAAAATAAAAAATATTACAATAAATAATGTTATATTAAATTTAATGTATCATTGTTAATATATTATATTACAATATTACAGTACTTCTTAAAGAAAGTTTTGTTAGAGAAGTTTAGAGCCTTGCTCTCAAAGGTAAAATTGTTACTAATATAAAAAGACTGAAATAGTTGCAGACTGTACAGTAGAATATGAATGATATTATATTAATTAAGTTATTATATGTATAAAATAATATATCAATTATTATTAAATATAAAATTTGAAAAAAATGATAAAATAATATATCAATTATTTAATAATTATTATCAAATTAAATAATGATATTTTAAATTATAATAATGAAATAAAAATTATTAAGGAATATAAATTTATTATTTTTGATTAAATTTTATTAAAATTTTAATTATAATTAAATTTGCGATATATAGGTTATATTTTGTGATATGTTGTTGCGTTGGAGCGTTTTCCTAACTAAAATGAATGAACTACTTTTATTGGAAGACGTGCGTAGCTAAAATAGTTGATAAGTCTTTTTCTCCTCTTAGGAATGGACGACTGGGTGAAAATCCATGGCATGACGGGGGAATAGGATACGAACAAAATAGGGATAGGAGTGTATAACTGTGACAATTTTGTAAATGAGTGTGATTTTATTTTTGAATGTTTCACTATAAATTATTTTATTTTTTAAAACAAATTTATTTGAATATATATTATTATATTTAAATTAATATATATATGTAACATTATTAAAAATTAATTAATTATTTTCATTTTTTATCTGTTTGATTTTAATAAACATTATTTTTTAAAAACTAATATCATGCTTACAAATATTCCATTTTATATGTAATTTTTTAACCAAAACATTTCATAAAATTACATGATTTGTGTAAAAAACTGTTTAAAAAATTGATAAAAAATAAAAGAGATTAATTAATTTAAAATAATATCTCCTATTACATCTGTATTTTTTTTATTAATTTAAATATAATAATATAAATTAAACTTAATTTACTTCTTTTTTAAAATAAGGTGACTTGTTATCAATCTATCAAGAGAAAAATAATTAAAGTGGTCAATTTACTTGATGTATACTTCATCCTAATAATAGTCTCTCTCTTTTATTCTTACACTTAATTATAGTAAAAAATACAGTTAAATTTTATTATTAAAAATGATATTTAAGTTATTTATTTATTTTTTAAAAATTAATTATATTATTATTAAAATTAATTGTATAAGTAATTTTTTTTATTTTTTTGTTTTAATTTTGTTAAATAGACTTTTTAATTTGAATAAGTTGTAATTAAAAAAAATTAAATAATTAAATAAAAAATATAAAAGATAAATATTAGGCTTAATATATAATTTTAAAATAAATATGAGAATTTGTACTTTCCTTGTTTATATTAGTGAATATGCCAAAAATATGATAAAACCTAATAACCTCCGTTGCAAATGACATGTAAGAATTATACCCATACTTTTTTTGATATAAAGTTATTTATATTATTAGTACAAATAAAATAATAAAAATGTTATTTTATATCTTTTGCTGTTAATAAAATTATTACACATTAATTTTTTTAAATATTAATTATTTAATTAAACATTTAAATTAAATTACGATATTTTATATATTTTCAATATTAAGCAAATTATATTTAATATTATTATAGTATTATTTTTACTTCTATAAATTTTAATTTTTTTTAATTTACCATTAATATTTTCTTGAAATCAAATCTAATTTATCCAACGGATATGAGAGAGAATTTTTCTAATAACATCCTAATATATCATCCCATTCACAAAGAAAAGCCAAACAAATAATTAAAATTTATTTATATTTGAAGCTCAAATTCATGATTCTTTACATACGAAGAAATCTCTTTTTAAATATTAGTAATGGTAGGGTGCATGGCGCCAGTTATAAATTATTGCACCCTTATAGTCTTTAAATAACGTTACTAAAGAATAAAATTAGAGAATTTAAAAGCATGGAATATTAACATGTCAATAACTAACAACTAAAACGGAGATTAATTAAAAATAAAATGGAGGCTAAAGAGTGGTACGGTAAATGATCAGATAAGATCAGAGAGAAAGGAATCATACTGCCACAAATGTTCTGATTAGATCAGATCAGAGGGGTGAAAATGCTCGTGCACAATGAGTTGTCAAACATCAATCATACGACAACCACTGCAAGTGACAGTGAGTCTCAAAAATATAAATAATTTTCAATAATTTTTTAAATATATCATAATTATATTTAAATATAAATATTTTATTAAAAATTGAACAAATTTAAATTATAATAATTAAAATTTAGAGTAATTTTAATTATTTAACAATTTTATAAAATACTTATTGAAATATCTTTAGTAAAATATACTACCTTGAATAATTCTACTATTAAACTGTCATGATATTTCAATAGACCATGATATTTTGTTGTAATAAATACAAAATAACAATAATAGAATTCATAATAAGAATAGTTTAGAATATTTTTTATTTGATTTTAATGTAAAATATTATAAGAATAGTAATAATACTATTCATCTTTCCTATTAAGAATACATTGAATTGTTATATTTTTATTGTATATTTATATAATCTTTTTTATTTTATCTTATTTAAAAATATAAAAAAATTATTTTTTAATTTATTTTAATTTAATTTTAATATAAGTATTTATTATGATGTCATTATTCAAACAAATATTATAACAATATTATTATTTTTATTTAATTTAATTTTTATTAACATCCACATTTTTGTTATATTTTGTGTCTTTGAATCAAATACAACTTAATAATTTTTACATTTAAGAATTTTTTCTTTTTTTACGAGAAAGTGAAACCTTCAGTCATTCACAGTCAACCATCACATCCTCATCAAGAACCTTTCGCAGCCAAGGAGCAATTCTTACTCAAAGAAAACTTTATTTCAAGCTTATAATATTTTATCCTCCCTCCTTTTAGCATCTTCCTTACTTTCGTCCAAGGAAATTTTCATCATATATACGACGTCTTTTGATCAGTTTATGCCATATTGACTGGTAAATAAGAGGAACAGTGCTCAAATGCATAGCTAGTAAATAGAAAACATATTTTGAGAATATTTTCAAATAAGATAATTATCTTAATCAATATAATATGAAATATTATAGAATTTGTAAATCTTTTCTCAGAGCTTATATGTGTCATTTTAAATCCTATAAATAACCTCTAATCATTTCTACTATTTCAAGTAATTTCGATTAGAGAACTTTCTTAGACAACAAAAACTAGAGTCACACTCTTCAAGTATCATTCCTTCTGATTATTTTTTTATTCTTTTCAAGATTGAGTTTGTAGGAACTTGGTGTTTACATGTTAATATTCCATGCTAATATTGATTTGGTATTGTAATTGATTTGACCTAATATACAACCCAAAAAATTTGATATATTCTTTATGTTCTTTGTCATGTTAATCATGCTCATTGTAAGATCTATGCGGGTGTTGGCGATCTTCTTAAACCAAACATACAAATATAATTTTATATTTTAGATATATCTTTTAAGAATATTTTCAAACCGAATAAACTATCGAGTTCCAACAATCACAATTAATATATTTCTTTGTTCTTATTCACGTTATATTTCATATTAAACACATAAGAACATTTTGAGATTATGCTACTCGATCAGTTAAGATATGTCTAGATATATCGAGCCATGAAGATTGATAGAGAATCAATCTACTCAATTTAAAAAGTCCTGAATTAATTATTTAATTGACTAGATCGATCGAGCATACGTTAGATTGATCGAGTGGCCAAGGTTTTGATTTTAAAACTTATTTCTAACTCAAAGTGAATTGGCTTTTTATTGTATTGTTCTTTTTTCTTTAAAACTCTTTTAACTTATTTTATGGACAACATAGTAATTTTACTTTGACCTAGTACAATATACTAAATAAACAAACCTAGGAACACAACTTTATTCAACCAAGAGCATTATTCTCTTCATCTTAATCTCTTTCTTGTTTTGCAAATATAAGATCATAATTATTTATGCTTCTTTATTTAGTTAATTTATCAAATATTAATGGTGTGTTTTATTGATTAATAAGTTTAATTGGTTTATGATGTTTTGATCATATGTTCTTAATAGCCTTTTTTTTTATTTTCGTTGTTGATTTTGATTTATTTGATATATTTATTAGTTTATCTAGTTAAGATTATTGATTATTGAAACTACTTTAGGACACACATATGCACTTGTGTTATATGCTAACATTTCAAGTACTGGTTGAACGAGTTCGATTGCTTGTATAACTCAAGTGGTTAGACTCGTCAAGATCTTAACACTTTTCTTGTACATGCTATGATGAAAGTAATGGGTAATAAGTAGATTACTTGGAGACTTTATCTTTGTGGATAATATAAGACCTGGAATTGTAATTTGATCTTATTTTTTATAGTGGATATTTAGGTGGTCTGGTGAAGACTTGGAATTGTAATTGGACCTTATTTTTTATAGTAGATAGTTAGGTGGTCTGGTGGACTCGTGATACATAGGTCATTGGTGTTACCTAGGTTATTTACACCTAAAAATCTCATGTGTCATTTTTATATTTCTGCATTACTTTATTTACAATTGATTGCATGCCTAATCGTATGCAAAAATTTAATTTGTTGTAATTCTATTAATTATCTATTCACCCCCTCAAGCTCTCCCAATGGATTCAAAATAAAGTTTTAAAACTACTCTTATTATCCATATGAGTGGGAGGCAAGTTGACACTCATGTGAGAAAGCCTTCACCACTTAAGAAGGTTAGGAAGAAAAAAAGTAGCATAAAGCCTAGAAAGACCATCACAGAATAAAGGCATGTGGGTACCTATAAGGCATGTTTGAGCAATTAATGCAATATCAAATACAGTCTTTGGAGTAACAAAAGATGTGAATTGGCATCCCTCATGCTCTAAATCAAGATGGACAATAGAGCTTGGGAGATTCACATCCAATTCCCATCATCAATAACAACTTAGCTAAAAGAAAGGGTCTTACAAAAAAAAGTTTGAGACCTTGAGTTTCGAAACTCACCCAATAGTACACCAGGATACTGTCACTAGTGACGACAATGGTGCCCAGCTCAGAACACATCCAATAATCACAGTTTTCCTCCAAGAATATGACAATACAACCTGTTAGGAGAATCACAATTTCAATTCGAACTTAATTAAGCTCTAAACAGCGGAATTAAACCTATTCTCCTTCTTTGTGTGAATCTTTTAGGAAAAAAATAAATAGAGCTCAAAATCAAACATGCACAAAATCAACACAACCAATTTACGTGGAAAAACCTTCCCGGTATAGGAAGGAAACAACCACGGCACTCCTCTCCAAAACTTCCACTATCAAGAAAAAATTGTACAACAATTCTCTCTAGGTAAAACTAGAGGCAAGCAATCAACAACATCATCAAGAATACACTTCTTGGAAACTAACAATTATTTCAAGAAAATGGAGAAATCTAACCAAATTCGTAGTCACTGTTCACTGCTCAGAATATCTCAAACCGGTGAGTCAAATCCAAATCCCACCGCAAAGATTAAAGAGTCTTGAGTCGTGAACCTGTCCGAAAATTTTTAGCTTAATCGGACCACAAACGGCCTTCGATCGGAGCACTTGATGAAGACTGGCTGGAGAGGGAAAACTGAAAAACTGAGAGCAGTTTTTCTGCTGCAGCTGCTGCCTTTTCTGCACATTTTTTTTTCTCTGCAGAATTCTACCCACAACAAACCCTAAATGGGTTTATTAATTAAAGAAATGAAATGACACAATTGCCCTTCTTACTCCATGGGCTTTTAAGCCACATGGGCTTCACTTGGGCTCCTCCAAATAAGAGGAAAACCCAACAAATCTCCCCCTTTTCCGATTAGATGGAGGGATCCGCCATCCCGGCAATTGAACAACAAACTTCAAGTTTTTCTCTTGACACTGCTTTTGTCAGCATGTCAGATCCATTCTCATCAGTATGTATTTTCTCAAGTTCAAGCAACTTATTGTTAAGAGTATCTCTTATCCAATGATACCTCACATCAATATGCTTTGATCTTGAGTGAAATGCCGAGTTTTTCGCTAGGTGAATAGAACTCTGATTATCGCAGAATAACACATATTTCTGCTGCTTGAAACCAAGTTCCCTCAAGAACTGTTTCATCCACAACAACTCCTTACAGGCTTCCGTTGCTGCAATAAACTCCGCCTCTGCTGTAGAAAGTGCAACACACTTTTGCAATCTTGACTGCCAAGAAACTGCTCCACCAGAGAAAGTAATTAGATAACCTGAAGTAGACTTACGAGAATCTTCATCTCTTGCCAAATCTGAATCAGTGTATCCAACTAACACTGGTTTTCCACTTCCAAAGCTAAGTGTTAACTTGGAAGTACCTCGAAGATATCTCATAATCCACTTTACTACATCCCAATGCTCTCTTCCTGGATTCGAAAGAAAACGACTAACAACTCCAACTGCATGAGCTATGTCTGGTCTTTACACACCATTGCATACATTTAGCTTCCTACTGCTGAGGCATATGGAACATTTTCCATATCTTCCTTCTCTTTATCTATTGAAGGGCCTTGAAATCACTTTAGCTTTATCCATATGAAATCTTTCAAGTACCTTGTTGATGTACCGTTCCTGTGACATGTACAACTTCTTTCTTTTCTTATCTCGACAAATTCAAATACCAAGAATTTGTTTTGCTGGCCCCAAGTCCTTCATGGCAAAGGACTTACTCAACTGCTTCTTCAAATTATCAATCCTTGAAGAATTTCTACCAACAATCAACATGTCATCAACATAGAGCAATAAAATGATAAAATCATCATCAGAGAATTTCTGCACAAAAACACAATGATCAGAAGTAGTCTTCTTGTAACCATGCTCCCCCATAACTGACTCAAACTTCTTATACCATTGTCTAGGTGCTTGCTTCAACCCGTAGAGGCTTTTCTTTAACCGACATACGTAATCCTCTTTTCCTTTAACCTCAAAACCCTCTGGCTGCTCCATATAAATCTCTTCCTCCAACTCACCATGAATAAAGGCAGTTTTCACATCCATTTGCTCAATTTCTAAATCCAAGCTTGCTGCTAGACCTAGAACAACACGTATGGAAGACATCTTCACAACAGGAGAGAAAATATCATCAAAATCAATACCTTTTCTCTGACTGAATCCCTTGACGACCAGTCTAGCTTTGTATCGTGGTTGTGAATTGTGTTCTTCTTACTTCACCCTGTAGACCCACTTTTTCTTCAAAGCTCTCTTACCCTTAGGCAACTTTACCAGCTCAAACATGTGATTGTCATACAGTGACTGCATCTCATCTTCCATAGCACCAACCCAGTGTGCTCTGTTTCCATCTTTCATCGCTTCTGCATAACATTGAGGTTCTCCCTCATCTGTCAATAGCACATACTCATTTGTATCATACCGAGTGGAAGGACGTCGGTCTCTGGTAGACCTTCTGGATGGAATTTCTGGTTCTGGCAACTGATCAATAGTCTGGTGATCTGTTTCAGCTTCCATATCTGCATCATCTAAACCATGTTGGTCATCTTGAACATTTTGTTCCATCTGTACTAATAAAGGAACCGGATCTAGGTCAATCAAATCATCGCTATACTGATGGACTCCTTTTTCTATCTTCTCAACATCTTGTATAGTTTGATCTTCTATAAACACAACATCACGACTCCTTACGAGTTTCTTCTCAACTGGATCATAAAATCTGTAGCCAAATTCATCCAGACCATAACCAACAAAGATACACTGTCGTGTCTTCACATCGAGCTTAGATCTCTCATCTTTTGGTATATGCACAAATGCCTTGCAACCAAAAATGCGAAGATGATCATAAGAAACATCTTTGCCAGTCCAAACTCTGTTTGGTACATCAAACTGAAGAGGAACACATGGTGTGAGATTAAGAACATGTACAACTGTATTCAAAGCCTCACCCCAGAAAGATCTTGGCAACTGAGCCTGCGAAAGAAGACATCTTACTCTTTGAACCAATGTCCTGTTCATTCTCTCAGCCAACCCATTTAACTGAGGAGTCTTGGGAGGTGTCTTTTGATGTCGAATTCCTTGATGCTTACAATACTCATCAAAAGGACCTGAATACTCTCCCCCATTATCTATTCTGATGCACCGCAATTTCTTCCCAGTTTGTCTCTCAACTAAGGCTTGAAATTGTTTAAACACATCTAATACTTGATCTTTGCTCTTCAAAGTGTACACCCATAACTTTCTTGAACAATCATCTATGAAGGTTACAAAATAATTGGCACCACCCAAAGTTTTTGTCTTCATAGGACCACATACATCTGAATGTACCAAATCAAGTATGTATTGTTTTCTTGAAGGAGGGGAACTTTTGAAAGAAACTCTATTTTGCTTCCCTGCCAAACAATGAGTTCATCTTCTTAAACAAACATCATTCATTCCAGAAAGAAGATTCTTTTTAGTCAATACTACCAAGCCTTTCTCACTCATGTGAGCAAGTCTCTTATGCCACAATTCTGATGTGAGCTCATCCGTCACAGCATTAATAACACCTTTAAAGAGTCTCGCCTGCAGTATATACAAACTGGAATGCTTGTTCCCACGAGCAACAACCATAGCACCTTTAGTAAGTTTCCATTGACCATTACTAAAGGTATTGCAATATCCTTCATCATCAAGTTTACCTGCAGAGATCAAGTTCAAACGAATTTCAGGAATATGTTTTACCCCTCTAAGAAGTAGCCTCATGCCATTATTCATCTCCAAACACACATCTCCAATACCAATGACTTTAACCAAGCCATCATTACCCAACTTCACTGTCCCAAAGTCACCTGCTGTATAGGATGTAAATAAGTCCTCTCGAGACGTAGCATGAATGGAGGCTCCACTATCAATAACCCAACTGACCTCGTGACATGCAACATTGACAACATCTTCATTATAAACAACGAGAAAGTCTTCTGAACTAGCGGTGGCAACTCGATCATTTTCCTTGCCAACATCACCATCTTGTTCTTTGTCTTTCTTCTTGTTATCCCGCTTCAACTATCTACAATATTTCTTGATGTGCCCTTTCATGCCACAGTGATGACACTCAATATTAGAAAACTTGTTGGACTGGCTTCTTCCTTTTTCTTTGTTCTTGAAACCTCTACTTTTACTCCTCCCTCTTCTTTCTGTAACCAAAATCTCTGACTACTGAGAAGACCCATGTGACTTTCTTCTCATTTCTTCATTCAAAACACTACTCTTAGCCAAATTCATATTGATTACACCATTTGGAGCTGAGTTACTTAATGACATTCTAAATGTTTCCCAAGAGTCCGGCAACGTACCCAATAAACACAACCCCTGAATCTCATCATCAAACTTGATACCCATTCCAGCTAACTGATTGATTATTCCTTGGAACGTATTCAAGTGATCTGTCAACGGAGTTCCATCTTGGTACCTTAAAGCCATCAACTGCTTTATAAGAAACATTTTATTATTTCCTGTTTTCCGAGCATACAACTCTTCAAGTTTATTCCATAATGACCGTGCATGTATTTCTCCACTAATATGGTTCAAAACATTATCATCTACCCACTGCCTTATATACCCACAGACTTGTCGATGTAACAAAGTCCATTCTTCTTCAGACAATTTTTCTGGCTTTTCAGAGGCAAACACCGGTAAATGAAATTGTTTCACATAAAGAAGATCTTCCATTTTTTCTTTCCAAGTGTGATAATTAGAACCATTCAAAGTAATCATTCTACTCAAATTTGCTTCCATTATTCAACACAAGAAATTCCACAATAATAACCACAACTCTGATACCACTTTGTTAGGAGAATCACAATTTCAATTCGAACTTAATAAACCTATTCTCCTTCTTTGTGTGAATCTTTTAGGAAACAAATAAATAGAGCTCAAAATCAAACATGCACAAAATCAACACAACCAATTTACGTGGAAAAACCTTCCCGGTATAGGAAGGAAACAACCACGGCACTCATCTCCAAAACTTCCACTATCAAGAAAAAATTGTACAACAATTCTCTCTAGGTAAAACTAGAGGCAAGCAATCAACAACATCATCAAGAATACACTTCTTGGAAACTAACAATTATTTCAAGAAAATGGAGAAATCTAACCAAATTCGTAGTCACTGTTCACTGCTCATAATATCTCAAACCGGTGAGTCAAATCTAAATCCCACCGACCAGATTAAAGAGTCTTGAGTCGTGAACCTTTCCGCAAAATTTCAGCTTAATCAGACCACAAACGGCCTTCGATCGGAGCACTTGATGAAGACTGGCTGGAGAGGGAAAACTGAAAAACTGAGAGCAGTTTTTCTGCTGCAGCTGCTGCCTTTTCTGCACATTTTTTTTTCTCTGCAGAATTCTACCCACAACAAACCCTAAATGGGTTTATTAATTAAAGAAATGAAATGACACAATTACCCTCAGGCATGTTTGAGCAATTAATGCAATATCAAATACAGTCTTTGGAGTAACAAAAGATGTGAATTGGCATCCCTCATGCTCTAAATCAAGATGGACAATAGAGCTTGGGAGATTCACATCCAATTCCCATCATCAATAACAACTTAGCTAAAAGAAAGGGTCTTACAAAAAAAAGTTTGAGACCTTGAGTTTCGAAACTCACCCAATAGTACACCAGGATACTGTCACTAGTGACGACAATGGTGCCCAGCTCAGAACACATCCAATAATCACAGTTTTCATCCAAGAATATGACAATACAACCAAGATCCTTAACTTTCTCATGGATTTTAGCTAACTCTTTATCTTTCTTGAATAGAGTGTTGTCAGATACTCCTTGTCTCTTTCAAGAACAATTTCAAGAAGTTTGATTTAATAAACTTAACCTTTGAATAAGTCAGAGTGGGTAGTCCATTTAATTTCTTGTCTTAACTCAAGCGTCTTATGTTCTTCCTCCACATGCTTCATTTTGGGGTGATTTAAATTGCACTCAACCTATAGGTCATTATACCATTTTTTCATGGCCTTACACTTCTTTGAGAGATCACCCTACTCAAGGTAAATTGAGGACTTTTCTTCCTGAAGAGTGACTTCTAGCATGCATAGCTCTTTTTCTTCTTCCTCAAGGCTTCCCAATGCCTTTTTTTTTATTTACATTTTTAGTACTTAATATGCCTTTTCAAGAGCTCATTATAGGTAACTAGATGCTATTTATGATTGTCTTTATCTTTTTCAGCAAACCTACTAGACATTAAGGTTATAGTAGGAGGGGTCTTCAATAGACTTTGAAGCCATAAAAGCAATAAAGTTACTTTCTTTTGCATTAGCTCTCCAAGTACTATCTAAAATAATAACCTCAATTTTCATTACTCTTTTCCCTAAACAGTTCTACTTAGAAAACATAGGGCAGTTATATGATCAAGCTTGCCGCACTCAAAACACTTTATCTGATTTACATTTGAGGTTGTAGTATGAGGGTCCTCAATAGACTTTGATGCCATAAAAGTAATAAAGTCCTTTTTTACTTATACATAAGCTATATAGCTACTATCTAGAGATAGCAACATCAACTTTCATTGCTCTTTTTCCTAAGTAGTTTTGTTTAGAAAATATTGGGCAACTATATATCTAGGATTATCGCACTCAAAACACTTTACTTGGTTTACATGGACCCTACTATGGTACTTGCATTTATCTAGTTTACATGGACCCTACTTTGATACTTGTCACTCATCATCAGAGTCTTCTACCTTCTTCCCTTTCTTCAAGTTTGTTCTACTTGAGCATTCTCTTATTGTCCCACCAATAGATGTCTTCTTACTATGAAAGAACTTGGTAAGTTTCTTGGAAAGCAATGCCATCTCTTCTTTTTATGGGCATGAGCGGTTGTCACTAACCATAGCTTTCACTTTTCGTTATTGCTTACACTACCCTTAATGGAGTTGAGACTCTAGCTCATTCCCTTTTCAGTAACAACTTTCCCTTTTTAGGCAAAAGGTGGTGAATTTTGAAAGGCTAAAGATTGCCAATTAGCTCATGTATCTTATGATTCTCAAGCTTATAGAAGGTTTCAAAGGCAATTACTTTCTTCCTAAATCAAGGAAGGATACTAGCAAGAAATATTTCAACTTGCTTCTCTTCATTGACGTGTTGACCTAGGATGTAAGACGTGCTAACTAGATAAAAAAATCTTATATAGAAACTATCAAACTTTTTATATTCCTCCCTATATAAGCTTGTAGTTTCTAGTTAATGAATCAACCTCAATCTCTTAATTGTATAGACCTTTATGTGTAACTTTCAATATATCTGATGCTTCATTTGATGTCTTGCAAGCTTGGATTCTTCTATATTCATCAAAGTTGACTGCTTTGGTAATGTCGTATATCACTCTACTATTCTGATAAGATTTAGTACTCTTCCATCATCCATTTGATCCTTAGGTTTGGAATGATAAAGCCATTAGTAAGGATTTTGGTGGGATACATCCAGCCATTTTTGACTTGAAATAAGTTACAGTTTCTAAGAGACCACAAGAAGGCACATGATACACTTGAAAACATGTAAGTATATGCAATTAATTGTACAAGTGATATAATTTAAGAACAAAGGTTATCGTACCCACAAGAATTTTTGAAAATTTCTACTACTATTTATTAGTTTATTATTGAGTTAGTTAAAATTAGCAAAAGGGATTTTTTTATATTGTTTTTAAAGAAACTAAAATCAAGCAAAAAAATGTAAATTGAATATGAATGCAAGAGATATGTGATCATTGGACTATCCTCACCACTAACTTACAATTCAAATAATCATACTATGTGATCATGGGACTAATCATACTATGAATGCAAGAGATATGTGATCATGGGACTATCCTCACCACTAACTTACTAATCAACTAATCATATTAGTTTCTTAAATCCTAAATCACTATCATAATCTAAAACTATTCTTTAATTCTTAATTTTAGCTTTAGAAGTCTAGGTCCACTTAAAATTTCCCACATTTATTTTTAATTTGTATTTGATTTAGAATACCATCATAAATCAACCTACATCCTGAATAACCCAGAAGAAGCATTACAAGATTTAACTCACTCATTGCATTACATCTAGAAAGGAGATAACTAAATTAGGCAATATTAGAACAATTGTTTAACCTTTGGAGAATGTATTTAACCTTACTTGTCACACACATCCATAAGGTATCACTTTGAATAAGAGTATTAGCCATTACATACTAACATCTTAGAATAGAAATAAACATACCCATGCAATAAACTCGTTGGCAACCTAATCTACAACATGCATAGTTTTAGTGTTTAAACAATGAATGGAGCACATCAAGAATCAAGAATTGAAACTAAAATTTATCATGACAATAAATTTATTTAACCATAGTAGAGCTTGGAATTGCTCACAATCACATTAGAAGTCTAACTAGCCATGGATTTTATAAGAATCATCATTATAATCATTTTAGAAATTTCTCTTTATATCCTCTGATTATTAACCCTAATTACATATATATAGGGAAAGGATTAAACACAAAACAATTAAGATTATAACTCTAAAACTTGGGCGTCAATGTGCATTATTTGTATGCGGACCATAGTACACCTTACTTTATGCTTGGGTAGGAAATAAAACATATTTCCTATGATCTAACCCAAAATATCTATGTCACAGTGCATATAAGACTATGCCATGGTGCACAATGTTTTTCCAAAATTCCTAGTCAAACCCAAGAGTAGTGTGCCACAATGCGGTTATTTTTGTGCCCATAGCACTTGTAGTTTTAGCTTTAAATATACATTTTTGCCTCTTTTTACTATTTTTGTCACCTAACACCTGTACAATGCAATGTTACACATAAAATACATAAAGAATAATAAATCAATGTAAATATGTGGGAATCAATACAAAAATATACATGTAAAATGATATTGATCCAACTCTCCTGCATCTACTCTTTACTAGTTCTCAAGTAAAGGTAAAATATGTCAAGTTTCTAGGAATTGTCTCATGGTCTTAGAAATAGTATGATCTCAAAGTTTAGTGTTCATTTGTATATTCTTTAGTCACTCTTTAGTTCTAGCTCCCTTACAAAAATTATTATTTAGTTATAGCTTCCTTACAACAGTTGGTATAGTCTTTAGTCATTATTTAGTTCTAGCTTCGTTACAATAGTTGGTATAGTCTTTAGTCATTCTTTAGTTCTAGATTATTATTTCATTCCTTGTTATGGATCACTACTATTCCTCTTAGATTTCAACTTGAAAACCATATGCTTTTCGTTAGAATTTTCTTTCTAGTTCCTAAAAGTATTTATCAAAATCAAAAGATCTTTCATTTGGTTTAATTATGGTTAAGCTTTATTGGTTCAATCAAACAAAAGGGAATGGGAAACAATAAGTGTTCAGAATCCATGAGGTAAGAGAAATAGATTTATAAGTAATACTACCATAAGACAAATCATGTCAAAAAAGTGGTCAAATTTCATTGTTTTGGACCTAAACAACATTATTGGCTTCTTCTTGTTTATTTTTTGCATTCTTTTCCACACTTACCCCTTTTATATTTCTTTTTAGCTTGTCCCCTTATATTTTTATTCTTTCCATTTTTA
The DNA here is from genome assembly GCA_037013495.1 of Hippophae tibetana. Lineage (NCBI taxonomy): Eukaryota > Viridiplantae > Streptophyta > Magnoliopsida > Rosales > Elaeagnaceae > Hippophae > Hippophae tibetana. The sequence continues at coordinate 38,548,897 of CM072803.1, forward strand.
TATAATTATTTTATAGGTTTAAACATTGTAGTTGGGATTATTTTAAGCGTGTTGGGCAACTAAACATTTATAACACATTTGACAATCTTAAGTCCTATTATAGTATTTGTCATAAAATATATTCTCCTTTTATGCTACTCCACCTTTCATGAACTATAGAGTATGATCAATGTGTTTGGTTCCAAGAGTATGGAGTGAGTACAAACAATTGGTACATGTAGGCTCAAATTCGTTCACTAAGAAGGTTATCCTTCAAAAGACAACAACATTAGGGGTACGAAAATTTATCCAAAGATATTAATCTTATTTCATAAATCATTTTTAAAGAAATAAATTTAGAATTCTCCTTGATAAATCTAAAGAAAATTTATAACATCTTCATCTAACTCATTCAAAATAGTAGCAAAGTTCTATGGGACTTACAATCTTTTTCACAAGTTTAAATATATAAATTTGTTTATTACTAGCTTACCTATTGTGCATGCAAATTTTAAGAAAAATTGTCATAAATTTGCCTTTATCTAGGAACATGGTCAACATTTTGCCAACAACCATTATTCTTTTCAACATTTCATTGTTTTAGCTAATTTCATCATAGATGGCATAAAATAAAGAGAGTGTGATTAATTACAAGCTAATCTATTAATCCTAATCATATTAAAGAATGTAATAAATAAATACTAAAAATAAAAAAAAATTATGCTACCTAGAGCATTCTATGCTAATTAAACCAATACAACAAGAAATAATGATAGTAATATGTTAACACTCCCCACATCTAATTCTTACAAATTGTTCTCAATGTAAGCACATGCATATATATAATATAAAAATAAGTAAAACGTGCGTAGAAAAAAATCTTGTAGGTTACCTTATACAAAGTTCTTGATTTAATATCCTCAGTCGAACTCATTCAACTATCATTCGAAGTCATCTCCACTGTCATCTAGGTACTTCATTACTTCAAAGATGTTGAATCAAACTCAAAAGTTAGCTCCTCACTATGCACATATATCTTAGTGTGAGCTGTTTTAATAAATGGTATTCCAAATAATAACGGCGTGGACATGGTGTATGATTCATCACTCATGTCCAATACATAAAGGACTACCTTGAAAATCATATCATCCAACTATACTAAGACATCTTCAATAACACCCTTAGGGTGGTCAGCCAGTTGTATAATAATATCTATTTCTTTTAAAGGACCTAGATTTAGTGAAACATAAATATTATAGGGCATGACATTAATAAATGCTTCTAGATCTAGCATAACTTTTTCAATCCTTATATTACCTATCCTTACTAGGATGGTAAAACTATCTAGGTTGCGACATTTTGGTGGGAGCTTCCTTTATAAAAATATTGACACATTTTTCCTCGTACTTACCACTTCATTACCTTTTAGCTTGCATCTAGTGGTGCATAGCTCATTAAGAAACTTTACATACTTGGGCACTTCTTTGATAGCATCCATGTGGAATATTGACTTGTACTTTTTAGAAAGTGTCCGAAATTTCCCTTTAATGTACTTTTTTTTTCAAGTCTACTAGGAAAAGGAAAAATATGTTCATAAGTAGAAAGGGAGAGTTTGGATACTACCTTTGGTTCCACCTTAGCTTCTTATGGGTTGGTCTTTTTGTTTAGGCTCATCCAGTTGCTTGCCACTTTTCAAAGTAATGACATTGACAATCTCCCAAGGATTTATTATGGTTTGTGAAGGTAGCTTGCTAAATACCTCTACTTATTACCTTCTAACAATTATGGCCAGATGGTCTATTTGAGTTTTAATGTTGTATATTGAAGTTTCAGTCTTTCATATTCTATTTTGGTTTTCCTGCTAAAATTTAGCAGTGTTACTGTTGTTAAATTGAGGTTACGATTGAGATGGTTACTGTTGTGCACTTTTCATACTTGGGCTTCTGTGCTCGAAAACCACCAGTAGCATTGGCTTGTTCTTCTTGCAAAGTAGGATACACATATATAAGATGTTTGATGAGTGCTCAAAATTACTTAATATATCATGATTTTATACATGTTAAATGACAAATAGATTTTTATTAATTTGTTTAGTTTTACTATCATTTTAAACAAGTCTACCTTTTGAAAATCACATGTATGTTTTATTGTTTTTTAGGTATTTTAGATTCAAAAATATATAATTGTTCAACACTTGAAGAGTATATTTGAAAGCATTCTATTATAACTTTAAAGCATAAAAAACAATACATGTAAATTATTATATATGTTCCAAACAATGAAAAAGGATATACAAGAAAGTATGGGTTCAAAGTTGATTAGAGTAACGTGGGCTATTACGTGGAACTTTATTGTGCCGTGGCATGAGGCTAAAGGATTAAGAATCACATGCCCCCAAAATTGTAGTGAGTCATGATGTGAAAATATTGTGTGTTATGGCACAAGTAAAATGGATAGAGTTCCAACTTTGCACAGCCTATGTATGCCATAACATGAAAGAAATGTGTGTTGCAATACGAGTCTTCTAATCCATATTTTTCTCCTATTGAAAACCTATAAATTGGATCCCAATTGGATTGTAAAAATATATCTATTAGATCCTTATCTTTTCAACTTTTTAGTTTTCTCGTATGCTTTCTTAGCTTTTCTTTTTAGTAGTTTCTAAGTTCTTTTCTCATTTGAGAGTTGAACAATTCTAGTTTATGTAGTAATTTTAGTTTCAATTCAATAAATGGTGTTGGAAATTTTGTTTGGAGGTTTTCCAAAACAAAAATGATACTAAGATTTTGTAAAGAAACAATTGAGGTATATTTAAATGTATTCTTTTCAAATTATCTTTATGTGTTGCTTTACTTGTTATATGTTTAATTTATTGATCATTTATTAAAATATGCATGTCTAGCTATAAATAATATGGGATATTAGTAATGTTAGTATGCTTGTAAAATATTAAAGTAGGTAAACATTTTTATAAAATGAATAAACTTTTATTTCTTCATCAAAATTAAAAAGAAAATTTATTAAAGAAAAGTATGTAGCTTAGTATTTTTCGTAATAAACATGAGAGTTAGATTTAAGATTTAATTATCTCATCTGATTTAGAATGGACTCTTTGGTTTAAAATTTGATTATTCAGATTATTAGAAAACTATTTTAAATATTTTTATAAGAATTATTATTGAAAGATAAATTAATGACATAACTTTTAGAGTAGTTTTAAAATCTGAAAGTTAATAATTAAAATATAAGTTAATATATATATATTTAAAAAATTCGTATAGTACTTTTTATTATAATTTTTTAAATATTTTTTTAAAGAATTTTTTAATTTTTTTTAAGTTTTTTTTAACTTAAAATATATAAAACAAATCACAATTATTTACAACACAAAAACATTTCAAAATTTTGATAAATAACTTAAAAATATTTATTTCTTTTTCGGCAACGGTACCAAAAACTTGATGAGCAAAATCGACAATGCTGATATTTCAAATAATTTAGTTTTATATTTGTAAAACTCTCGCAAGTGCATGAATCATTTTATAGAAAATGATAAGTATACTCCCAAGGTCGATCTAAGGAAGGAATATATGTGGTTTTTAATTTATTATTCAAACTTTTAAAAAGGAAATTAAAATCAAAATATCATGACACGATGTTTAGGATTTAATTTCGTTTTTAAAAGTTTGAATAATAAATTAAAAACTACATATATTCCTTTCTTCTATCGACCTTGGGAGTATACGTGTCATTTTCTATAAAATGATTCCTGCACTTACGAGAGTTTTACAAATATAACACCAAATTATTTACAAGATCGACATTGCCGATTTTGCTCATCAGTAACCTTTGCATCTCATGTATAGACTGTATATATTTGTCTTAGAATTACATCTGTCCACAAGCATTATTACTACTAAGATTGATACACTTTGAGATGATTGACCTCTTCATGTAACATATTGAATTGATCTTTTATTGACATTCTATATGTAGAGGCTGCTCTTTTAATGGACTAAGTAGCTCTCATTCCACTTGTGAGGCTTTTCATGAATGATAAGGTCAATAGATCCTTGAGTTACAACAACACCTTTCCAAAGGGAAACTTTTCCCTAGACTTAGCACATAATATGGTGATAAATAGGGGGAAGAAATAGATTATTAGATAGTTATTTTTTAATAGTCTAATCCTTTGGTTGATAATTTCCTTCAAGTCCATTGCTTTTATTGTTTGAATGGCAAAGAGAAAGATAGCCCGCTCCTTATCCATAGATCTATAAGGGGTGGTGGGTATTAATATAATGGAGATAAAATATTGGAAAAATCAGGAGACATTAGTTAAGTTCTTGGCATCAAAGTACTTATAGTCCACATTTTGTAAATAAGCCTCATATTCACCATACAAATATGTCTCAGCCCATAATAAGAGTTTATATTAACCTTCCCAAAAGGCACATGTTATGTCCTACGTGTAGCATCGGCTGACACGTAGGATTGACGCTATTTTTTTTAATTTTTTAAGTCGATCTTTCAACTTACCGACTTAAAATTCATTATAAGTTGGTTTTTCCCAAAATCTGACTTTAAATCCTGACTTAAAAGATCCTTTTGTAGTAGTGTGGATTTTGTAATGGGGAAAATTGCCAATTTGAGGGCATTACTAATGTAATATGAGCTACAGGATGGAGATGATTCGTTAAGAAACCGAAAGCCACTATAGAATCTCTTGTTTGGGAATTTTATGTCAATGTTCCTGATGTTGTCAATAATAAGGTTAAAGTATAGAACGTACCTGTCCCATTCCTATACTAGTTCCATTTGGGTCATATGATATTTATGCTCATTACAACTTGATGGATATAGTCTAGGGTGAGTATGAGAATTATTTTAGTAATGTGGATTATGGTGTAGAAACATAAAGCTTGGCTTATAAGAGGTTGAGTAGAGTTATGCTAGTTAGAAATCATGAGGCTTTGAACCTAAGTATTTGGGTAAGGTTCTTCGTATTTGGTAGTAATTTGTCTATTCAAGACTTATGCCTCCTATTCATTACAACTCTATGGATAGAGAGCTAGCTATATTATTGTATGATATAATGTCTACATTGACTATCGATGTTGGAGTATAATTCACAATAGGATAAATTTGTCTACTGATAATAACCAATTGAGTTACTTGTTCCCCTAGCTTGTTACTTCTATATATGCAAAAGAAACGGTAAATTACCTAAAAGGTAAAGTGGTTTTTTTAATTATGTGAGTACTAAATTTGGCCTACTGTAATGAACTCACGTGCTAATATTATCCAAAGGGATACAAGGGCTATTTTTTCATCAAAAATGACAATGAAGGATGAAATCCACAACTTAAGTAAAAGAGTTATCTACATGGAAAAATATACCTAAGCCTGTACTATATAGCATGATACATTTACAAATAGACAGCATCTTTATCAGGCTGATTATAACAATCATGGGTTGGATTCAAGTCATTTAAGAGAACTAGACAGTGAAGGGTATTAGTTCATCTTTACACCACCTAAACAATCACAACCTGAACAACAAAGACCAAATGACGTGGATGATTAAGCTCCAAACTTACTTTGGGGTTTTTATGATTTTCATTATTTTTATGTATTTTATTTTAGTTTATCTTTGTGAACTTTATTTTAATTACTTTTCCTTTTGCATACTATGTTTGTTTTATATTATTTATATTTAGCATAATTTTGTTTTACTTTATTTATTTTCTTGTTTATGTGAATTTTTTTATATTATTTAAAAAATTTGAAATTATAATAAGTTGCTGAGATGTGTGAGAAGTACACAACATTATGTCTATGTCAATTAAAATGTTTGAAATAATGGATGCACAAGAATTTCCACAACAATATTTGATCTTGTACAACAAATGGGTAACTTTTCTCTTCTTTATTTTTTATCTTTAATTTGTATTTGTTAGGTTAAGGGTGGAGGAAAAGTTACATTATATTAAATTTGGGCAATTTTTTATTTTTTAATTAAACAAGTGTTTTATTTATTTTCTTTTATTTTATTGTTTTAGGGATAGTTAGGTTAATTTTATAAGTTTTCTTGAAAAACTATCATGCTTCTAGTTGATTTTAAGTAAATAATAAAGTTTTTACATTGTTAGATTAATATTTTAAAATATCATGTAGTAAAGTGGCAATTAGTTTGTTTGTTATCATAATTTGTATTTCAAGATTTAATGTAGAGATTAAGACAAACCTAAAATTGGTGCTTAGAAATCAATTAATGGAGATTACTTTGTGAGAATATTTTGAGCCTATTATCATTCCATTCTAAGAGATAAGACACTTTTTTCTACTCCTTTAAACACACTTCTTATTAATTCAAATTACTAGATGATCTATATATGGGGTTCCCTATATTCAATACAAAAAGAGAAAAATTAGCCACCCATCAAATCAAACAAAATATGTACAAATTATACATGGATCGAGTCTTTAAAAATATATTAAAAAATTTGTATAAAAGGAGAGAAAAAAATTAATAGTAGAAACTAAATACTATGACCTAGAAATTCTTCATAATTTTGAGAATGACTATTACAAAAGAATAATAGGAAATAAAATCTCCTAGAAGTCATTGCATTTTATTCATCTCTAAAGGCGTATACTTGATTTTTTTATTTTTTTTATTTTAATTGATGCATGAAAATAGTATATGATTTCTTTATAATTCCTTTCATTCGATTCCTTTCATGAGATCGATATTACACAGTATTTTGAGCCTTTTCTTCTTTAAACATATGTGAACTCAATAAATCATTTATTTACATAAACTCTATTTGTATGTAACTTTGATTGACTGCTTGCACCTATAGGACCTGTGTAATATTGATACTATGTCACGTAAGGATTAGAGTACAAGCGAATTCAAATTATTAACACTAAAATTGGATGAATCAATATTAATACATTTTGATATGGAATATGAATTTTTGATTTTCAAATAATTTTTTATAATACTCTATGATTCTTTGATATATTAGTTCAACTTATGCTTTGGATTTTAATTATGAACTTAAAAAAGACTTAAGCATGAGAAGTTTGACTATTTTAATTTTAATTTTGTTATTTTTTGTTTTAAAATTTTATTTTTTAAAATTTTAGTGCTTATTTTATTATTCTCTTTGTTCATTTTTTTTTTGCATTTACGGGTATTATTGATGAGTGCTTAAAAAGTAGTAAAATTACCATGATTTAGTGTACTTTAATTAATTAAATAGATTTATATTTGTATGCTCTTATCACTTCAAAAATAATTTAAATACTCAAAGAAAAATACGGGAAGCAATACATCAAATAAGGAAAATTCAAATAGAAAAATGAAAAAAAATGGACAAAATTACCCCATCTAATGCATGCGCAACCTATCCCGTGCCCAACCACACATATGTCAAGCTGAGTTTTATGCCCATGTCTGTGCCCATATATTGGCACTAGCACCCAATTGCGCGCAACCGTGTGCATGTTACGCCGAGATCCATGCCCCCACCTGCACCCATCTACCGGTACCAAAACCTAACCATGTGCACTTCTTCCCACACGTGTGCTTGCTTGTCTAAAACACATTCAACACCCATTTTCAAGATATTTTTTCCATTTTTAGCCTTTCTTCAACTATAAAATGACCTTCACCCCCATTGTAAAAATCATCCCTCAAAATCACTCAAATCTCACATTTCTCCTTCTTTCTCTCTCTAGAAAGTTTTCTTAGGTTTTTTAAATTTTTAGTTTTAAATTTTTATTTTTGAGGAGAACTAGTTATGCTTTTGTTAATTTCGAGTTTTTGATTCAATAAATGGAAATATAAATTCGTTTGGAGGTTTTCTAGAAACGAAATTAGCATAAAACTTCTCTAAAGATTCTTTTGAGGTATAATTTTAAAATAAATTATTTACAGTTATTTTTATGTTTTATTCTTATATGTTATATTTAATTTGTCTATGATTTAATTTAAAATGGTTGGATGTTTGTAAATATGTTATAGTAATAACGTTGTTATGCTTTCAAAATATTAAATAGGTAAAACATTTCTATAAAATAAATTGATTTTATTTTTATTCAAGATTTTATATTAAAGATGTTAATGTTTAATTATCTAGTCTGATTTAGAATAGTACTTTTTTTCATTTATTGATACAATCACCTGGTAATTAGAGTGAAGCTCTATTTCAAACAATTTATAAGAACTATTATTTGAAAATGTATTGACAACATATTTTCTATAATGTTTTTAAAACTTGAAAGTTAGTACTTAGCTAATTAAATTCTTAGGTTTAATTTGGAAATCGTAAATAAAGATTAAAATGTCAAACCCCACCAATGGTGGCATTTAAATGGTTCATTTTCAATCTTTTAGAAAAAAGGAATTAATTTAATTAACCAAACTAATTATCGATCTCACCCATAGGTGTTAATTGATTTGTTTAATTAACAAAGAATATCTAAACCCAGCAAATACGATATTTATATTAAAAAGAGAGAATTAGTAAATGTCAATTTATATCTTTAATAACATAAATAATATGAGTAAGCATAATTAACTTAATTATTATATCCATAAATATTTCACTGTAATGAACAATAAAAGTTTGCATAATTGCTTATTGATTCCATATATATGTTTAGTTTTTTAAGTTAATAGATTAGGAAATACAAAGAAAATCAAAATATTGTGAGAGGATGTTTAGGACTTAGTTTCTTTTTTAAGAGTTTGAATAATAAATTACAAACCATATATAGTCCTTCCTTAGATTGACCTTGGTAGTATACTTGTCATTTTCTATAAAATAATTTGTGTGGTTTGATGAGTGCTCAAAAAGCACTAAAATTACCATGATTTTATGCACATTAATTGATTTAAAATATATATATTTATATGATTTTATCATATATTTATATAAATATGTCTTTTCGAAATCACGAGTATTTTTTATGTTTTTCAGGTATTTTTGTTTAAAAATGTAACTTAAAGACTCAAAAAGGAATATTAGAGGCAATACATCGCAAATATATTCATAAATAAATGAGGAAAAGTCAACAAATATGGAAAAATTGGATAAAATGGGTCAAAAAGGAGGAAAATGCGCACACATCCACCCATCCGTGCCGAGCAGCTACCGCAGCACGCCAAGTCCCAAGCACGCCCTTGCTCCAGTTCGCGCGCATTGCATTCCCTATCCGCGTGCACTACATTCCATGTCCGCGTGCACTGCATTCCCTATCCACGTGCACCCCTACTACTTCGCGCGGGCGCCCTGCGTGCCCCTACTCCAATCCACACACACTGCTGCCCAATCTGCGCCCATCTGCGTCAGTCGCCCCCCACGTCATGCTGATGTGAACAAATGACATCATCATTCACTACTCTGTGTTTCCACCATTTTTTTATCATTTTTTCACCCACTTTTTCTTCCCATCCTCACCTATAAATACCCTCATTCTCTTCACAACTAAACACACCTCAAAACACATCTTCTCCTCTCTTTCTTTCTCTCATTTCTTAGTTTTTAAGCTTTTCTAAGTTTTTTCTTAGTTTTTAGCTTTTCTTAGTTAGTTTCTCTTAGTTTTAGAGTTCTTCTCTTTTTGAGAAAAACTAGTTATGTTTTTGTAATTTATTTGCTTTTCGATTCAATAAATGGGAGTGCAAATTTCGTTTGGAGGTTTTCGAGCAACGGGAATAGCATCGAAGTACTGTAAGGATTTTATTTTCTTTACAATTATTTTTTATGCTTTATTCTTATATGTATATTTAATTTGTCTGTGATTAAATTTAACATTGCTGGCTATTTCTAAACATGATATAATAATAACGTTGTTATGTTGCGAAATATTAAATAGGTAAAAATCTCTAAAATGAATTGATTTTATTTTTATTCAAGATTTTATTTAAGAATGTTAGAGAGAAATATATTATTTTTCATTACAAACTTAAATCTGAAAATTAGATTTTAAGGTTTAGTTATCTGGTCTAATTTAGAGTAGTGCTCTTTTATTTGTTGGTACAATCGCCCGGTAGTTAGAGTGAAACTCTATTTCAAAAGTTTTTATTAGAATTATTATCTGAAAATATATTGATAATATGTTTTCAGTTGTGGTTTTAAAACTTGAAAGTTAGAACTCAGATAATTAAATTATTAGGTTTAATTTAGACACCTTGAATAAAGTTTAAACTGTCTAACCCCACCAAAGGTGGCATTTGAATGGTTCATTTTCAATCTCTTAGAAAAAGGAATTAATTTAATTAACCAAAGTAGTTATCAATCCCACCTATAGGTATTAATTGATTTGTTTAGTTAACAAAGAATATCTAACCCCACCAAAGGTGATATTCATATAAAAAAAAGAGAATCAATAAATATCAATTTATATCTTTAATAACCTAGATAATATGAGCAAACATAATTAACTTAGTTATTATATCTATAAATATTCCACTATTATAAATGATAAAATTTACATAAATATTTATTAAATATGTATCTATGTTTATTTTTATGTTATTAGATTAGAAACACAAAAACCAAACTATCGTAACAGGATGTTTAGGATTTAATTTCATTTTTAAAAGTTTGAATAATAAATTAAAAACCACATATATTTCTTCCTTAGATTGACCTTGGGAGTATACTTATCATTTTCTACGAAAGGATTCGTGCATTTGCGAGAGTTTTATAAATATAAAACCAAAATATTTGCAGGATCGACGATACCGGTTTTCGCTCATCAAGTTTTTGGCGCATTGCTGGGGAAGGAATAGCATTTTTGAATTATTTATCAAAATTTGAAAAACATTTTGTGTTTTAAATAATTGTGATTTTTTTTATTTTGATTAAAAAATAATAATCAAATTTCAAATTTCATAAGAAATAAAAAATAAAAAATAATAATAATAATAAAAATTTAAATTAAAAAAATTATTATTATTATTATTTCATGAATAGTAAAATATTTTTTTTGAAATCTGAAATTTGAAGTAAAAAAAAATAAAAAAATTTAAGTTAAAAAACAAATAAATAAAAATTATAGCGTGAATAGTAAAATAAACTTACCATTTATGAATAGTAAAAAAATAAAAAATAAAAAATAAAAATAAAAATAAATTAAATTTTAAAAACTTTAAGTTAATAAAATAAATAAATAAAAATTATATTGTGAATAGTAAAATAAACCTACCATTCATGAATAGTAAAAAAATTTAAAATTTAAATATTTTAAGTTAGAAAAAAAAATAAAAAAAAATTATAGCATGAATAGTAAAATAAACTTACCATTCATGAATAGTAAAAAAAATTAAATTTGAAAAATTTTAAGTTAAAAAAATAAAAAAATAAAAATTATAACGTGAATAGTAAGTTAGGTTTTTTTATCTTAATTTTTGTTTAAATTAACTAAATTAGGTTTTTACTAATTTAATTTTATTTTTACTTAATCAATTAGTTTTTTTTAAACTTAATTAACTTAGATTTTGATTAACTTATATAACATATATTTTTATTAACTTAATTAACTTAAACTTTTATTTAACTTAACTTAATTAACTTAATAGCATGAAATAAAAAAAATTTAAAAACAAATAAATAAAATTTAAACTTTGTTTTATTTAAATAAATAAAATAATAAAAAATTTGAAAAATAAATCAAAAAAATAAATTTAAAAAAATTAATAATAAAAAAAATAAAAAAATTGAAAAATAAAAAATAAAAAAATTTGAAAAATAAAAAAATAATAAAACTTTAGTTTATTATTTTCTCTTAAAAACAATAATAATAAAATAAATTTGACTTAGGGTTTAACTAATTTTGTTTAGTGTTTTGTATTAAATATCATGTAATTTTTCTCTAAATTTTGTGTGGTTATTATTTTTCTTGATAGGAGTTTTAAATTTACGTTTGCAATAGCGTATGCGTGATAAGAGATCCTTAAAAGACCTCCTTACACCATATGTAAATAATATTTATAAATTTAAACAAGTGTCAACAAGACTGGATTCCAACCATCAACCTGTTTTTGAGCCAAACATAGAACCAAGTCTTAATCCTTTACTTGAACCGAAAGAAATGGAAGAAAACCTACATGTGAGGGAAGCCACTATGAAGGAGTTTGCAAGACCAGTGATTGGCACGGCAACTGCCGCTATCCAACTAGGTGAGGCTGCTGGAATTATGAACTAAAAAATATTCATTTTTCTATGCTTCCTTCCTTTTATGGGCTACCTAATAAAGATTCTCTTTCCTTCATTAGAGACTTCTATGCTATGGTCCAAACTTTCCCCCTCGGTATTCTAAACGAGGATCAAATTCGAATGAGATGTTTCCCCTACACCTTAAAGGATAAGGCCAAAGCTTGGTTAATGTCACTTCCCCAGGTTCTCTGATGACATGGGAGAACATTTATAATAAATTCATGGGAAAATTCTATTCCCACCAAAAAACATCAGAGTTGAGAGGAAAGATTGCTACTTTCTCTCAGATGGAAGGAGAACCATTCCATGAAGCTTGGGATAGGTTCAAAATGTTTCTCACTCAATGTCCCTATCAAAACTTTCCCCTACAGTTGCAGAACCAATTCTTTTAAGATAGACTTACACAACAATGTCAGTTCATTGTTGACAACACACAGGAGGAACAATGGGAGAAAAGACTGCCTTAGAGACGTACAACCTCTTTGAGATGTTAGGTGCTAATTCCCAACATAAAAGCTCACGAGTGAGAAAAGTTGGAGTTCATGAAATCGATTCCAGCAATGAAGTTCAACAACAACTTGTTCAACTGACCAAGCAAGTTACCTTTCTCACTACACAAACCAAAACCAATAATGAATAGTATGGTTTGTATAGCAATATGGGACATGGTACTGAAGCCTGTCCATATCAAGAGGAACAACAGCTGGACCTGATCAATTTAATGTATTGGGAGCATATCAACAGAGACCAAGGTTCGACCCCAATTCAAATACCTACAATCCAGGGTGGAGAAATCATCTGAACTTCTCTTGGAGGCAAAACAACCCTACTTTAACTCAAAGCTCAAATAAGCCAGACCAGTAATTCCACCCTCCTATTCCAAGAAGCATTCCCAATAAATCAACCCTGGAGGACAACTTGAATTCTTTTATTCAAGTTTGTAGAGATAACCAATCTAAAACCAATCAACGGTTGGACTCTGTGGAAGCTTCTATGAAAAAGGTGGAAGTTCAAGTAGAAAAGTTAGTTGAACATTTGCAAAAACAAAGCAAAGACTAATTTAATGGTCAAATGGGGTAAACTAAATTCAATGAAGAGGAGACATTGAGTTTGTCATTTTGAAATCTCCAAGCAACGTCTTACTAAAAGACGATAAATTTTATTCCTACATGGGAGGTCACCCATTATTGTATTTTCCTTTGTTTTAGTTTTATTTTGTACGTGTGTAATAAAATTCAAATGAAATAAATTCGTTTGTTTCAAAACAATTGTGTCCATTCTTTAAATTTAGCATTAAAAAAATTAGGTTCCCTACACCTTTTTACTTTAAGCCTATACATTTTGTCAAGTTAGAAATCTTTCTTAGAGATAGCTACTATTTTTTTAAGAGCTAAATGTTGATACACAATAGGATGAATATCAATTTCAACTACAAATAACCATGGGAGATGCTGAACATAGGCAGAAAATGATGACAGACTATACAATGCTAATCATGGGCAATGTAACTTCCGACATACAATTACAAGAAGCTGCAAGGAATTATGAATTGAAAAAGATTCACTATTCTTTGTTGCCTTCCTTTGTTGCATTCGAGAATTCTATGCTATTGTCCAAACCTTTCCACTACATGCAATCAATGAAGATCGACTTAGGATGAGGTGTTTTCCTTACACCCTCAAGGATAAAGCTTGGTCATGGTTCATTACTCTACAGTCGAGTTCTCTAAAAACTTGGGAGACAGTATATGAAATGTTTATGGGTAGGTTTTATTCCCATCAAAAGACTGTTGATCTAAGGACGAAGATAGCAACATTTTCTCAAATGTATGAAGAGTCCTTTCATGAAGCTTGGGATGATTCAAACTCCTTTTTATTCAATGTCATAATCATAGCTTTCCATTGCAACTACAAAACCAATTCTTTTATGATGGATTGACACTGCAGAGTCAATACATGGTTAATAATGCTGCTGGAGGTGTTGTGGGAGAAAAAACTGCAGAGGAAGCCTATAATCTTTATGAGCTTTTGGGTTCTAATTCCCAACAAAGAAGTGCTAGAAGGAAAGCAAGAGTCAATGAAGTTGGCTTCGATAATGAGATAACCTTGCAAATTACTGAATTGACTAAACAAGTGCAACTTTTCACTACCCACCAAATGCCCAATCAAGAGGTGTGTGAAGTATGTTTTTCAATTGGGCATGGTACTCATAATTTTTCAAATACTTGTGATTAGTGTGTTGATGCCATAGAGGAAGTCAAATCCTTTCAAAGGTATCATCCAAACACCTATAATCACCCTACCCATCATTGGAAGCAAAACAATTACCCAGTCTACACCCAATGTCCAACACTAGGGTCAAATAATAACCACCCTTACCCACCAAGCCAATCTCTTAAGCCAACCTTAGAGGATAGCTTGAATGCTTTTATTCAAGTTAGTCGTGACAACCAATTGATGAATAATCAAAGGTTGAACACCATAGAGGCTTCAGTTAAAAGGATTGAATCTAAAGTTGGGCAACTGGCTGAACAAATGCAAAAGAAAGAACCAGGAAAGTTGCCCAATCAACTAGAACAACAAAGGATGTAAGAACCCTTCGAAGTGGTAAGGTAGTCAATACCACTTTACCTAAAATCTCTAACGATCTACCTTGTAACAAAGAAGGTGATATTCTAGTCTCGCAAAAAGGAGAAATAAGTGTTAAACTTAACAAGCCTTCTGAAAAACTCATTGGAGGGTCATCTGACATCCCCAAAATTCAAAAGACAACAGAACCACACCAACTGCAAGTACCTTTTCCACACCGGGTAAAAGAATCCAAACAAGATAAGCAATTATATGATCTTTTTAATATGCTCTCTAAAGTAAATATCAATTTACCATTATTAGAAGTGATCATGAATGTGCCCTCATATGCTAAGTTTTTCAAAGAGTTGAACACTAAGAAAATGAGGTATGAACTGAATGAACGAGTAGTAGTATCAGAAATTTCTAGCGATGTACTTCAGCACAAACTACCCCTAAGTTGAAAGACCATGGAAGTTTTATTATAAACATAACTATGGGGGATATGAAGGTTGCTAAAGCAATGCTTGATTTAGGTGCTAGTATAAATTTGATGCCCTACTCTATATTCTTATAGCTCAATTTAGGAGATTTAAAACCCACAACTATGTCCCTTCAACTTGCAGATAGATCTCTTAAGTATCCAAAGGGAATAGTTGAGGATGTGTTGGTACAAGTAGACAAAATGATAATACATGTTGACTTTGTGGTTCTAGATATGCAAGAAAATCCAGCATTAGACAGAGAGCACACAAAATTGCTTGGTAGACCATTTATGGCAACTACTAAAACTATTATTGATGTCCAAGATGGAAATTTGACAATGACAGTCTTAGGAGAACTATTCATTTTAAAGTTTTTAATTCTTCACCTTTTCCTTCTATTTCTGCCATCGATGAAATATTCGATGTTGACCCTTTGGATAATCTTGTCCAAAACACCTTTTTCCAAACCAGAATAGAAGACAAGCTTGAAACTGTTCTTACACTTGAAGAGGTCGAAGAAGATTTAGATGAGGAAATTAAGGGGTACCTTGAACGACTAGACAATGATGAAGTAATGACAAAATCTAGTACACTTTTAAATCTACCCAGTTCTTCATCTAGTAAAGAGGCCAATCCACCTGAACTTGAACTCAAAGACTTACCTGAGCACTTAAAATATAGGTTTTTGGGAGAAGGAGAAACTTATCCAGTGATAATTTTTTCAACCTTGACCAGAACCCAAGAAAAGGAACTTATCAAAATGCTTAAACAGTTTAAGAAATCTATACGTTGGAGTATCGGGGATATAAGAGGCATTAATCCTACAATGTGTATGCACAAGATCAACTTGGAGGATGGTGCTAAACCTGTACGAGAGGCCCAAAGAAGACAAAACCCAAATATGCAAGAGGTAGTTAAGAAAGAAATTCTTAAATTGTTAGAAGAAGAAATTTTCTATCCTATTGCGGATAGTAAGTGGGTTAGTCCAGTGCATGTGGTACCAAAGAAATCTGGGATAACAGTTGTTAAAAATGAAAAAAGTGAATTAGTGCCCACTATAATAATCACTGGATGGAGAATGTGTATAGATTTTAGGAAACTAAATTTATATACTAAAAAGGATCACTTTCCTCTTCCATTCATTGATTAAATTTTGGAAAGATTAGCTGGGCATGAATTTTACTGTTTTTTAGATGAATTGTCTGGATATTATCAAGTACCCATAGCACCAGAAGATCAGAAAAAGACCACATTTACATGTCCTTTTGGGACATTTGCTTTTTGAAGAATGCCATTTGGGTTATGCAATGCCCCTGCCACTTTCCAGAGATGCATGATATCTATTTTCTCGGACATGGTGGAAAAATTCATTGAGATTTTCATGGACGATTTCTCTGTCTTTGGGAACTCATTTGATGATTGCTTACATAAATTGACTTTGGTTTTAGAAAGATGCATTGAATGCAATCTCACCCTTAATTGGGAGAAAAGTCATTTTATGGTTCAACAAGGGATAGTTTTAGGACATATAATTTCAAACAAGGGTATTGAAGTTGATAAGGCAAAATTGAATTGATATCCAAAATACCTCCCCCTACATCTATGAAGGGGATAAGAAGCTAATTAGGACATACAGAATTTGCCAGACAATTTATTAAATATTTCTCTAAAATAAGTCGTCCCTTATGTAACTTGCTATCAAAAGATGTTTATTTTAATTTCAACAATGACTGCCTTATTGCCTTTAATACCTTGAAAGAGAAACTAACATCTACCCCTGTTATTATGGAACCAAACTGGTCTTTACCTTTTGAAATAATGTGTGGCGCTTCTGATTATGCTATAGGAGTAGTCTTTGGACAAAGAGTGGATAAGCGTTTGCATGTCATCTACTATGCTAAAAAAACACTCAATTATGCCCAAATGAATTATACCACCATTGAAAAGGAATTCTTGGCTATAGTGTTTTCTTTAGAGAAATTTTGGTCTTATTTAGTAGGATCTAAAGTGATTGTGCATTCTGATCATGTTGTTTAAGATACCTATTAAGTAAACCAAATGTCAAGCCAAGATTAATCAGGTGGGTCTTACTCTTACAAGAATTTGACTTAGAAATCAAGGATAAGAAAGGCAGTGAAAACTTAGTAGCTGACCATATGTCTAGGTTGATTTCTGACTTCAATTCTCTTAAAGATGAGAGTAATGAAGATATAGTTGAAACCTTTCATGATGAATAGTTATTTTCAATAGGACCGAACCCATGGTATGCTGATATTGTAAACTATCTTGCCACTGGTGTTTTGCGACCTAACACTTCATATCAGGACAAGAAAAGGTTTTTTAAAACTATTAAGGACTATTTCTGGGATGACCCTTATTTATACAAGATTGGTCAAGATCAAGTCAACCGGAGATGTGTACCTGAAGAAGAACATAAGAGCATTCTAACTATTTGTCATGAACTTCATTGTGAGGGCCATTTTGGTGGTGAAAAGACAGCCCGTAAGGTATTACAATCTGGATTCTTTTGGCCCACTCTTTTTAAAGATGCTCATATGTTTTGTGCACAATGTGATAGATGTTAAAGAATAGGGGGATTGACTTTATGGGTCCTTTTTCCCCATCGAATGGTTTTCAATATATTTTGGTTGTTGTGGATTATGTATCCAAGTGGGTAGAAGCTATCCCCACTAAAACCAATGATGCTAATGTTGTTGTTAAATTCTTGAAGGATTTAATATTCAACAGGTTCGGAATGCCTAGAGCTATAATAAGTGATGGATGTAGCCATTTTTGTAACAAGATCTTTGATGGAGTACTAAACAAGTACAACATCACACATAAAGTAGCTACTCCATATCATCCTCAAACTTCTGGTTTAGTGGAAGTAAGTAATAGGCAAATTAAGGGAATATTGGAATGCACTGTGCGTCCTTCAAGGAAGGATTGGGCATTTAAGTTAAATTATGCCTTATGGTCATACCGCACCGCTTACAAAACACCTATTGGGATGATCCCTTACCGGTTAATCTTTGGGAAAGGGTGACATCTTCAAGTTGAACTTGAACACAAGGCTTATAGGATAATTAAAGCATTAAACATGGATTTAGATAAAGTAGGAGAAGAACTGTTACTCCATCTTAATGAGTTGGAAGAAATTAGGAACGAAGCCTATGAGAATGCCAAATTATACAAAGAGTGTACTAAGCGCTATCATGACAAGAGGCTAGTTCCTAAGACTCTTCACCCTGGAATGAAAGTTGTTTTATTTAACTCTCATTTGAGATTGTTTCCAGGAAAGCTGAGATCAAGGTGGGATGGACCATTCAAAATAGTTCAGGTATTTGCATATGGAGTAGTAGAACTATTGGTTAAACTAAGCGCTGGATGGGACGCAACCCATCATTTTAGGTAATTTCTATTATTTGTTTTATTTATTTAACTTTTATTGTTTGTTTTAGTTTAATTACATGTGAATAATTTTTAAATTGTTAAAACTAAAAATATTTGTTGAGATGTTATAAGTTTACAGCAATATGTTTGTATACACTTTATTGATGAATATGATGGATGCACCTGCATTTCTCCATTACTACTTGCACATTCTCAGGAAATAGGTAATCTTTCTTCTCTTTTCTCTTTATCTTTAACTTATAGTTGTTACATTGAGGATAATGTAAGTTCTAGGTTAGGGGTGGTGAAAAGTTACCATACTTAATTAGAAAGAAAAAAAGATTTAACAATTTAAAAATAAAAAAATAAAAAAATATATAATAATTTTTTTATGTTCACATTTTCATTTTTTGTGTTTGGTTTTATTTTTGTTTTATGTGATTTAGTAATTTTTGGAATTTAAAAAATAATAATAATAAAAAATAAAAAAATTTCTCACAAAACTTTATCATTTCTTTAAATCAAATTTAAGTAAATAGTTAAATCTTTTGTATTGTTAGATTAATTTTTGAGAACATATCATGAAATATTTTGTAATTATTTTTGGTAATTAGTTAGTTTTTGTCATAACTAGTATTTCTTGATAAGATGTAGAAATTATATTAAACCCAAAATCGGTGTTTAAGAATATTTTTAATGGAGACTACCTTTATGAGATATAATTTGAGCCTAATTTCCTTTATTCAAAGTGAAATATATATATATATTTTCTACTCTAAACACATTTCTTATTTCTTCAATTTTTTTAGATGATCTCTATATGTATTAGTAGTGAATGTATGAATTGTTTCTCATCTTAATAGAGTATCGTATATTTTTTATTATTATTTTTGCTTAGATTAAATGATTTGAGTATAAATTGATAGTATATGCTTATATCTCATTCATGCATGACTGCTATAAAAAAAGACATATCTGGGTTACCTAAACCAAAATCAAATAGAAAAGCCACAAAATTAACAACTCACCAAAATCCTAAAAAATGTACAATCTGTACATGGGTTGACTCTCTAAAATATATATATTGAGAAATATTTGTAGAAAAAAAATAGAGAGATAAAAAAAATATAGTATAATCTACATACTATATATAACCCACATTGCCTATAAAGTTGTGAGTAAAAGCTAATTACAAAAGAAAGATATATGAAGTAATTCCCTAAAAAGTCATTGCACTTTCTTCATTTATAAAAGGCATATATCATGAAATTCTTTCTTAATGAGTTTGATTTATGCATGAAAATAATTTTTATATATGATATCTTTATAATTTATACATTCGATTCCTTTCATGAGATCAATGTTAAAATAACACTTTGAGCCTTTATTCTTTATACATATGTGAATATATTAGTTCATTTCTATACATCAACTATTTCG
Source organism: Hippophae tibetana (assembly GCA_037013495.1). NCBI lineage: Eukaryota > Viridiplantae > Streptophyta > Magnoliopsida > Rosales > Elaeagnaceae > Hippophae > Hippophae tibetana. Next base: position 38,568,994 of record CM072803.1, read on the forward strand.
CATATAAATTAGTATGAGTGTTTGAACCCATATGATTCAGTGTTTTCAAAGTATTGACTAGTGAGGAATAGAGTCGGAGCGAATTCAGATTCTTGACACAGAAATTAGGTGAAATTAAATTGATACATTTTTTATATGAAATATGAAAATGATTTTCGACTAATTATTATAATAAATCATGATTGTTTAAAGAGATTAAAATAACTTATGCTTGAGATTTTAATTATGATCTTAAAGGAGATTAAAAATTATGAGACATTTTTGTTATATGTTCTTTTCTTTTATTCTTAAAAGTTAATTTTTGATTTTGTTGTAATTTTAGTTTTTAAGTTGACTCTTTTTATTATTTCTTTTAATTTTTACATTTAGTTCAATGTTTGTGGGTATCATTACTGAAAACACTCACGAGACTCAAACGTGTCCACAAGGGCAACCTAGGAGTTTAAAAGCTTGTTGCATAGGCTAAATGCAACTGTATCAATCCATGGAGGTGATTTAGGATAGTTTAATTTTTAGTTTTTATCGCTTCTCTTGCTAAGAGACTAGCAAGAAGCTGGTTGAGGGTTGTGATGAGTGCTCAAAAAGTACTAAAATTATCATGATTTTATGCACATTAATTGATTAAAAATATATATTTATATGATTTTATCATATATTTATATAAATTTGTCTTTTCGGAATCACGGGTATTTTTATTGTTTTTCAGGTATTTTCACTTAAAAACGTAACTTAAAGACTCAAAAAGGAATACTGGAGGCAATACATCGCAAATATATTCATAAATAAATGAGGAAAAGTCAACAAATATGTAAAAATTGGACAAAATGGGTCAAAAAGGTCAAAAATGTCAAAAGAGGAAATTGCGCACGCAACCGCGCCGAGTAGCCGCCGCAGCACGCCCAGTCCCGTGCGTGCTGCATTCCCTGTCCGTGTGTGCCGCATGCACCCCTGCTACTTCGTGCGCGCACCTCTACATGCCCCTACTACTTTCTGTGTGCGCCCTGCGCGCCCCTACTCCAATCCATGCACGCGCAGCCGCCCCACGTCATGCTGACGTCATCAATGACATCATCATTTACTACTCCGTGTTTTTACCATTTTTTATCATTTTTTCACCCACTTTTTCTTCCCATCGTCACCTATAAATACCCTCATTCTCTTCACAACTAAACACACCTCAAAACACATCTTCTCTTCTCTTTCTTTCTCTCATTTCTTAGTTTTTAACTTTTCTTAGTTTCTCTTAGTTTTAGAGTTCTTCTCTTTTTGAGAAGAACTAGTTATGTTTTTGTAATTTATTAGTTTTTTGATTCAATAAATGAGAGTGCAAATTCCGTTTGGAGGTTTTCCAACAACAGGAATAACATCGAAGTACTGTAAGAATTTTATTTTCTTTACAGTTATTTTTTATGCTTTATTCTTATATGTTATATTTAATTTGTCTGTGATTAAATTTAACATTGCTGGCTATTTGTAGACATGATATAATAATAACGTTGTTATACTTGCGAAATATTAAATAGGTAAAAATCTCTAAAATGAATTGATTTTATTTTTATTCAAGATTTTATATTAAGAATGTTAGAGAGAAATATATTATTTTTCATTACCAACTTATGAAAATTAGATTTTAAGGTTTAGTTATCTAGTCTAATTTAGAGTAGTGCTCTTTTATTTGTTGGTACAATCGTCCGTTAGTTAGAGTGAAGCTCTATTTCAAAAGTTTTTATAAGAATTATTATCTAAAAATGTATTGACAACATGTTTTCAGTAGTGGTTTTAAAACTTGAAAGTTAGTATTCGAATAATTAAATTATTAGGTTTAATTTGGACACCTTGAATAAAGTTTAAACTGTCTAACCCCACCAAAGGTGGCATTTAAATGGTTCATTTTTAATCTCTTTGAAAAAGGAATTAATTTAATTAACCAAATTAGTTATCAACCCCACTCATAGGTGTTAATTTATTTGTTTAGTTAACAAAGAATATCTAATCCCACCAAAGGTGGTATTCATATAGAAAAGAGAGAATCAATAAATATCAATTTATATCTTTAAGAACCTAGAAAATATGAGCAAACATAATTAACTTAGTTATTATATCCATAAATACTCCATGATTATAAATGATAAAATTTACATAAATATTTATTAAATCTGTATCTATGTTTATTTTTATGTTATTAGATTAGAAACACAAAAACCAAACTATAGTGACAGGATGTTTAGGATTTAATTTTGTTTTAAAAAGTTTGAATAATAAATTAAAAACCACATATATTCCTTCCTTAGATCGACCTTGGGAGTGTACTTATTATTTTCTAGGAAATGATTTGTGCACTTACGAGAGTATTATAAATATAAAACCAAAGTATTGGTAGGATCGGCGATGCCGGTTTTCGCTCATCGCCGATTCTTGCCAATACTTTGGTTTTATATTTATAAAACTCTCGCAAGTGCACGAATCATTTCGTAGAAAATGATAAGTATACTCCCAAGGTCGATCTAAGGAAGGAATGTATGTGGTTTTTAATTTATTATTCAAACTTTTAAAAATGAAATTAAATCCTAAACATCCTGTCACGATATTTTGGGTTTTGTGTTTTTAATCTACTTACATAAAAATAAACATAGATTCAATAAACATTTATGCAAATTTTATCATTTATAATGGTGGAGTATTTATGGTTATAATAACTAAGTTAATTATGCTTGCTTATATTATTTAGGTTATTAAAGATATGAATTGATATTTATTGATTCTCTCTTTTTTGTATGAATACCACCTTTGGTGGGGTTAGATATTCTTTGTTAACTAAACAAATCAATTAACACCTATAGGTGGGGTTGATAACTAATTTGGTTCATTAAATTAATTCCTTTTTTTCTAAGAGATTGAAAATGAACCATTTAAATGTCACATTTGGTGGGGTTAGACAGTTTAAACTTTATTCCAAGTGTCCAAATTAAATATAAGAATTTAATTATCCGAGTACTAACTTTCAAGTTTTAAAACCACTATTGAAAACATGTTGTCAATACATTTTCAGATAATAATTCTTATAAAAAATTTTGAAATAGAGCTTCACTCTAACTACCGGGCGATTGTACCAACAAATAAAAGAGCATTTCTCTAAATCAAACCGGATAACTAAACCTTAAAATCTAATTTTTAGATTTAAGTTTGTAATGAAAAATAATATATTTCTCTCTAACATTCTTAATATAAAATCTTGAATAAAAATAAAATCAATTCATTTTAGAGATTTTTACCTATTTAATATTTCGCAAGCATAACAACGTTATTATTACATCATGTTTATAAACAGCAAGCAGAGTTAAATTTAATCACAGATAAATTAAATATAACATGTAAGAATAAAGCATAAAAAATAACTGTAAAGAAAATAAAATTCTTACAGAATTTTGATGCTATTCCCGTTGTTGGAAAACCTCCAAGCGGAATTTGCACTCCCATTTATTGAATCAAAAAGCTAATAAATTACAAAAACATAACTAGTTCTTCCCAAAAAGGGAAGAACTCTAAAACTAAGAAAAACTAGTTAAGAAAAGCAAAAAACTAAGAAAAACTAGAAAAACTAAAAAATCTAAGAATAGAGAGAAAGAAAGAGAGAAGAGAATGTGTTTTGAGGTGTGTTTAGAAGTGAAGAGAAGGGGGTATTTATAGGTGAGGCTGAGGAGAAAAAGTGGTTGAAAAATGTTAAAAATGGTGGAAACGTGGAGTGGTAATTGGTGAAGTCATAGGGATGGCTGCGCGCGAAAATAGGGCGAAATGGCAGCGGTGCACGCACGGAAGGCAGGTGTTGCGCGCACGGGCGCGCGCAGGAGCAGGAAAGACGTGCGCATAACTGAGGCAAGGTGCACGTTGATGCACGCAGACGTGGGGCGTGCTGCGCGCGGCTAGGCGCTGGCCCGCGCGGGACTGGGATTTTCTCCTTTTTGACATTTTTGACCCTTTTGACCCATTTTGTAAAATGTTTCCATATTTTTTGACCTTTGCCCATTTATTTATTAATATATTTGTGATGCATTTCTTCCAGTATTCCTCTTTGAGTCTTTAAGTTACGTTTTTAAGCGAAAATACCTGAAAAACAATAAAAATACCCGTGATTCCGAAAAAGACAAATTTATATAAATATATGATAAAACATATAAATATATATATTTTTAATCAATTAATGTGTATAAAATCATGGTAATTTTAGTGCTTTTTTAGCACTCATCAACAACTAAGTTAGGTAGCACAGAATTATGACTTGAAAAAAATTCATTTTTCCATGCTTCTGTCATTCTATGGGCTACTTAATGAAGATTCTTTTTTCTTTATTAGGGACTTCTATACCACATTCCAAATCTTCCCCCTCAATATTATAAAGAAGGACCAACTTAAAATGAGATATTTCCCATACACCTTGAAGAACAAAGCCAATGCTTGGTTGATGTCACTCCCTTCAGGTTCTCCGATGACTTGGGAAGTCGTTTACAAAAAAATCATGGGAAAATTATATTCCCACTAAAAAACACCAAAGTTGAGAGAAAAGATTTCCATTCTCACTATGCAAACCAACACCAACAATGAATGTGGTTTTTTTAGTAGCAATATAGGACATGATACTAAAGCCTATCCATATCAAAGAGAAGCACTAACTGGACCTAAATAGGTTAATGTTTTGGGAGCATATCAATAGAGACCAAGATTCGACCCCAATTCAAAAACCTACAATCTTGGGTGGAGAAATCATCCCAACTTCTCCTGGATAGAAAACAACCATCCTTTCCCCCAAAGCTCAAATCATCTAGGCCAATAATTCCACTATTCCATTCTAAGAAGCCTTCCTAGTAAACCAACACTAGATGACAACTTTAATTCTTTTATTCAAGTCTGTTGAGATAACCAGTCTAAAACCAATCAATGGTTGGACTATGTTAAAGCTTCTATAAAAAAAGTATAAGTCTAAGTGGAATAGTTAGTTGAGCATTTGCAAAAACAAAGAAAAGACTACTTGAATGGTTAAATTGGATCAAATAAATTCAATGAAGAGGATACATTTAGTTTGTCATTATGAAATCTCCAATCAACTTCTTACTAGAAGACGATAATTTTTAGTCCGAAGAAGGAGGTCACTCATTAGTGTATTTTGTTTTGTTTTGTTTTGTTTTGTTTTGTTTCTATTAAAAAAATGTGTGTAATAAAATTCCAATGACATAATAGAAATTCATTTGTTTGAAAAATTGTGTCCATTCTTTAAAGTTTAACTTAGGTTCCCTACAACTTTCTTCTTTAAGCCTATACATTTTGTCAAGTGAGAAATCTTTCTTAGAGAGTTCTACTATTTTTCAATTTAGGAGCAAGATGTTGATACACAAAAGGAGGAGGATCAATTTCAACTACAAGTAGCCATGGGAGATGTTGGAGATAGGCATAAAATGATAAAGGACTATACAACGTGAATCATTGGCAATGTAACTTCCGGCATACAATTTCAAGAGGCAACAAGGAACTATGATTTGAAAAAGAATCATTGTTCTTTGTTTCCTTCCTTTTATGGTGTCCCTAATGAAGATACTTTTCATTTCATTAGAGAATTCTATGCTATTGTCCAAACCTTTCCACGATAGAGAATTGATGAAAACCAGCATAGGATGTAGTGTTTTCCTTACACCCTCAAGGATAAAGGTTGGTTATGGTTCATTATTCTACAGTCAAGTTCTCTAACAACTTTGGAGGCAGTCGAAGAAAAGTTTATGGGAAGGTTCTATTTCCATTAAAAACTATTGATCTAAGGATAAAGATAGCAACATTTTCACAAATGGATGATGAGCTTTTTCATGAAGCTCTGGAAAGACTTAAACTCTTTTTCATTCAATTTCCTCTTCATAGCTTTCCATTAGAGCTATAGAACCAATTATTTTATGATGGATTTACATTGTAGATTCAATTTATGGTTGATAATGCTGCTAGAGGAGCTGTGGGAGAAAAGACCACAAAGGAAACCTATAGTCTTTATGAGCTATTGGGTTCTAATTCGTAACAAAGATGTATTAGAAGAAGGAGAGCAGGAGTCAATGAAGTTGGCTCCAATAATGAGATGACCTTGCAACTTGCTGAATTGACTAAGCAAGCGCAAATTTTCACTACCTATAAAATTTCAAATCAAGAGGTGTGTGAAGTGTGTTTTACAATTGGGTATGATACTTGTAATTGTTGATATACTGGTGATTTTAGTATGGATGCCATGGAAGAAGTCAATTCCTTTCAAAGGTATCATCCAAACATCTATAATTACCCTAACCATCATTGGACACCAAAAAATTACCAAGGCCACACCCAATGTCAAACAATAAGTTCAAATAAAAAGCACCCTTACCCACCAAATCAATATTTTAAGCCAACCTTAGAGGATAGCTTGAATTCTTTTATTCAAGTTAGTCACAACAACCAATTGATGAATAATCAAAGGTTAAGCACCGTGGAGGCTTTGGTTAAAAGTATTGAAGCTAAAGTTGGGAAACTAGCTGAACAAATGCCAAGCCAAGAACTAGGAAAGTCTCCCAGTAAACCTGAACAAGTGAAGGATGTAAAAACCCTTCGAAATGGTAAGGTAGTCAATACTAGTTGACATAAAATCTCTAAAGATCTACCTTGTAGTTCAAGTAACAAAAAAGGTAAAATTCTAGTCTCGCAAAAAGGATAGAAAAATGCTAAACTTGGCAAGCCTTTGGAAAAAATCATTGGGGAATCATTTGAAATCCCCAAAATTCAAAAGACAATAGAACCTCACTAGCTAGAAGTACCTTTTTCACACCTGTTGAAAAAATCCAAACAAGATAAACAATTCTATGATCTTTTTAATATGCTTTCTAAAGTAAATATTAATTTACCATTATTATAAGTGATTATGAATGTGCCCTCATATGCAAAGTCTTTAAAAGATTTGAACAATAAGAAAAGGACATATGAACTTAATGAACAAGTAGTCGTATAAGAAATTTCTAATGCTATACTTCAACACCAACTTCTCCCTAAGTTGGAAGACTCTACAAGTTTTATCATAAACATAAATATGGAGAATAGGAAGGTCACTTAAGTATCCAAAAGGAATATTTAAGGATGTGTTGGTACAAGTAGACAAACTAATAATACCTATTGAATTTGTGGTTTTGGATATGTAAGAAAATCCAACCATGGACAGAGAGCACATAATACTACTTGGTAGACCATTTATGGAAACTACAAAGACTATTATTGATTTCCAAGATGGAAATTTGACAATGATAGTCTTAGGAGAGACTATTCATTTTAAAGTTATTGATTCTTTACCCTTTCCTTCTATTTTAAAGTTATTGAAAAAATCTAGTACACTTTTAAATCTACCCAGTTCCCCATCTAGTAAAGAGGCTAATCCACCTGAACTTGAACTTAAAGACTTTCTTAAACCCTTAAAATATGTGCTTTTGGGAGAAGGAGAAACTTATCCAGTAATAATTTCTTCAACCTTGACCAAAACCCAAGAAAATGAACTTATAAAAGTGCTTAAGAAGTTTAAGAAAGCCATACGTTAGAGTATCGAGGATATAAGAGGAATTAGTCCTACCATGTGTATGCCTAAGATAAATTTGGAGGATGGTGCTAAACTCGTATGAAAGGCCTAAAGAAGACTAAACCAAAACATACAAGTGGTAGTTAAGAAAGAAATTCTTAAACTATTAGAAGAAGGAATTATCTACCCTAATACCGATAGTAAATGGGTTAGTCTAGTGCATATGGTACCTAAGAAATCGGGATAACAGTTGTTAAAAATGAGAAAATTGAATTAGTGACCACTAGAATAATCACTGGATGGAAGATGAGTATAGATTTCAAGAAACTGAATTTATATACTAAAAATCATCACTTTCCTCTTCCATTCATTGATAAAATGTTGGAAAGATTAGCTGGGCATGAATTTTATCATTCTTAATATGGAATTTCCAAATATTATCAAGTACCTATAGCACGAGAAGATCAGGAAAAGACCATATTTACATGTTCTTTTGGGACATTTTCTTTTCGAAGAATTCCATTTGGGTTATGCAATGCCCCCACCACATTCTAGAGATGTATGATGTCTAACTTCTTGAACATGGTGGAAATATTCATTGAGGTTTTATGGACGATTTCTTTGTCTTTGGAAACTCATTTAATGATTGCTTACATATATTGACTTTGGTTTTAGAAATATGCATTGAATGAAATCTAACCCTTAGTTGGGAGAAAAGTTATTTTATAGTTCAACAAGGAATAGTGTTAGGTCATATCATTTCAAACAAAGGTATTAAAGTTGATAAGGAAAAAGTTGAACTGATTTTCAAAATACATCCCTCTGCATCTGTTAAAGGGATAAGAAGCTTCCTAAGACATGTAGGATTTTACAGACGATTTATTAAAGATTTCTCTAAAATAAGTCATCCCTTATGTAACCTGTTATCAAATAATGTTTATTTTGATTTCAATGATGATTGCCTTATTGCCTTTAATACCTTCAAAGAGAAACTAACATACGCCCCTATTATTATGGCACCAAACAGGTCTTTACCCTATGAAATAATATGTGACTCTTCCGATTATGCTATCGAAGTAGTCTTGGGACAAAGAATGGATAAGCATTTTCCTTTCATCTACTATTCTATCTAAGCACTCAATGATTCCCAAATGAATTATACCACCAATAAAAAGTAATTCTTGTCTATAGTTTTTTCTTTAGACAAATTCAAGTCTTATTTTGTAGGATCTAAAGTGATTATGCATTCTGATCATGTTGGTTTAAGATACCTATTAAGTAACCTGAATGCCAAGCCAAGATTAATCAGGTTTGGTCTTACTCTTATAAGAATTTGACTTAGAAATCAAGGATAAGAAAGGAAGTGAAAACTTAGTAGCTGACCATTTGTCTAGGTTGATTTCTGACTTCAATTCTCTTAAAGGTGAGAGTAAAGAAGATACACTTGAAACCTTTCTTGATGACCATTTATTTTCCATAAGTCTAAATCCACGGTATGTTGATATTGTAAATTATCTTGCCACTTGTGTTTTAAGACCTAACACTTCATATCAAGACAAGAAAAGGTTCTTTAAAACTATCAAGGACTATTTTTGGGATGACCTTTATTTATACAAGATTGGTCGAGATCAATTCATCCGGAGATGTGTACCTGAAGAAGAACATAAGAGCATTCTGACTTTTTGTCATGAACTTCATTTTGTGGGCCATTTTGGTTGCAAAAAAATAGCTCTTAATGTATTATAGTTTGGATTCTTTTGGCCCACTCTTTATAAAACGAATCATATATTTTGTACACATTGTGATAGATGTCAAAGAACAGGCAACATAAGCAAAAGATATGAAATGCCTTCAATGTATTGGTATTGATTCTATGGGTCATTTTCCCCCATCCAATGGTCTTCAATATATTTTGGTTGTTTTGGATTATTTATCCAAGTGGGTAGAAGCTATCCCCACTAAAACCAATGATATTAATATTTTTGTAAAATTCTTGAAGGATTCGGTATTTGGCAGGTTTGGAATGCCTAGAGCTATAATAAGTGATGGAGGTAGCCATTTTTGTAACAAAATTTTTTAGTACTAAAAAAGTACAACAACACACATAGAGTAGCTACTCCATATCATCCTCAAACTTTTGGTTTAGTGAAAGTAAGTAATAAGCTAATGAAGGAAATATTGGAACACACTATATGTCCTTCAAGGAAAGACTGGGATTAAGTTGAATGCTACCTTATGGGTATACCAAACATATTATAATACACCAATGGGGATGAGCCCCTACCGATTAATCTTTGGGAAAGTGTTCCACCTTTCCGTTGAACTCGAACACAAGGCTTAGTAGGCAATTAAAGAGTTAAACATGGACTTATAAGTAAGAGAAAAATGTTTACTTCAACTTAATGAGTTGGAAGAAATTGGGAATGAAGCCTATGAGAATTCCAAAATGTACAAAGAGCGTACTAAGCGCTATCATGACAAAAGGCTAGTTCCTAAGAATCTTCACCTTGGAATGAAAGTTCTTTTATTTATCTCTCGCCTGAGATTATTTCCAAGAAAAATGAGATCAAGATGGGATGGACCATTCAAAATAATCCAAGTTATTTCACAAGGAGTAGTAGAACTATTGGATTCTAAGACATAAACAACATTTAAAGTTAATAGACATCGTGTGAAGCCTTATTTAGAAGGACCACAGAACACTACCAAACTTGATTGCATTTGGCTAAGTAATCCTTAGCACCATAATGATGTGTCTTGTTAAGATGTTAAACTAAGCATTGGATGAGAGACAACCCATCATTGAAAGGTAATTTTATTTTATTTTAAGAAATTTAGTTTGTTTTATTAATTTTTTTTCTCTTAATGACACTTTGTTTATTTTATTGCATAAACTAATTGCTTGTTAAGATGAGTCAAAGTACTTGTTTTTATGATTCAAATCTGATGTTGGATGCAACTGGAGTTCTACATCAAAATCCTAAACACATAAAGTAATTTGGTAACCTTTCTATCCCTTCTCTTTTTACAATTTGCATTTGTTACATTGAGGATAATGTAGATTTTAGGTTGGGGTGGTAGGATTTAAAGGTTACACAAATTAGGCAAAATTTAAAATTTATATAAACAATCTGCCTTTATTTTTCTTATTTAGTTGTGTATTTTGATATTAATTGTTTCCTTTAATTTATTATTTTTCTTTTATATATGTGTGTTATGTTCTTTATTTGTGCGTTCTGGAAAATTAGAGTAGTGTCCAAATATTTGTCACAAAATAATCATGTTTTAAAAATTAAGCTTAAGTAATGATTAGGTCTTTTTACATTATTAGATTAATTTCCAAAAACATATCACAAAGTAATATGATAATTAGTAAGTTTGTATATGATAATTAGTAAGTTTGGATAATTAGTAATATCCAAAAACATATTTTTTTTTCATTTTCTTTGATTAAATGATTTAAGTAGAAATTGATAGTATATGCCTTTATCTCATTCATGCATGACTTCTACTAAAAAGAGACATATCTAGGGTTACCTAAACTAAAATCCAACAGAAAGGCCACAAAATTAACCACTCACCAAAATCCTACAAAAATGTACAATTTGTATATGGGTCCACTCTCTAAAAAATATGTTGAATAATATACTAAAAATAAAGATATAAAGAATATATGGTACAAGATACATACTACGACCTTTTTAGCCTTAAATAGTTGTGAGAGTTGGTTAGTACAAAGAAATATAGAAAATAATTCCCCTACTTTTAGCCTTAAAAGGCATACTTAATGAGTTTAATTTATGCATGAAAATAATATATATGATATCATTATTATTTATACATTCAATTCCTTTCATGAGAACAAAGTAATGCCCTATTTTGAGTCTTTCTTCTTTTATAAGTATACATACTTATTAGTTCATTTCTAAACACAAATTCAATTTGCATATACCTTGGTATGAGTGCTTGAACCCATATGATTCAATGAATTGAGATTATTGACTTATGAGGAGTAGAGTCAAAGTGAATTTGGATTCCTAACATTGAAATTGGGTGAAGTGAAAACGAAACATTTTATCATAAAATATGAAAGTTATTTTTCAACTAATTATTGTAGTAAATCTTAAATGTTTAAGAATTAGAATAATCTATGCTTAAAGGTTTTAATTATAAAACTTAAATGAAATTTTAAGCATGAAATTTTTTGGGTTTTATTTTACTTTGTTATTTTATTTGTTCTACTTGTTTTTATACTCTTTTTATTTAGATTAATGTTTATGGGTATCATTACTAAAACCTCTCACGAGAATTAAACTCGTTCACTAGGGCAAACTAAGGGTTTAAAGGTTTGTTGCATACACTAAATGCAACCATGTCAATCCACTAAAGTGATTGTAATTAGTGCTTAAAAAGTACTAAAATTACCATGATTTAATGTACTTTAATTGATCAAATAGATTTATATTTGAATGATTTTATCATATTTTATATAAATTTATAGTTTCAGAATCATAGGTATTTATATTATGTTTTAGGAATTTTTGCTTCAAAAAAATTTAAAGACTCTAAGAAAAAAAATGGAAGCAATACATCAAAATATTTAAAGTGTAGTATTCATTTATTATACAAATAAGTGAGAAAAAAATGAGGAAAAGAAAATGGAAAAATAGAAAAAAAGGAAAATATTTCCCAATCATGCGTATATCGAGCTTGTCCTATGCGCAACTATATGCATGTTACACCGAGATCCACACCTCTATCTATACTTATCTACCGGCGCTAGTGCCCAACTGCATACACCTTTGCCCAAATGTGTGCCAGCCTGTACGAAATGCATCCAACATCCATTTTCAAGATATTTTTCCATATTTGTTTAGCCTTTTCCTCACCTATAAAAGGACTATTTCCCCCATTGTAAAAATCATCCCTTAGGATCTCTCAAAATCCCTCAAATCTCACATTTTTCAACTCTTCTCTTTCTCTATCTAGCTTTCTCTCTAGAAACTTTCTTGTTTTTTATCAAGTTTTTTTTAGTTATAAAGTTATCCTTTTGAGAAGAACTAGTTATGCATTTGTAAATTTCTAGTTTTTGATTCAATAAATAAAAATGCAAATTCGTTTGGAGGTTTTCTAGAAACAGAATTAGCATCAAAGTTTTGTAAAGATTCTTATGAGGTATAGTTTTAAAATGAATTCTTTACAATTATTTTTATATTTTATTAATATCTGTTATATTTTTTATGATTAAATTTAACATGGCTGCCTATTTGTAAATATGATATAATAATAACGTTTTTATGCTTACGAAATATTAAATAGGTAAAACATTTCTAAAAAATAAATTGATTTTGTTTTCATTCAAGATTTTATATTAAGAATGTTAAAGATAAATGTTTGGTAGAATTAACTAAGTTAATGAAATATAAATCCAAGTTATTGATTATTTCTTATATATACAAATAACATCTTCGATCATGACATTATTCTTTATTATTTAAATCACTTAACACCTTTTTTCATATCATCAATTAATTTAATTAATTATCCATATTTTCTAAGAAATGAACAAACCATTTAACTTACCACATTCGGTCGAGATGACAATTTAAATCCTATTCGCGCTATCTAAATTAGATTTTAGATTCATGTATCTAAACTTAACTTCTAAATTTTAAATCTATTACGAAAAATATATTCTCAAGATATTTCTCAATAATAAATCTTGTAAAACTATTTGAAATGGAATATAATTCTAAATTAGATCTAGATTCATTTATCTAAAATCTTATTTTCATATTTTAAATTTATTATGAAAAATATATCATCAATATATTTTCCAATAATAAACTTTGTAAAAAATCTTGAATAGAAAATAATATATGTTTAATTATTATTAAAAATATTCCCTTAAATAATGTACACAAGTACATCAACATAACTAAAACCTCATTATCACAATCAACAAGACATGTTAAAAAATATAATCAATAAATTATTTATAACAATTTCAAGAAATAGAATATTGTTTACTGAAAATAAATAAGAATACATATTAGATTTATACCCAAAAGATAGATGGTTGAGTGTGCCATGCTCTATAAAAGAGGTATTAACCTTCACAATATACCCTAGATTTTAGTAACAATTTTGTATCACCTACTCTAGATTAACTCCATATTATTGCCTCTTATTTGTAATCTAAATTATATATAAACTAAACATAAAATTCGTAACTCTTAAAAATTGAGATAAACTTTTAAAAAACAAGTAAACAAAAGCTATAAAAAAGGAGGAATTCAGCTACTATGGAATGAATACAAAGAGACTAAGGGACAATATTTGTAGGTTCAAAAAACACAGGGAAAAGGAGAAAATTGTGGATCATGAGAGAGATTTTAACGGGAACTGTAGCACACTTTTATCACGAGTGTGGCATGCGTTTATTATGTATGCATTCCATTATGATCTGATAGCCAGCACTAGGCACACATTTTACATCATCATGGCCTACGTGAAACTGCATTTCTCTAACAACTTTTTGTGTCACCCCTTACAAGCTTGATTGGAATATATGTAAGGCTTACATATATTATTCTTTTATTCTTCTTGCTTACAATTGAGTGCTTTGAGGTACAATGTTTTAAGTTTTTATCAATTAAATCATTTTGAATCCAAAAATACTTGAAAAACAACAAAACATACTCATGATTCTAAAAACATAGATTTGTTAAAATAATGATAGCATTATGATGAACAGAACCGGTATCGTCGATCCTGCCAATAATTTGGTTTTATATATATAAAACTCTCACAAGTGCACGACTCATTTCGTAGAAAATGATATATATACTCCCAAGGTCGATCTAAGGAAGGAATATATGTGGTTTTTAATTTATTATTCAAACTTTTAAAAATGAAATTAAATCCTAAACATCCTGTCACGATATTTTGGGTTTTGTGTTTTTAATCTACTTACATAAAAATAAACATAGATTCAATAAACATTTATGCAAATTTTATCATTTATAATGGTGGAGTATTTATGGATATAATAACTAAGTTAATTATGTTTGCTCATATTATTTAGGTTATTAAAGATATGAATTGATATTTATTGATTCTCTCTTTTTTGTATGAATACCACCTTTGGTGGGGTTAGATATTCTTTGTTAACTAAACAAATCAATTAACACCTATGGGTGGGGTTGATAACTAATTTGGTTAATTAAATTAATTCCTTTTTTTCTAAGAGATTGAAAATGAACCATTTAAATGCCACCTTTGGTGGGGTTAGACAGTTTAAACTTTATTCTAGGTGTCTAAATTAAACCTAAGAATTTAATTATCCGAGTACTAAATTTCAAGTTTTAAAACTACTATTGAAAACATGTTGTCAATACATTTTTAGATAATAATTTTTATAAAAACTTTAGAAATAGAGCTTCACTCTAACTACCGGACGATTGTACCAACAAATAAAAGAGCACTACTCTAAATTATACCGGATAACTAAACCTTAAAATCTAATTTTCATATTTAAGTTTGTAATGAAAAATAATATATTTCTCTCTAACATAATTAATATAAAATCTTGAATAAAAATAAAATCAATTCATTTTAGAGATTTTTACCTATTTAATATTTCGCAAGCATAACAACTCTATTATTATATCATGTTTACAAACAGCCAACAAAGTTAAATTTAATCACAGATAAATTAAATATAACATGTAAGAATAAAGCATTAAAAATAATTGTAAAGAAAATAAAATCCTTAAAGTACTTTGATGCTGTTCTCGTTGCTAAAAAACCTCCAAACGGAATTTTAGAGAAGAACTCTAAAACTAAGAAAAACTAACTAAGAAAAGCTAAAAACTAAGAAAAAGTAGAAAAAATAAAAAAAGCTAAGAAATGAGAGAAAGAAGGAGAAGATAAGAAGTGTTTTGAGACATGTTTAGTAATGAAGAGAATGAGGGTATTTATAGGTGAGGATGGGAAGAAAAAGTGGGTGAAAAATGATTAAAAATGGAGAAAATGCGGAGTAGTGAATGATGATGTCATAGTGATAACATCATGCTGGTATAGGCGTGGCAACACGCGAAGATGGGGCAGATAGGCACAGCGACGCGCGCAGATGGGCATAAGAGCGCGCGGATGGGGCACAGGCACGCGTGGTTGGGCGCAGGCGCGTGTGCATGAGCATAGAGTGGGCGTAGGCATGTGCGAATGGGCGCAGGGATGTGTATGGAATGGAGGGCAGACGCGCGCGTTGCTGGGCGTGCTGCGCGCGGTGGCCGGCGCGACTGGTTGGCTACATGCGTGATTTCCTCCTTTTTTATATTTTTGACCTTTTTGACTCATTTTGTCCAATTTTTCCATATTTGTTGACTTTTCCTCATTTATTTTATGAATATATTTGTGATGTATTGCCTCCAATATTCCTTTTTGAGTCTTTAAGTTACGTTTTTAAGCGAAAATACCTAAAAAATAATAAAAATACTTGTGATTCTGAAAAGACAAATTTATATAAATATATGATAAAATCATATAAATATATATATTTTTAATCAATTAATGTGCATAAAATCATGGTAATTTTAGTTCTTTTTGAGCACTAATCACATAATGAAAATAAAAATCTATTTTTGACATTAAAATGAAAATAAATCATGTAATATTTAGTTCTTTTGAAGCACTCATTAGCTACACAACTAAGGTAAGGAGATACAAACTCTTAAAGGATTGATCCCCAGAAGTAGCAAAATATGGTAAATAGTAGCTATAATAAAAAAAATCAAACAAGTAGTTTTTAGTAGACAGACAATATATTCACAAGCTATGCAAAGAGTAAGTAAAGCATAGTAAATAGAAATAAGAAGTTTTCCGATCAGAGTCCTAATCCTATATGTGGTAACATACAACATCAAGACTCAAATTGTACTCATAACAAAGTAGATCATTCAAACACAATTAAATAACAAGGTAAACGCACATAGAATTCCTATATATGTGGTAACATCCTCAGGTTAGTTATGGTAACCACTTGGCAATAAATAAATCCACTAAGCATTAAAACAATTACAACCCTCACAAAAATAAAACCACAAATCAACTTTCCTCCAAAGCCAACACCACCCAATGTGGTGTATGTTTAGTAATCATAGATTAGTAATGTGTATAACTGAATGATCAAATGTGAGAACCACCCTAAACCACATATCACACATAGCCTATGTAGAAAATGCATTGAACCACTTACAATGAATAACCACTGATATGAGAACTCAAACAATATAGCCTAACTTAATCACATAGTGTTATTCTTACAAAATTCATAAAATAGTTAACGATACTATTTTATGCTCACACAAATGTATCACAATTATTGACACACATTCAAGATAATTAGTGAAGATGGAACTCGAATTGATAGAAAATTTTGGCAGTGTTTCATTAGGTTTTTGAATTAATGCCACAATTTATCAAGATATTTATAGACAACCACCATCGACCAACCCATCTTGTCGAGTTCTTTTGGACCACCTCATTATGGGTCTGATGATAGGTCTAACAAGAGGGTTCGACGAGGGCCCCATTATTTGTACAAAAATCCCATTTTTTGATCTAAAAATTGCTCAATAATTGTCCATAAATACTAGTATTCGAAATAAACCAAAAACCATCACTCTTGACCTTGCATGTATACTAAGAAACCAAACCTATGGTGTGTGTAAAATATGCTTTTAATCACAGTGTAGCTAACTATGTACATGTATGTATTATTGATCCGTAGTAGCCAACCTTACATAGAGGAAGACAAAAACACTAAGCAAAATAAATAGACCCTATGTTTTGTACATGAGAAGCCAACATACAAACTTCAAGTATAATAGAACTTACACTCTCCTTATCTTATATTTTTTACTAAGAAATGAGAATTAGAGTCACAATTGGAAGAGTTACTGAGTAAGGGTTTTAGTCACCCAAGTACTTCTCTATGGGGAACTCCAATATTATTTGTGAAGAAGAAAGATGATTTTTTTTATTATGTATTGATTACCATAAATAAAATAGGGTAACCATTAAGAACAAGAACCCTTTTTCTTAGATAGATGAATTATTTGATCTACTAGGAGGTGTTAGTTATTTTTCAAAGATTGATTTGAGATATGGTTACCATCAATTACTTACTAATGAGGCTGATATACCAAAGATAGCTTTTCAAACTCTTTATGGTCATTTTGAATATATGGTAATACCGTTTTGATTAAAAAAATGTTCATGTAGCATAGACCTTACAAATAGGGTTTTCTAACCTTTTTTAGATGATTTTTTCATTGTATTTAATGATGACATACTTATTTACTCAAAAAATCAAGAGGAACATGAGCAATATTTGAGGATTGTTTTACAGAAATTGAGGGATCATAAACTGTATGGTAAATTTGAAAATTTTGATTTTTGGATGAGGGAAGTTAAATTTCTTAGACAAGTTGTCTAAAGAAATGGAATATTAGTTGATCCTTCCAAGATTGAAGCAATGTCGAATCGGAAAAGACCGAGGAATGTTACAAAAATAAGGAATTTCTTGGATTGGCTAGATATTATTGATGAGAAAGATCGGCAATGCCAATCTTACAAATACTTTGGTTTTATATTTGTAAAACTCTCACAAGTGCATGAATCATTTTATAGAAAATAACAAGTATACTCCCAAGGTCAACCTATGGAAGAAAAATATATGGTTTTCAATTTATTATTCAAACTTTTAAAAATGAAGTTAAATCCAAAACATCTTGTCACAATTTTTGATTTTTTGTTTCCTAATCTAATGACATAAAAAAATATAAATAGATATGATTTAACAAACAATAATACAAATTTTTATCATTCATAAAAGTGTAGTATTTACGGATATAATAATTAAGTTAATTATGTTTGCTAATATTATATAGGCTATTAAAGATATAAATTGATATTAGTTGATTTTATCTTTTTGGTATGAAAGTGTTCTTAGACGAGGGTCAAATTATTTTTTCTAATATTAATTAACTAATATCCTTAGGTGAGACCTATTAATTAATTAAGTATTAAATTTCACCTATATTTCTAAGAAAATAGGAAACCATCTAATTATAGCTTTAGGTGGAGTCAGTTAATTAGACTTTATTCAAGGTATGCAAATTAAACATAAGAATTTAATTATCTTAGTACTAACTTTAAAGTTTTAAAATCATTACTAAAAATATGTTGTCAATACATTTTCAAATAATTGTTCCTGTAAATATTTTTGAAATAGAGCTTCACTCTAATTACCGTGCGATTGTTCTAACAAATAAAAGAGCACTACTCTAATCATATAGGATAATTAAATCTTAAAATCTAATTTTCATATTTAAGTTTGTAATGAAAAATAATATATTTTTCTCGAACATCATAAATAAAAATCTTGAATAAAAACAAAATTAATTTATATTATAGAAATGTTTTACCTATTTAATATTTCGAAAGCATAACAACATTATTATTATATCATATTTACAAACAATCAGCCAAGTTAAATTTAATCATAGAAAAATTAAACATAACATGTAAGAATAAAAAAATAAAAAATAACTATAAAAAATTCATTTTAAAATTATACCTCAACAGAATCCTTATAAAACTTTAATATTAATTTTGTTGCTAGAAAGCCTCCAAACGGATTTCCATTTCCATTTATTGAATCAACAACTAAAAATCAATAAAAACATAGCTAGTTCTTCTCAAAAAGAGAAGAACTTTAAAACTAAAAACTAAAAAAACTAAGAAAACTTTCTAGAGAGAGAAAGAGTTGAGAAAATTATGTCTTAAGATGTGTTTTTACAATGGAGGATAAGATCTTTTTATAGGTGAGGAAAAGGCTAAAAAAGTGAAAAACAAAATCTTAAAAATTGATGATAGATGCATATTGGACAGGCTGGCATGCGTGCATGGCACTAACATGCACGATTAGGCGGGATTTGCCGTGTGAATGTGTGCTGATACACGTAGGAATTCAGCATGATGCACACTGGATTGCGGCATGAATGGGCATTAAATGGGTGCTATTATATGTGCCACTTCGGCGTGAAATGGGCGCTACTATGACCGTGCATTCAGTATAAAATGGGCACAGTTGCAAGCAGGATAAGTATGATGAACACTTGGCTAGGAAGTTTTGAAAAGACAAATTTATATAAAAATATGATAAATCATATAAATTTTTAATCAATTAAAGTACATTAAATCATGGTAAATTTAGTGTTTTTTAAGCACTCATTAATTATCGAAGATTCATCCAAGAGTTTTCTAAAATTGCAAATCCACTGACTTGTTTGACAAGAAAGAGTGTAAAGTTTGAATGGAGAAATGATTGTAAAAAAGCCTTCTTGGAGTTGAAACAACGGTTGACCACAACTCCACTTCTTGTTGTTCCTAATAGTGAAGAGCCTTACATAGTTTATACTAATGCTTTATTGAACAATATAAGGGGTGTACTTATGCAACATGGTAAATTAGTTGCTTATAGATAAAGGAAAATTAAAATTCATGAGAAGAATTACCCTATTCATGACTTAGAATTGGCTATAGTTGTCTTTGCTTTGAAAATATGAAGGTGTTATTTATATGGAGCTATATTTGAGATCTACACTGATCATAAGAGTTCAGAGTATTTGTTCTCTCAAAAGGATCTAAACTTGAGACAACTTTGATGGGTAAAATATATATAGAGGATTATGACTTTGAATTGCTATATCACTTAGGAAAGGAAAATATGGCAGTAGATGCTTTAAGTAGGAAAATAGGAATGATAGCTTCTATAATTATGGATGATTGGAACATGTGTACTACCATTGAGTGTTAAGACTTACATATGTATGATGATGTGATCAATATTTTCTGATTTAATGTTGTTGCAAAACCTACCATCCAAGATCAGATAATTGATACTCAAAGGGTAGATCCAAAGATACTTGAAATGTGGATAGTTTATAGCAAGGTGAACAAGTTGAAGGTTGGACTATTACTAGGGACGGAGCACTCAGATTTTTTAGGAGAATAGTTTTTCTTGATAATGGCCCTCTCAAAAGGGAGTTGTTAAGTGAAGTGCATCAATTGAAATATTTTGTACATCCTAGAAGTATTAAAATGTATTAATATCTCTATCATTACTTTTGGTGTAAAGGAATAAAGAGATATATTCTTGAGTTTGTGGCCAAATGTCCTATCTATCAATAAGTGAAAGTGGAGCACCAAAAATCAACTAAAATGCTACAATCTCTACCAGTTGTTGAGTGGAAATATGCTTATGTTACAATCAATATTGTTAATGGATTTCCATGCACCCTAAAAGGTTTTAATGCCATATGGGTGATTGTAGATTGACTCACTAAATTTGTACATTTCCTACTAGTTAGAACATCTAACTCTATAACTAAGTTAGGTTTGCTATATGTGAAGGAAATCATTCAATTGTATGGAGTGCCATATTCAATCATATCTAATCATAATTCTAAAATTCTTTGTCACTTTTGAAGATCACTACAAAGTGCCTTAAGAGCTAAGTTATCTTTTAGCACAACTTTTCATCCACTGATGGAAAATCTAAATGAGTAATTCATATTTGAGAAGATATTCTTAGAGCATTTATGATGGAATTTTGTGGTAATTGGTCTAAACATTTTTCGTTGGTTGAGTTTTCTTATAATAATAGTTATTGGAATGACTTCATTTGAAGCATTGTATGGTAGACCTTATTATTCACCCTTGTGTTGGACTAAGTCATAAGATTATGGTGTACTAGGATCAAAGGATATACAAGATATAATTGACAAGATTAGTATGATAAAGAAGAATTTTCAAGCTGTACAAAGCCATCAAAAAAGTTATGCTAATAAAAGAAGAAGGCGTTTGGAGGTTCAAATTGGTGGTCTTGTGTTCCTTAAGTTAAGATAAAAAAAAAGGAGTTACACATTTTGGACTCAAAGGGAAATTAGCTTCAAGGTTTATTGGATTTTTTCAAATTATTCAACGATTTGGAAATATAGTGTACAAATTTCCATTTCCTCCTAACTTTTCTCAAGTGCATGATGTATTTCACATTTCAATGTTATAGAAATATGAACTAGATCCCATCCATGTTATTAACTAGTTTGACATTTTGTTACAAGATGATTTATCATATGAAGAAGAGCCAATACAGATAAATTGGAAAATTAGACGATTTTAAAGAAGAGAACTTCCATTGGTATAAGTGTTGGGTCGATATCATGCAATCGAGGATGTAACTTGGGAATTAGAGCCAAAGATGCAAGAGAAATACCCATATCTGTCTAATTAAGGTAGTTACTTTTTTATTACTAAATTTTGAGGATGAAATTTTTTAAGGAGATAATATTTTGGGACCCATGGTCTTTTATTTGAACTAAAGGAAATAAAGGATGTATTAGAATATAACTAGTTTGTTTGGTTTAATGGAAAAATTGTAATTTGTTTTTAGAATTTTTTTAAAGGGGAAAATAGATACATTTTTTGAAGTTAAAGAAAAAAAGAGAAAACATAGCCCAAAGATTATGTGCTAGTTTTGGGGGAGTGGGGGATTAACACAGAGCCTTTGAGAGAGAGAGAGAAAAGGGAAAAGAAAAAAGAGATGAGAAACATGAATTTTTAGCTCTTTCATATCATTTGTGGTAAGATACATTTCTAGAATTTAAACCCAAAATCTTTGTTTGGCCATGGGTAAAATTAAAAATATGATCTTTGAGGTTTATTTTAATGGATTTTCATATAAAGTTGTAGATTAAAGTCATTCTTGAATGATAGAACTCATGCATATGGATTCTTTGTGTGATTTCAAATTGTTTTAGTATGAATGTGAATTGTATTTTCAAGAGCTCTTTAATTTCCTATTAGCATGTTGGGTTAAATAAATAATTGATATAACTTTTATATTTAATTTTCAGATTAAATATAATAATTTTAATAAAGTGAGATTTTTAGCCTTTTAAAGCCTTATTTATGCCAAATAATTGGATTTGGTTTGGGTATATGGCAAAAACTTTACTTATTAACTATTTTAAAGAGTTTTGGAGCTCTTATGGAATTTAAAAATTATTAATTATTTTATTTAATAAAAAAATTGAAATAATTAATTATACTATACATGCTTATATTATTAGGACTTGGTGATAAATTATGTTTTAAAATTAAAATATGTACTTTATTTTAAGCTTTAGTACTTTATTGTTGGATTTGAATGTAATGAGATTTTTTTTAACTTTGATTCGAACCTATGACCAAAGAAAATAAAAGAGGTATGTTTAGGTTGAAAATGAGTTTTATCATCTTTTGAATGACATTTGTAATCATATATTGAGTATATAAGTGTGAATCAGGTGATTACCTAAATTTACATATTTTATGAATCATGGAAATAATTTAGTGAATTGTAAAATAATTAATGTTAAGGAATTGTGTTCCATACCTATTGAGACTTTTGTGGAATCTAGAAATGGGAACTTTGTGATAGGAGTTAGAATCCTAGTGGGTGGTTCTTCAAGTAGAGTTACTCCAAAATTTATTCTAAACATGATATTTTTATATATTAATTGGTCTAGATGTGAATTTTGATTTTTTTTAACATATTTGAGAAACAATAAGTCCATAAAGATTTTTAAAATATCAATGAGTTTAAAAGTTTAACTTTTACTTTATACCATGAATTTTAAAAATGTGAAGTTTATAGCTTATATATGTAATACTGATACGTAATGAATTATTTCTAAATGATGGTTTAAAAGTGTTGCAAAGTTGTGGTATTTTCTAATGCGTTTTATAAATTTTGGGGTGAGTGTTTTATAGTGTATATGTCCGAGATCACATTTGGGGACATATGATGGTCTATCATTAGACATAGGATAGTGAGTATGTGGGCTATAGTCCTAGGATCCAAGACAACGTATTCCAGGACCTAAAATGAGGGATCAAAAGTATCTGCATGTATGTTTTTCATGATGATTTCTTATTGGTATGGATTACCATGGACACTTATATTCCTATATTGTTTGATCTTGTGATATTAATCGTCATTTAATTTTTTTAATAACGTCCTTAAAATTTTTGGGGCATTACAATTTTTTATCACCGTACGAGGTTTATCATGCTATTATAGCTTTAGTCATTGCATTAAACAAGATTGCATACATAATTAGAGTTGTGAAGATTCACCTATGATATTATCAAAGTAGTTTTAGATTCACCTGTTCAAGCTAAATCTTATAGGTCAAGCTCCAATTATGGCGAGTTCTTATCACAGCTTTCCTACTTAATTGATCAATCACAATTTCTCTATAAAAGTATATGACAATGATAACTTGATCTAAAAGAACAACTTAAACATGTGATTAATGTGTATGGATTACATGCTCTAGTTGATGGATCTACTTTCGTTTTTTCAAGATCATGAAGAAACAAACTATAAATAATATTGGTGATGATGCGCATGAAGTGTTTGAAGTTAATCCAGACTATGAAGTATGGGATAGACAGGATAGTGCTACCAAATCTTAATATATTCTTGAGTTTCACCGACCTATGAGAGGCTTGATTGACCCAATTTTTGGGTCACTCAAGAAAATGTCAAGAACTATGGAACATTATTTTAGTTATTCCAAGGACGTGATTGATCATCTTCTTGAAGCTAGCTAGTGATACATTCGGTACTTAAGATAAAGTGCTCTATGCGCTTGGAGGACTTGATGGAGGATTTGAATTTCTAGTTTCTGCTATGACTTACAAGAAGCATGATTTTAGTCTTTAGGAGTTATTTACTAGAACGAGGACTCCTAATCTTTAATTGGAATGTATGAACATGCTAGATGCTCAAGTTGTTCAGGTCAATCATTTAGTTGCTAAATCAACACCTCCACAACCACAACTACTTAGTCATGTTATAAAGGTTCTAGTAATCAAAACAATTCTAGAATAACTTTAATACTTCTAATATTTAATCCTAGCCAAGATATAGGAAAATAGCTTATAGATAATGTTATTTAGTGTCAGATTTGTCCAAAATTTTGGTACATAGTAGCCAAGTGAGCTCATTTGTTTATTATTTGTCATTGATTAGCTAAGTGTGTGTTGAGCTTAAATATATCCCATTTCACCTATTGATGTGCAAATTTTGGATTTTGATAAATAGTCACAAGTGCATGAATCACTTTTTAAAAAGAAATAAGTATATTTCTAAAGTCGGTCTAAAAAGAAATTACATGATTTTAAATATTTAACAAAATTTAAAAAAAAAAACTAATCTAAATATTCTGTCATAGTTGTTTAGGTTTGAAAAGTCTAATCCATTGACAAAAAATTAAAGATAAAAATGATTAAACAAATATTAAGTCGATAAACGTTTAATTATTCAATAGAGAATTTATGGGATATTATGTAATATGTTAATTAGTTAATTATATTTGCTATCAATTATATTATTAAAGATATAAATTAATATTAATATTTTTTTCATTTTTGTAAGAAAATATCTTTAGGTAGGGAATTCTTTGTTAATAAAAGCTAATTTAGAGTCTATGGTAAGTATCACCAATTGATTAATATTAAATTATGATTTATTTATAAGAAAATAGAAAATCGTTTAAATTACTACTTTATGGAGAATACATAATTTAGACTCACATGCAAGATGTTAAAGTTGAATTTAAGATTAATGTATCTAAGAACTAACTTTTAAATTTTAAATCTACTATGAAGAATATGTCGTTAATGTATTTTTCAATAATAATTCTTTTTTAAATTTTTTTGAAGTATAATATAATTCTAAATTGGATCCAAATAATCAAATCCTAAGAACATGTTTGTATAATTTATCTAAGAACTAACTTTCATATTTTTATGTAATAAACTTTCTATGAGTCTTGTATGAAGAAATAAAAATCAATTTATTTTATATAAATATTTTCCTAAATTAATATTTCACAAGCATAACAACATAATTAATATCTCAAAGTAATTTCAATCAAACATGCTTAGATTTAATAAATGATCAATAAATTAAAAAGTAACATTTAGAATAATACATAAAATTAATTCTGAAAATAAAAGAATATATTTAAAATTTATACCTCAAAATTATCATTTAAAGTACAAAATTCTAGTACTGATCTATATTTGAAAAACCTTCGAACAGATCTCCCTATACTGTTTATTGGATTGAAAATTACTAAATTAAACTAAAAATATAAATCTAAAAACTATAACAAAATTCTCATCGAGAATTTGTTGAAACTTATAATTGTTCTGGAGTTTTGGTGTATATATAACTAAAGGAAGGGTTTTTATAGTTTGAAAAATGTTTAGAAAATGAGAAAATAGTGGATGGTGAGATTACGCACCGCAACACACTTTTTTCACTATCATAGCCCACATTGATTCTGATGCGCGTTCAATTACGATCCAAGAAGGTCACATCATGGAACAAATATATCCTTGTTGTGGCATGCATTAAACTACGTTTCTTCAATGTCTTTTCTTTTTGTTTCACCCCTTTGTATTTGGTTGGTACATATGTAGAACTTACATATGTTATTCTATTATTATTTTAGGTTGCAATTTAGTGCTTTCAGATACCATTCTTCAAGTGTTTATCAATTAAATCATTTCGAAGCCATAAAAATCTGAAAAACAAAAAAAAAACATACCTGTTATTCCAAAAACAAATTTGTTAAAATAATCAAAAAATTATACAAATACATATCTTTTTTTGAGATTAAAGTGAAAATAAATATTATAGTATTCAATGCTTTTCAAGTACTCATCACAACTCTCAACCAACGTTTTGCTAATCTTTAGCAAGGAAAGTGAAAAACTAGAAAACAAGAGCTAAAATAATTAAAATTAAACTATCATAAATCATTTCGGTAGATTAACATGTTTATATTTAGTATATTCAACAAGCCTTTAAACCCATAGTTTGTCCTCGTAGATGAGTTTAAATCTCATGAGGGATTTCAATGATGATACCCACAAACATCAAACTAAATGCAAAAAATTTAAAAGAAATAACAAAACAACAAAAAAACAAACAAATAATAAATAAGAACTAAAATTAACAGAGTAAAAAAATTTAAATGAAAAGTAAAAAAGTAAAACAAAATACAAAACTCCTAATGCTTTAGTATCTTTCAAGTTCATAATTAAAATTCAAAGCATAAGTTAAATTAACATCTCAAAGGATCATAGTTTATTGTAATAATTATTTTAAATCAAAAATTCATATTCCACATATAAAATGTATTAAAATTATTTTACCCAATTGTAGTGTTAGGAATTCGAATTCGCTTTGACTCTAATCCTCACAAGTTATACTCTCAATATTACACTAATCCTAGGAGTTCAAGCACTTAATCAAAGTTATATGATAGTAGAGTGTATGTAAAGAAATGAACTAATGGGTTTGCATATATTTAAAGAAGAAAATGCTCAAAATAGTGTGTAACATTGATCTTATGAAAGGAATAAAATGAAATGGTGTATAAAATCCAATATTATTTTTCATGTATCAATTAAAATCATTAAGTAAGAATATCAAGTATATGCCTTAGAGATGAATGAAAATACAATGACTTCAAGGAGATTTATTTCCTATCTTTCTTTTGTAGTAGCCATTTCTCACAACTTTTAAGGACTTTTGGATGATGGTATACTATTGATTTTTCTCTCTAATTATTTTCCCTAATTTAAGAGTGTGGACCATATACATATTTGTAGGATTTTGATGAGTGGCTAATTTTGGCTTTCTATTGTATTGACTTTAGGGAACCACATATATATCTCTTTTTATGGAAGTCATGCATAAATGAAGAAGGCATACACTTTCAATTTTTATTTAAGTTATTCAATTTAAGCAATAAAAAATAAGTATAAGACACTTTATCATGTGTAAAAATCCTAACATTCAATACAAAACCAATAAAGATCATCTAACAATTTGAATAATAAGGAGAGTGTTTAAATGAGTAGAAATATATATGTTCTCTCACAATGAAATGATAATAGGTTTAAAATATTCTTAAAAGGTTGTCTCCATTATTTTATCTATAAACACCAATTTAAGGTTTTGTTTAATTTCAAAATTTTATCATGAACATAAATTATGACAAAAACAATATACGTATCACATTAGTATCAATATATTCAAAAAATTAATCCAACAATGCAAAGACTCAATTATTTGCTTAAAATAAACTAAAAGCATGATAATTTTGCAAAAAAGAAAATTAAAAATGAACCTAACTATCCCAAAACCAATAAAGTAAAAGAAAATAAATGAAAATGAAAATGTAAAAACAAAAATAAAAATAAAAGAAAATAAAAGAAAATAATGAAAGAAATAAATAAAAATAAATGTCAATGTAAACACATGTTAAATAAAAAATTGAAATTGTCAAATATTATGTAAGTTTTCTTCCACCCCGAACCTAATATCTACGTTTCACTCAATGTAGCAAATGTAAATTAAAGAGAAAGATAAAGAAAAATAAAAATCACTCATTTGTTTTAACTCTATGTGATTACACAAGTGATGTGATGCATCCAACATCTAATTCATTTTTATCATACCGACAGAATGTTGTATATTTCTCATACATCACATCTTAATAAACAATCATAAATTTAATATTTTTAAATAAAATAAACATGGTTTTACATAAAAAAAAAAAAGGAAATAAAATAATATAAATTACACTTAATATAAAGTAACATAAAATAAAATCTAGAAATAAAATAAATAAATGAAAATAAAAATAAAAAATCACAAAAAAGAAATGACAAATAAAAGTTAAAATAAAAAAAGAAAGCAAAAAAAATAACAATAGTATATTAATAAACGATTAAAAATAAATTAACAAAAATAAAATAAATAAGAAACAAAAGTTGGTAAAAGAAAATACTAAACAAATATAAATAATATAGAAAAGAAAATAAAGACAAAGTAAATGTTAGTACAACAAAATACTAAAATAAAAAGAAATTAATTTACTTAGTAAATTAATAATTAACTAAAAACAAAATAAAAATAAAAATTAGTATTAAAAATATTAAGTTAGTAAATAAATTAATAATCAAAGTCAAGCTAATAAAAAAAATGTAAAAATAAACAAAAAAAATGTTTTTATATTTTGATACTTTTTTTTGTTTTTTGACTTTTTTTAAGATTCTTAAATTTTTAAATTTTTTTTTGAAATTTTTCAGATCTTTTTATTTATTTGAGCTATTATAGGGTTTTTTTATATTCTTAAAATTTTCAAATGTTTTTTTAAAATTTTTAACATTCCTTTATATTTTATTTTTAAATTTTTTTTAATGTCTAAGGTGAAATAATAAATGAGAAATTAATTTTTTAGATTTTTTTTAGGTAATTTTTTTATGTTTTTATTAAATTTCAATTTTTATTTGAAATTTTAATTTACTATTTTTTATTTTAAAATAATAAAATTAAAAAGGAATAAGCAGAATATAAATACAATCTATAATATAAACAATTAATTGTACAATAATACAAGTTAAATAAATATAATATAATATACATTAAATATAATATAAATAATTAATTATGTAATAATACAAGTTAAATAACAAGTTAGTAAAGTATATTATATAAAAATAAGTTAGTATATAAAAATACAATAAAAAAATTAATATATATGTAAACTTAAAAAAAAAGTTAGAATATTTAATATTTTTTAAAAACTAAAGTCAATTAATGACTTAGATATTTCTAGATTTTTTATTTTCAAACATTTTTGAAATATTTTTATTTTTAAAAATATATAAAGTTAGTTAGAACCTAGACATTTTTAGATTTTTTATTTTCATAACTTTTTGAATTTTTTGTAAAATAATTATGAATATTTACAAAACAAAAGTTTTTAAGATTTTTGAAAAAAATTTAAAACATTATTCATCCCTTATAACATTGCCAAAAACTTGATGCACAGATTTTACATTTGATAACTTACTCATAAGTACACAAATTACTTCATAAAAAGCAATAATTATACTTTCAAGGTTGGTCTAAAAATAAATTACATGATTTTAAATAATTAGACAAAAATATTAAAAAATAAAAATAAACCTAAATATTTTGTCACAATTGTTTAGGTGTGAAAAGTCTAATCTATTGACATAAAATTAATGATAAAATTGATTCAAAAAATATTAAATAGATAAACACTTAATCATTTAATAGTCAATAAAATATTTGTGGGATATATTAGTTACTTAAATATGCTTTCTCAATATTAATTAGATTATTGAAGAAATAAATTAATATTATTGATTTTTTTATTTTTGTATGAAAATTTTCTCATGCAGGGATGAGATTCATTATTAGTATAAATCGACTAATATCATTAGGTATAAATCACTAATTGAATAATATTAAATTATTATTATTTTTCCAGAAATAACAAACCATCTAAATTAATGCTTTAGATAGATCACATAATTTATTCTCTCATTTAAGGTGTCAAAGTTGAATTTAAGATTAATGTATATGAGAACTAACTTTCATATATTAAATCTATTACGAAAAGTATGCTATTAATATATTTTTCAATAATAAATTTTTGAAATAGAATATAATTCTTACTAATTAGATACAAATAATTAAATCCTAAATCTAAAGTTTATTATGAAAAAAATTTCGTTAATAAATTTTTCTATAATAGATTTTTTATAAGTCTTGAATGAAAAAATAAAAATCAATTTATTCAATAAAAATATACATAAATTTATATTTCACAAGCATAACAACATAACTAATATCACATAATAATTTTAAACCAGACATGTTTAAATTTAAAAATAATTAATAAATTAAAAAATAGCATTAAGAAAAGTACATAAAACTAATTATAAAAATAAAAGAATACATTTTGAAATTGATACCTCAAAAGTATTCTTTAAAGTACAAAATTCCAGTACTTATCTGCATAAAAAAACCTCTAAATAGATCTATCTATATTTTTTATTAGATTGAAAACTGCTACATTAATCTAAAAATATAAACCTAAAAACTATAACAAAATTCTCCAGGAGAATTTGTTGAAAATCAAAATTGTTCATGAGTTTTGATGTATCTATAATTGAAAAAGGGGATTTTATAGTTGAAAAAACACTTAGAAAAGGAGAAAATAATGGATTGTGAGGTCACACATTGTAACACACTTTTTCTACCTCTACAACCCGCTTTGATTTTGGTACGCATTCAATTACAATATGAGAAAGTCACATCGTGACATACATATATTCTCATTCTTTTTTTTTGTTTCACCCCCATTATTTTGGTTAATTGGTATATATGTAAAGCATACATATGTTGTTCTTTTATTCTTTTAGTTTGCAATTTATGCTTTTAATACAATTTTTCAAGTGTTTATCAATTAAATCATTTTGAAACCAAATATATCTAAAAATAACAAAACAAACCCATAATTTCGAAAACATAGATTTATTAAAATAATGATAGAATTATATAAATACAAATCTATTTTTAACATTAAAGTGAAAATAAATCACGTAATATTCTATGCTTTTCAAGCACTTATCATCTATCCATACCTTAGCCTCACATTACAAGCTTTGAAAGAACAATTGATTTCAATCTAAGTTTGCTTTTACATTAATTGAGAGAGGTTAAATGTGGAGTTATGAAGTTTGGTATTATCTTAGACTATTTCTCTATTGCCATGGTTCACTTGAGCATATATTTATGGCATATGGAGTAAACTAATTTGGCATAACACACACACATGAAACATGTCATTAAAAAATTAGTTGTATCCTCATATAAATGCATTATGGATTGGTAACCATATAGATATCTAGTTTGAGTGTGTTGGCAAGTTTTTGAAAGTCCACTAGTTTATTGATCTTGCTTTCAACCAATATCATATATAATTATGAATTTTTTATATATACCATGTTTAAATGTTAATTTTAGGTAGTTTAGTTTGTTTTTTTTCTTAGGACAAGCAAAATATTTAGTTTCCTGAATGATAACTCTATAAAAAAAGAGTTATGATATTATTTTCATTATTTATATTTACTATTTAATTAATTAAATGAAGTTTTTGGGCTTAAATATGACATTGTTAGGTCAAAGGGTGAAAAGGGCCTAAAGGCTACAAATTTGGGAATTTCAAAAATTGTTTGGCATTCTTTTATGAATGCCTCGAGAGTTGGATATACTTAGAAACATGAGTGGATGCTCTTAGAAACTTCAAAGCACAAATCATCACACATCACATGGCTTACGTGCAACACGTTTGATCCAGTTGTGCTCCATGTAAGCCACCCTGGCCCAATCTTCTCATGAGATGTGCTCCGCATTGCCCTTTGCAATGTGTCAACATCTCGTTTATTTTGCTTTCACCAGCATTGTTCATTATCACGCCATATGTCAACAAGCAATCCTTTAGCGATGTGAATCGAAAAATCACCCCCACAAGTTAAAATGAAATCCTAATGGCCCGTTTTAGTCAATAAGATCCTACCACATGTACACATACCTTTTGTTGTTTTTACATGATCCAATTCCCATAAATTAACCTGGGCATTTTAAAACCTTTTTCTTCTCCTTTGCATGAATTTTTAACCACCATTAACCATTTTCACCTATTGTCACCTCTACACACCTCCATTTCTACTTTCCATCCTCTCAACAGTCCCACCTCCATTTTACACCATCAAAACATTACTTTAAATATTTATTTAGATTTCACTGCAAAGTTTGAGAGATTTAGAGAGGGTTTTGAAGAAAGCGCAAGGGAAGCATAAAGGGAGCTTCTTAAGGAAGAGAGTTTGATAAATTCCTAAAAGGTTTACAATTTCCTACTCCTCTAGTTGTAAGTTTGGAGTTTCCTTTGGCTTTTACTCTTGAATTTATTGTATTAAAAGTGGGTATTTTGTGGTAGAGTTCTCTCTAAGGATTCAATCGAGCCCATTTTATAAACATGATTTTGTTTTATTAATTTTGTATTTTGTGATAGTTTGGATAATATAATTTATTGTGATTAATGTTTCTATTTAAATTTATCATTTAATTAGGTGATTTGTTAATTTTGTGCACTATTAGAATATTAGTAACAAATTGTGAACTTGAATTAAATTAGCATATATGTAATGAACCATAAATTTCCATTGTGGTGTATGTAATAAAATTATGGAATTTAGACCGAAGAAATTGAATTCCCTAGGATTATTCATTTTGTATTGAATCTATTTGCATTTCACTAATTAGATTATTTTCTTAATTTCATTTTGCTACTTATTTTCTCATTTAAAATTGAAAAAAAAAATATTTATTTTGATACTTAATTAGTTCTATTACATGCTTTAATAAGTTTTATTGTGGATAAGATAACCCGTTATTAAAATACTTATAAATAATACACTTTAAGGAGAAACATAAGTGTTGAATTAAAAGTAATGATAATAGTAATATATATCAATGAAATTTAATTGAATAGAAATAAAATTATTATAATTTAATTTATCTTAATAATAAAATCAAAATTAACATAAAATTAGAAATAAAATAGTGTTTTTTCAAATAGAGAATAAAAATGAAAAATATCATTTATTATATTTCAAATGAAGAAATATAAGACACAAATAAAATAAAATAAAAAAATTAATGGATGGAAAGAATTTTCCCCTGGAATTAATTCATTTCGTTTCCCTCGTGAATGTCAACCCAAATTAAAACAAAAAGAAGTTATAACTTTCCATTCCACTCCAATTCTTTATTTTGAGCCAAACATGACTAGTATTTGTTTTCTAGGATAATGTGTCATTAAAGAATTTCTTTAATTAATTTGACTACCCCATCCTTAGGATTTATGACTTTAATATCACGTTTGTTACCCAGAATTTCAACTTAACAGTAATCATTTGCAATACAAACTAATTATTAATATTAAATCTTAGCTACTTGTTATATAATTTCTTTTTCTAAGACATTTTAATAAAAATGTTTCAAATATATAGTTTGTGGGGAATACTTATTGATGTGACGGTAAAACTTATTTCTGAATCATATCAATTACCATATCATAAAAAGAGAGAAAAAAAAAAGTGATGTATAGTTTAAGTTTATATCTCAAATTCATGATCTAGTATGCTTTATTATTGACCTACAAATAAGATGCATTTTCAATATATCTTTCTCTTCTATTGCAATTACATTATGTTTTGTTCTCATTAGAAAAGAGAAAGTGGGGCTGCTATACATGTGCACACGGGTTGAAACTAAAAGAAACATTCCTGTCTAATTTTTATTTCAATATTAATGTGGCAAATCTGGAAAGATATAGCTAGCATATATGAGATAGTATATCACTGAAAATATTACCTAATTTTTTACACTAATATGTATTAAGGTTGTGATTTATAAGAGATACGAGAGAAAATTATTAGAGATAAAATTAAAGTAATTTAAGAAGTAAATTTCTTTATATATAACTATAGAAAAGTCTTTAGGCTTTGGCCTTTGATCTTGATGTTTTCAACACTAATTTTCAACATGGTATCAAAACAAGTCGATCTTCGTGGAAAAAAAATTGTTATTCCTCTGCTCAAAGTGCGTTTGACATTCTATCAGAACGATTTCTTATTCTATTTGTTTTTGCAAACTAATTTTTTTGACGATGATGGATTAAATCTCTCCTACAGCTCCTACCTACCCGATTTAGAGGGAAAATATTGTGGTAAAAGGAAAGGTCTCACATTGAAACCAAGTTTTTGGTAATGATGAATTAAATCTCTCTTGCAGCTTCTACCTACCTGATGTGGAGGAAGAGTATTGTGGTAAAATGAAAGATCCAACATTGAAACCAATCTCTTGGCAATGATGGGTTAAATCTCTCCTGTAACTTCTACTTACCTGATGTGAAGGAGGAGTATTGTGGTAAAAGGAAAGGTCCCACATCGAAACCAAGCTCTTGGCGATGATGGATTAAATCTCTCTTGCAGCTCCTACCTGCCCGATGTGGAGGGAAAGTATTGTGGTAAAAGGAAAGGTCTCACATCGACATCAATATATATATATATATATATATATATATTGCTATCATAATCAGCATTTTTGTTAGTTTTATCTTTGATGTCTTGGCTTCTCATCAGTTTCAACGACTTCTGTGCAAGCTTAGATCCATAAACCTTATGGATCCATCTTGATGGGGAGTATTGGAGATAAAATTAAGGAGTAATTTAAGGAGTGTCAATTCATTAATTCAAGGAGAAAAACAAGGAATCCTTAATTCAATGAGTAAAACAAGGAATCCTTAATTCAATGAGTAAAACAAGGAATCCTTAATTTAATGAGTAAAACAATGAATCCTTAATTTAATGAGTAAAACAATGAATCCTTAATTCAATAAGTAAAACAAAGAATCCTTAATTTAAGGAGTAAAATAAGAAATCCTTAATTCAATGAGTAAATCTCCTTATATATAGCTATAAAATTGTAATAAAAATATGAAAAATAATACAATTTTGAGAGAACTTGTTTTATTTAGAAAGACCTTTAGGCCTTGGCCTTTTGGCCTTGATGTTTTAAACACCAATTTTCAACATGGTAAGAATTTATGTAATATTGTAGCCACCAATCCTATATATATAAAAGTTGGTTGAATAATGAACAAATGGTTGGAAATATTGCATGAGATTACCATTTCAAAGAGTGTTTTTATTTTTTAATAACTTATTACTTTTGATTCTTTAAAACATATTTAAATATATTTTATTTTTGTACTTGCATGATTTATGCCATTTTTGGTTTTGATATGAAGGCTATTTAAACCCAATCAATGTTTCAATAAAATCAAGTTTTTCGAATCTGATTTCTGATTCCTAACAGATTGGTATCAGAGCCACAAAGAGGGGACTGATTGTTAGGGTTAGGAAACACAGTGTCCTAACAAGAGAGAAATAATATCTACACGACTAAAATCAGAGATGACAGCGGAAGGAAATTTCTTGTTGGTAGTAATTCCACGATTCGATGGCCATTACGATCATTAGGCCATGCTCATTGGAAATTTTCTCTGATCTAAGGAGTTTTGGGGCATCATCGAGCATGGAATTCCAATAGATGAAGTACCACAACCATCTGAATCCATAACTTTTTCTATGGTGGTAATAGAGAGAGCATAACCTACAGAAACTCAGTGTAAACAGGTTGAGGAGCATAAACTAAATTATTTGAAAGTGAAAACTATCTCTTTTAGGCTATTGATCATACAGTTCTCGACACCATCCTCAACAATAACACCACGAAGGAAATTTGGGATGCTATGAAGAAAAAGTTTGAAGGAAATAAAAGGGTCAAGAGGTCTCACCTTCAAGCTCTTCGTAGAGAATTTGAAACCCTTGAGATGAAGATCAGTGCAGGAGTGATTGATCATTTCTCTAGGGTTATGACAGTAGCAAACAAGATGTGGGTATACAGAGAAGCTATGCAAGATGTGAAGGTATTTGAGAAGATTTTGTGATTGTTAATTGTGAAGTTCGATTTCATAGTTTGTTCCATTGAAGAGTCTAAAGATATTGACTCTTTCACAGTTTATGAATTGCAAAGCTCACTCATAATACATGAGCATAAGTTTGAGAGAAACAAAGAATAAGAACAAGCCTTGAAGATTACAACTAAAAGAGGAAGAAGTCGAGGTCGAGGAGCCTATAAAAGAAGAGGAAGAGGTAGAAGAAGTCAGACTGTCAACAAAGCCAAAGTAGAATGCTATCGGTGTCACAAGCTTCGACACTTTCAATACGAGTGTCCAACTTGGGAGGCTAACTATGTCAAATCGAATAAGCATGAAGAGATGGTATTGATGTCCTCTGTGGAGATGGATAACGCAAGGCAATGAGATATTTGGTTTTTTGGATCCGGGTTGTTCGAATCATATGAGTGGAGATGCAACAATTTTTTATAAGTTGGATGAGGGATTCAGACAACATGTTAAGCTCGGAAAAGGAAATGTCAGGCTTCACTTAATGGCACAAGTCTCATTATCATATATGTGTTCTATGTGCCATATTTGAAAAAAATCTGTTGAGTGTGGGATAGATACAAGGGAAATGGATTGCAATTCTAATTCATGCCAGAATGTATAAAATTTATCACCCTAAGAGGGGTATGATCATCCAAACTAGCATATCTAAAATAGGATGTTCATACTCTTGCAAAATGCATAAGAAAAAGGTGCTTGCTTCCAAACGATCTCACAAGACCTCACCCATTTATGTTATTTTTGTTATAGTCACTTGAACCATAAGGGTTTGAAGACTCTTCAGACTAAAAACATGGTGCAAGGATTATCTCAACTTACTCCCACCATAGTGATGTGTATTGATTGTCATGTTGGGAAACAACATTGAGATAGCACCCCCAATAAGATTACATGAAGATCAATGGATTCAAAGATTAAATCAATTGAGAAAAAATCAAACTTGGGAGCTTATTGATTTACCAGAAGGATGCAAAAAAATTAGGGTAAAATGGATTTACAAAAAAAAAATTAAATGAACTCAGAGAAGTAGACAAGTACAAAGCTCGGTTGGTGGAAAAAGGGTTTTCTCAACAAGATGGAATTGATTATACTGAAGTGTTTGCTCCAGTAGCAAGAATGGACACAGTAAGGATGATTGTGGCACTCACATCACAAAGGGATTGGAAAATATATCAACTGGATGTAAAGTCAACATTTGTGCATGGTGAGCTCAGTGAGGACATGTATGTGGAACAACCAAAGGGATATGTGAAAAAGTACAATGAGGACAAGGTTTACAAGCTACACAAAGCTCTATATGGACTAAAAACAAGCCCCATGAGTTTGGTTTAGTAGCATAAAAGCCTATTTGATTGATTAAGGTTTTGAAAGATGCCCAAATGAGCAAACATTGTTCACCAAAAGAAATGCAGATGATAATGTGTTAATTGTAAGCATGTTTTTGATATGACAGATTTGGGTAAGATGATTTTTTTTCTTGGGATAGAAGTCTTGCAGCAATCAGATGGTATTTCATTTGTCAAAGGAAATATGCCATGGAAGTTTTGAAACATTTTGGTATGGTTGAAAGTAATCCAATAGGAAGTCTGATTATACCAAGTTTCAAGTTAACCAGAGATGATCATGGAATACCGGTTGATGAGTCCTATTATAAGAAAATTGAGGAAGTTTGATGTATCTTACTACAACTTGACTAGACATGATGTTCAATGTTAGTTTGATTAGCAAATTTATAGCCAAACTAACATAGATACACTTATAGGCTGCCAAAAGGATATTAAAGTACCTAAGAGGTAAGTCTAACTTTGGAATTCTATACAA
Source organism: Hippophae tibetana (assembly GCA_037013495.1). Taxonomy (NCBI): domain Eukaryota; kingdom Viridiplantae; phylum Streptophyta; class Magnoliopsida; order Rosales; family Elaeagnaceae; genus Hippophae; species Hippophae tibetana. Next base: position 38,606,986 of record CM072803.1, read on the forward strand.
GAATAAAGGGATAGAAGAATTGCTTGCATATATAGATAACGACTATACTGGTGATACAGATGATCGAAAAAGCATATCAGGCTATGTATTTTTATTGAGTTCAGGTACAGTATCTTGGTTATCCAAAAAACAACCAATAGTTACACTTTCTACTACAAAAGTGGAATTTGTAGCTGCTGTAGGTTGTGTAAGTCAGGTCATTTGGATGAGAAGAGTTCTGAAAAAATTTGAGCATGCTCAAGAAAAGTGTACCACTATTTACTGTGATAATAATTCTTCAATCAACCTTTCAAAGAATCTAGTAATGCACGAGAGGAGCAAACATATTGATGTAAAGTTTTACTTTCTGAGGGACCTAATAAAGAATGTCACTATCAAGTTAGTGCATTATGTTGCTCAAGAACATGTAGTAGACTTGATGACCAAACCTTTAAAGTTTGAAGAGTTTCAGAAACTCAGACAAAAGCTAAGAGTGTACGAAATTGAAGGTATAAACTAATTGCTCATGGTAATTTTTTTAAGAGAGAGATTGATGAGGTTAGTTGCTAAATTTGAAGACATTTACGAGATCTTTGTGATTTGTTATTTGAGATTTATTGTACATTTGTGCCATTTTCAGTTTTGATATAAAGGCTATTTAATTTTGTATGCTTATATTAATCTTGGATATGTGTTTCAATTTCAAGTATAAATTAATGAATTAATAATTAAAAAAAATTATTATAGAAGAGTCAATTGAAAAAATTGATAGGTTAAGCTCGGCCAGAAGAAGCCTAGCTAGAAAATTAAAGCATTTAGAAGTAAAAGTGAACAAAATAGCCTACTTCAGAAAGCATTACGAAATTTGTATTGTGTTGGCCTGCTGGGATGCTCAAGGCTGATTGCAACCATCTTTATCTGGAAAAATGTTATAATAATTGGGTTATTATTATAAATGATGAATTTAATCTTATTATTTCATAATCCGCTTATTATAATAAAGTTAATTATTTTAGAATAAAAATTGGTACTTGCTATGCAAGTGCTAATTTTAATAAGTGACCTAAATATATTTATTTTTAATAATTATATTATGTCATTAGAAGTATTCTTTTTTCGTACGTAATAACAAAATTACGAGTGTCTAAGCCAAAAGTTTACATTTAAATTCCTCGTGTATTAAATAAAAGAGGAGCTTTGGGACCTTTGGTGTCAAATTAAACGATCATCGACTTGTCATTCGAAGGAAAATTTGCATAGCTTGCTAGGTCTAATTTCTATATCCCACAGTTTCAAAAGAAAACCATGTACATATATAATTCTAGGGTTGCCAGAAAAAAATATATGTATTTATATAATAATAATAATAACAAAAAAAAAAAACAGACATGCATGTTTCAATTTACTTCCAACTGAATGATTTGATCAAATATCTTCGACACCTATCCCAACTCGTTAGCATAGGTGGTAATGGAGTGCCCAGATCTAAAAGATCTTAGATTCGAGCCCCTGTAGATGGCAAAAGGTTGATATTAATTTGTCCAATTACTTAAAAATTTCCTTCCCAAACCTTAGGTTTGTATTATAAAAATATATATTAAAAAAATCAAAAATATCACCCTTTCAAATTGTAACCATAAAAATTGCAATTTATGTTTATCTAATATATTTTACTATTAATTTAACAAAATAAATAAGCAAATAAAATTCAAAAGTGAAGTTTAGAAACCGAGTGGAAGTTATGAGTACCACCAAAAGCCTTCAAAAATATAAGAACCAGTCAAGAACCGATCTAAAATATATGAAGTAGCATTAAACCAGGTCGAAAAGTTGGTGAAACAGATCTGGTGCAGATTCGCCCAATAGATCGAGGTGGGTGAGGGGCTGATTTAGATTGGCATAGTTGTTGAAAGACTTACTACTTGGTGGAATGGCTAGGGCGGCAATACTCGGTGGCAGGGAATTCGTGGTGAGACTGGCAACGTTAGAGTAGGTGGTTGGTGGCAGCGACTCAATTTGAGGGGGGCTTTGGGTGATGTTAAGCATGTACATTGTGCGCGGGATTGAAAATGGCAACTGGGTGAGATGGGTTTCGGTAGGCTACGGTGTTGCCGATGGGGTTGCCTTGGGTTGGGATGGTGGATGTTTGGGTCTTTGGTTGTTGGCTTGGTTCATGGTATCTGGTTGTGTATTTTTTTTTTTTTTGAGATGATTCGCAGGATAATCAATATAATTCTAATATAATCAATATAATTCTAATAATTATTATCTTTATTTTCTATTTTTAATTTCTATCAATTTCATTTAAAACATTATTCAATTAAATATTATTTAATTAAAATTTTTATCATTTGAATTTATTCAATATTAACTAACCAGTTAAATATTACCAGTATTATATTTTTATAAATTTTAATTAAGTTATTTTTATAATTTTTCGAAAATCTTTTGACACATTAATTAAACTACGTAGCAATGAAACACAGCTCTGATGTCACACCAACTAGGCAAAGAACAGGCTTACATTTTACCTTTGTATATATGCTTAGCATAGAGCAACCATGCCTTCCTGTCTGGCTAGATTTAAGCTGATGATGATCATAGGGTATGAATACCCATCGATCAATATGTCATACATAAAAAAACAAAAAATTACTATACCTAAATTGGAATCCTTAGTTATTCTTTAGATGATATAGAAGTATTCTTCACTTATCTCATAAATGCTTAAAAATTCCAAAATTTAGAATAAAGGTTTAGATGATATTAAAGTAATGTTGATCTATTTCACAGTAATTAGTTCTAATTTTAAGAGATTTGGTGAACAATACATATATATAACGAGCTTAATTAAATGTCGTCACAATGGGTTGGAACGATTGTTAAATGGGTCATTCATACGTTTAAATTAAAGAAAATTAATAATCCAAAAGTAAAAGAATTGGAAAGAAAAAAAACAAAGATTGAAGCAATTTTGAAAGTAAATAGCAGACAAGGAGTGCTCGTGAACAGAGAGCTAAGTCTGTAAGTTATTTTGGCTTTGTTTGATATTTGCCCGATATAGTGGAAGTGTTCTCTTTACCTGTTTGCCATTTATTTATATGTATATGGAAGTATGGAACTCACCAATCACCATTCATCAATAATTCAGTAGACAAGGCAAATATATTTTGCCGATATTGTGTTGAAAGGTGCAGACATGTACAATACTATTTATTTTTTTTATTTTTCCTTTTTGAAATAAACCCATTATGAACAAGAACAAATACTTTATTAAAATACAAGACATGGCCAAACAAGTACAATAATTTATAGTTGTGGGAACGTATATACATAGGTGTACTTATAGAGACAATTCACATTATAATTTATGATGCACTGTATAAGTATGAATTTAGTAATCAGAAATCACCCATTTACTTACGGTTCTGTTTTACTCTATTTTACGTAGGATTATGAGTTAAAAGAATTTTTTAATTTAGAATTTGGGTGTGTGAATTTTCACATATATATATATATATTTCCACCCAAACGTGTAAAACGTTGTAAGTTTATGTGATTTCTATTAAAATATACGACAGTTTTATAGAAATAATAATTGTGAAAATAAACATTAAAATGAAATGAACAGTGATGGGAATATATTTTGAAATAAAATTAGTTTAAATTAAATTATGAATATTAACACTAACTCAATATTATTTTATGGGTTTCACCACATTTATTAAATTAATCAGCACTCATAATAATAAATAAATAACCAAATTTCACCCGAATGAACATACAATTTGAAATTATATTTACTTTTAAAACTAGTATTCTGCATTCCCTTCTCATATATGCACGACACAAATGTATAGCAGAAATATTATCCCAGAAAGGAAAACAGTAAAACTCAATGTAATAAAAAAAGTATAGAAACTGTCATTAAATTCATGCTCTTGTGCTTCTCGATCACCCACTAATTTCATAATTAAGAACACATGTCTAATTTAACTCGAGAAAAGCTCTTGTCTTATGAAAACCCATATATATATATATTATAATTCAGTAACACAAAACATTAATTGCTTAATTTCCAAAGAAAACAGGAAAAACAATAATTTATTTGAAAGCTAGCTTTACTTTTTTATACCACATATATATATAAGAAATTAAGGATAATAAAATAATACAGTCAAAATTACCAAGGTTTGTGAGTAGTCCACATTCAGATATCTCCTCTTTGCAGCAGCATTATTGTAGAGAATTAAAGATAAATATGAAACAAAAATCCTGAAACTTGTCATGTTTTCCCACAGCTTTCTTGAGCTTTCCATGGTAACTAAAGCGAAGCATGATAGAAGTAGTTAGAAACAACTCTTCTAAAAGCTTAAGCCATTACAACAATATCTTTTTACATCTGGCAAGCAAAATAGAGAATGAAAGTTCAAGAAAGCTGTGGAAAAGCATGACCAGGACTTCCTGTTGAAAGCACTCTCAGATCTCACACATATCAACTCACCAGTAAGTAATATTTTCTTCACCCTTGAAGCATATGTAGTGAAGTATGTGTGTATATATCAGTGTATGTCTTTAATTGTATAAGAAAAGAGAGGGAGAGAGAGATAGTAATAGATGAGAAATGAGTTATACCCACAAAGAGAGATTCATGTAATAATATATGGACCACTCTAGCATATAAACACCTACCATTTGCTTTATAGAGAGGGTTGAGATTGGCTTGCTTCACTCTCAGCTTTGCATTTTACCCACAGATAAAAATTCATCTATAGTGAGTGCGCTGTGGGGTATATTCAGCACGTCACCTATTATGTAATAGAATTTTTAGATATATAAAACACGATTAAATCTAATTGTATATTTAATTTTTTTCATAAATAATAAATATAATTTTCAATGAATTATAACTCTACGACATATAATTGAAGATTTGAATTTCCAATTTTAATTAGTACGTCTGTATGAATTGTAGTTATTTCAAAATAAATAAATTAATATAATTTAAATTTACGGGAATATACAAAGATCAAAACTAGGATATTTTCATATCTTATTTCCCATTCCCATCGTATCCTACCATGTGACCAAGATCTATTTCTATTATTTGGCATTTAAAATTAAAGGTATGGGTTATTTATGGTCCCGTCTCATATGGTTATGTTTTTTTTTTTGTTTCTGCTTTTATATTATTAATTTAATTCTAAGATTAAATAAATAATAATACAAATTTTTATTATTTATAAAAGTTGAGTATTTAAGTATATAATAATTAAGTTAATTATGCTTTCTTATATTATTTAAGTTATTAAAGATATAAATTGATATTTGTTGATTTTCTTTTTTTGGTATGGAAGTTTCATTAGTTAGGTCTCAAATTCTTTTGTTTAATATTAATTAACTAATATTCTTAGTCGTGATATATTAATCAATTAAGTATTAAATTCCAGCTTTATTTCAAAGAAAATAGTAAACAATATAATCACAGCTATAGTAGAGTTAGAGTCAGTTAATTAGACTTTATTCAAGATGTCCAAATTAAACTTAAGAATTTAATTATCCAAGTACTAACTTTTATGTTTTAAAACCATTAATAAAAATATGTCATCAATATATTTTCGAATAATAGTTCTTATAAAAAAACTTTTGAAATAGAGATTCACTCTAACTACCTAGAAATTGTACCAACAAATAAAAATGCACTACTCTAAATTAGACTGGATAATTAAACCTTAAAATCTAATTTTCAGATTTAAGTTTGTAATAAAAAATAATATATTTTTCTCTACCATCCTTAATATAAAAATCTTAAATAAAAATAAAATCAATTTATTTTATATAAATGTTTTACCTATTCGATATTTTGCAAGCATAACAATGTTATTATTATATCATATTTACAAACCGTCAACCATGTTAAATTCAATCATAGACATATTAAACATAAAACATAACATATAAGAATAAAACATAAAATATAACTATAAAGAATTCATTTTAGGATTATACCTCAAAATAATCTTTACAAAACTTTGATGCTAATTATATTGCTAGAAAACCTTTAAACGGATTTGCTTTTCCACTTATTAAATCAAAAACTAAAAATCTATAAAAACATAGCTAGTTCTTCTCAGAAAGAGAAGAACTTTAAAACTAAAAAAACTTAGAAAACTTTCTAGAGAGAGAAAGATAGAGAGAGAGAGAGAGAGAAAGAGTTGAGAAAATTGTGTTTTAAAATAAGGGGAAACAATCCTTTTATGATGTATTGCCACCAATATTTTTCTCTGAATCCTTAAGTTATTTTTGAACAAAAATACCTAAAAAACAATAAAAATACTCATGATTATAAAAAGGGAAATTTATATAAAAATATGATAAAATCATACAAATATAAATCTATTTATTCAATTAAATTACATTAAATCATGGTAATTTAAGTGCTTTTTAAACACTCATCACAACCCCAACTGGCTTTTTGCTAGTCTCTTAGCAAGAGAAGCGATAAAAACTAAAATTAAAATTAAAATTAAACTATCCTAAATCATTTATGTGGATTGACACAGTTGTATTTAGCGTGTGCAACAAGCATTTAAACCTCTAGGTTGCCTTAGTGGATGATTTTAAATCTCGTAAAAAATTTCAGTAATAATACCCACAAACATTAAAAAAATGAAAAAAAAAATAAAAGAAATAAAACAAGGAGTTAACTAAAAATTAAAATAAAGTAAAAGGACTAAAATAAAAAAAGAAACGATATACAAAAATATATCATGCTTATAATGTCTTTTAAATTTTCATAATTAAAATCTTAAGCATAGATTATTTCAACTTCCTAAACATTCATGATTTATTATAATAATTAGTTGAAAATCATTTTCATATTTCATATAAAAATATATCAATTTAATTTCACCCAAACTTAGTGTCAAGAATCTGAATTCACTTTGACTATATTCCTCACAAGTCAATACTCTCATAAACACTGAATCTTAGGGTTCAAACACTCATAATAATTTATATGTGAAAGTATTGATGCATATAAATGAACTAATATGTTCATATATGTATAAAAAATAAAAGCTTAATGTGTTATTTTAATGTTGATCTCATGGAAGGGATCAAATGTAAGGATTTATAAAATATTAGACATTACTTTCATGCATCAATCAAATTCATGAAATAAAATTATCAAGTAATATGCATTTTAGAAAATGTAGGAAAATGCAATGACTACTTAGGGAATTACTTCCTATAATTTCTTTTGCATTAAACCATTTCTTATAACTGTTGCTTTTTGTGTTATAGTATATAGATTATACTATTCATTTTTCTCTCTTTCTTTCTATTTTATTTTTTTTCTTTTTCTTATATTATTTTTTATAAGAGAATCTATTTTTTTAAAGAGTGGACCCATGTACAAATTGCACATTTTTTATAGGGTAAGGTGAGTGGTTAATATTAGGGTTTTTTGTTTGTATTTGTATAGGTAACCCTAGATATATATTTTTTTAATAGAAGTCATGCATGAATGAAGAAAAGCATATACCATCAATTCCTACATAAATAATTTAATCCAAGCAAATGAAAAATAAATATATAACACTTTATTAGGATGTAAAAATCTAGAAAATCAATGCCAAGTCCTATAGAGATCATCTAATAATGCTAAAAAAGTAAGAAAAGTATTTAGAGTAAAAACAATAATATTTATCACTTAGAATAAACGATAATGGACTCAAAATATTTCTCACAAGGGTAGTCTCCACTAATTGAATCCTAAACACTAATTTTAGGTTTAATATAATTTCCACACCTTATCAAGAAATACTAGTCATGACAAAAACTAACTAATTACCATATACTCCATGATATGTTTTTAAAACTTAATCTAACAATACAAAATACTTAACTATTTACTTAAATTTGATTTAAAGAAATGATAAATTTTTGTGAGAAATTTTTTAAAAAATAATCCTAAAATTCTAAAAATTACTTAACCATATAAATAAAAATCAAACACAATAGTAATGAAAATGTGAAAATGAAAATTTTAAAAATGTTAAAATTTTTGAAATTAAGTATGGTAATTTTTCACCACCCCCAATCTAGAACTTACATTGTTCTCAATGTAAAAGTTGTAATTAAAGATAAAGAGAAAAGAGAAAAAAAGTTACCTATTTCCTAAGAATGTGCAAATAGTGATGGGAAATGCAGGTGCATTGATCATGTTCATTATTATAGTTCACAAAGACAGGTCACTGTGAACTTATAATATCTCAACAACTATTTTTACTCTTAACAATTCTAAAATTATTCACATGTAATTAAACAAAATAAACAAAACAAATAAAAAAAATTACATAAAATGATGGGTTGCCTCCCAAATAGCGCTTAGATTAACATCTTAGTAAGACATATCATCATAATGGTGAGGATCAATTTATCAATATGGAATCAATGTTAGTTATGTTGCTTTATTCTTTAAATAAGGCTTTAAATGTTGCCCATTGACTTTGAACGTTATTTGTGTCTTTGGATTCAATAAATATATTGCTCCATTTGAAAAAAATTGGATAATTATGTAAGGTGTATCCCATCTTGATCTTAATTTTCCTAGAAACAATCTCAAATGATAATTAAATAAACTAAATTTCATTCCAAGAAGAAAGGATTTAGGAACTAGCCTCTTGTCATGATAGTGTTTAGTATACTTTTTGTATAATTTTGCATTTTCATAGACCTTGTCCTTAATCTCTTCCGACTCATTAAGATGGAGCAACCATTTTTCTCCTTCTTTATATAAATCCATGGTCATCTCTTTAATTACCCAATAAGCCTTATGTTCGAGTTCAACGGGAAGGTGGAAACGCTTTCCCAAAGATTAATCGGTAAGGGATCATCCCAATGGGTGTTTTGTAAGCTGCGTGGTATACCCACAATGCCTAGTCCTTTCTTGAAGGATGCACAATGCATTCCAAAATTCCCTTGATTTTTCTATTACTTACTTCCACTAAACCAGAAGTTTGAGGATGATATGGAGTAGCTATTCTATGTGTAATGTTGTACTTTTTCAGTACTCCATCAAACATTTTGTTACAAAAATGGATACCTCTATCACTTATTATAGCTCTAGGCATTCCGAACCTACTAAATATTGAATCCTTCAAGAATTTTACAACAACATTTGCATGACTAGTTTTAGTAGGGATAGCTTCTACCCACTTGAATACATAATCCACAGTAACCAAAATATATTGAAAACCATTGGATGGGGTAAAAAGGACTTATAAAGTGAATCCCCCGTACATCAAAAAGTTCAACAACTAAATTATATGTCAAAGGCATTTCATCTCTTTTTGCTTATGTTGCCTGTTATTTGACATCTATCACATTTTTCACAAAACATATAAGCATCTTTAAAAAGAGTAGGCCGAAAGTATCCAGACTGTAATATCTTGCGGTGTCTTTTGATGAGTTCTTCAAAAGCAATAAAATTAGCATAATTTAATGTGCTTTAACTGATTAAATATATTCATATTTATAAGATTTTGTCATATTTTTATATAATTTTTTCTTTTCACGGGTATTTGTATTGTTTTTTAGGTATCTTCATTCAAAAATAACATAAAGACTTCAAGAAAAATACTAGAGACTATACATCATAAATATATTGAGAAAGGAAAAGAGCAAAAGTCAAAAAGATGGAAAACATTGAACAAAATGTGCCAAAACGGTCAAAAATGTTTAAAACTTTGAAATTTCATACGCAACCACCCATTCATGTCGAAGTCCCGTGTATGCTAGCACATGCCCGTGTCGAGTCCTGGGTGCACGCCCCAGCACACACCGTAGTAATTTTTGCATGCACCAGAATTTGCTTGTGTTGTGTCCCGCGTGCACCAGTACACGCCTGTGCCATGTCATGTGAGCGCCAAACACTTGTCTATTGCCAAATTTGCACACCACATACATGTTATCCTATCCAAATGCATCCAAAATCAATTTTAAAATATTTTGTCACCTATTTTGGCCTTTTGCTCACCTATAAAAGGATCCTCTTCCCCCATTGTAAAACACCATAAGAAACAATTTTCTCAACTCTTTCTCTCTCTAGAAAGGTTTCTTTTTTTAGGTTTTAGTTTTAAATTTCTTCTCTTTTTCAAAGAATTAGCTATGTTTTTATAGATTTTTAGTTTTTGATTCAATAAACGGTAATGCAAATCCATTTGGAGGTTTTCCAGAAGCGGAATTAGCATTAAGGTTTTGTAAGGATTATTTTGAGGTGTAATTTTAAAATGAATTCTTTACAATTATTTTTATGTTTTATTCTTATATTTTATATTTAATTTCTTTGTGATTAAATTTAACATGACTAGCTATTTGTAAATATGATATAATAATAACATTGTTATGCTTGCGAAATATTAAATAGGTAAAACATTTCTACAAAATAAATTGATTTTGTTTTTATTCAAGATTTTATATTAAGGATGTTAAAGATTTTAAGGTTTAATTATCTGGTGTGACTTAGAGTAGTACTCTTTTATTTTTTGGTACAATCGCCCGATAGTTAAAGTGAAGCTCTATTTTAAAAGTTTTATAAGAAATATTATTTGAAAATATATTGACAACATATTTTTAGTAATGGTTTTAAAACTTAAAAGTTTGTACTTGAATAATTAAATTATTAGGTTTAATTTGGACACCTTGAATAAATTTTAAACTATTTAACCCCACTAATGGTGGCATTCAAATGGTTTATTTTCAATCTCTTAGAAAAGAAAAGGAATTAAGTTAATTAACCAAATTAATTATCGACCCCACCCATAGGTGTTAATTTATTTTTTTAATTAACAAATAATATCTAACCCAACCAAATGCGATATTCATATAAAAAAGAAAGAATCAATAAATATCAATATATTTCTTTAAGAACCTAAATAATATGAGCAAGCATAATTAACTTAATTATTATATCCTTAAATATTCTATTGTTATGAATAATAAAAATTTCCATAATTGTTTATTGAATTCATATCTATTTTTATTTTTTATGTTATTAGATTAGGCAATACACAAACCAAAATATCGTGACATGATGTTTAGGATTTAATTGTGTTTTTAAAAGTTTGAATAATAAATTAAAAACCATATATATTCCTTCCTTAGATCGACCTTGGGAGTATACTTATCATTTTATATAAAATGATTCTTGCACTAGCGAGAGTTTTACAAATATAAAACAAAATTATTTGCAAAATTTTCATTACCGATCTTGTCTCATCCAGTTTTTGGCTCCGTTGTCGGGGACTTGATGTGTCTCATCAAGTTTTTTGTACCGTTTTTAGGTAGAGAATAATGTTTTTAAATTATTTATCAAACTTTTGCAAACTTTTTGTATTGTAAATAATTGTGATTTTTTATTTATTTTGACTTCAAAAAAGTAAAAAACAAAATTCAACAAAAAAATAATAAAAAAAACTTTTTAACTTTTAATTTTAAAATTTGCAAAACAAAAAAAATTAATTTATTAACTTAATTAACTTATATTTTTACTTAACTTCATTAACTTATATTTTACTTAACTTAATTAATATAGATTTTCACTTAACTTAATTTATTAACTTAATTAACATTGATTTTCACTCTACTTAATTTATTAACTTAATTAACTTAGATGTTAATAGCATGAAAAGTAAAGATTTAAGGGAGTTATGTCTAGATGACTAATTCTTGGAAACCTTTGTGCAACTAGTCTTTCATAGGAATGTTGCTCTGTCTAGGAGGATGATTTTTAAGGAGGTATTGTCTCACCATTTTTTCCTAGAAGTACTCTTGGTTAATACATATTATGTTAAAATAAAATAAATAAAAGTTTTTTGAAGCTATCTCCAAAATTTCAAAGTTTTTAATTACAATCTATGATAAAAGGTAGTAGTTGCTTTATTAGATATAAGTAAAAATGTGTTTTGATGCCTTAGTTATTTGACTTACACCTAAAAGTGGATTATTTAAAACCCAAAGTCATGTCCCTAGTTTTATGGAAAGAAAATTTTGAAAATCCATAGGGCATGACTGAAAAAGTGTAGTAGACAACCTTGTCCTACCTATAGGTTTGATTGACTCAATGATATGAGGATATTAAGTTTACTTAAATTGAAATCCCGAAGTTATGTATTACTAGATGTTAAACTAAACACTAGATGGGAGGGAACCCATCATTTTAGGTAATTTTCTTTTAGTTATTTATTTATTTTGTTTTGTTTATTTTAGTTTAATTGCATATGAATAATTTTAGAATTGTTAAAACTAAAAATATTTTTTGAGATATTAGAAGTTCACAATGATTTGCCTCTCTCAACATTAATGATAAACATAATGGATGCACTTGCATTTCTCCATCACTACTTGCATTTCTTCATCACTACTTGCATATTCTGAGGAAATAGGTAAGTTTTCTTCTCTTTTTTCTTTATCTTTAATTTACAATTGTTACATTAAGAACAATGTAAGTTCCAGTAGGGGTGGTGAAAAGTTACTATGCTTAATTTCAAAAAATTTAACAATTTTAAAATTTTTATGTTCACATTTTTATTCTTATTGTGTTTGATTTTACTTATATGGTTTATTAATTTTTAGAATTTCAGGATTAGTTTTTAAAAAAAATCTCACAAAAATTTCTCATTTCTTTAAATCAAATTTAAGTAAATAGTTAAGTCGTTTGTACTTTTAGATTAATTTTTGAAAACATATCATGGTGTATATAGTATTAATTAGTTTTTGTCATGACTAGTATTTCTTGATAAGGTGTGAAATTATATTAAACCCAAAATCGGTGTTTAGTAATCAAATATTGGAGACTACCCTTATAAGATATAATTTGAGCCTAATTTCCTTTATTTTGAGTGAAATATTTTTTTTCTACTCCAAACACATTTCTTATTTCCTCAAATTATTAGATGATTTCTATAGGACTTAGCATTGAATGTATGGATTTTTACAACTCAATGAACTGTTATATATCTATTTTTCATTTGCTTATATTAAATGATTTAAGTAGAAATTGATAGTATATGTCTCTCTTCATTCATGTATGACTTCTATTAAAAAAGAGATATATCTAGGGTTACCTATACAAATACAAACAGAAAAACCAAATATTAACCACTCACCTTACCATATAAAAAATGTATAATCTATACATGGGTCGACTCTCTAAAAAATGGATTCTCTTATAAAAAAAAAGAATATAAGAGAAAGAAAAAAATAGAAAGAAAGAGAGGAAAATGAATAGTCTAATCTATATACTATGACCCAAAAGCCTAAATAGTTGTGACAAATGGTTTAATCCCAAAGAAAATATAGTATGTAATTACCTAAGAAGTCATTGCATTTTCCTACATTTGCTAAAAGGCATATTACTTGATATTTTTATTTGATGAATTTGATTAATGCATGAAAGTAATGTATTATATTTTATAAATCCTTACATTTGATTCTTTTCATGAGATCAACGTTAAAATAACACTTTGAGCCTTTATTCCTTATATATATGCGAACATATTAGTTCATTTCTATAAATCAACTCATTCGCATATAAGTTAGTATGAGTGTTTGCACCCATAGGATTTAGTGTTTTTGAGAGTATTGACTTGTGAGGAATAGAGTCGAAGCAAATTTGGATTTTGGACACTAAGTGTGGGTGAAATTAAATTAATACATTTTTTATATGAAATATTAAAAAAAAATTCAACTAATTATTATAATAAATCATGAATGTTTAGAAAGTTGAAATAATCTATGCTTAAGAATTTAATTATGAAATTCAAAAGAGATTATAAGCATGATATATTTTTTATTTCATTTCTTTATATTATTTTAGTTTTTTTACTTCAATTTAAGTTTTCGGTAACTTCTTATTTTATTTATTTTTATTTTGTTTTCATTTTTTGTTAACGTTTATAGGTATCATTACTGAAAACCCTTAGGAGACTTATACTCATCCACTAGGGCAACCTAGGGGTTTAAAGGCTTATTGCATGCACTAAATGTAACTGTGTCAATTCACGGAAGTGATTTAAGATAGTTTAATATTTAGTTTTTATCGCTTTTCTTACTAAGGGACTAGCAAGAAGCTGGTTAGGGGTTGTAATGGGTTCTTAAAAAGCATTAAAACTACCATTATTTAATATACATTAATTGATTAAATATATTTATATTTGTATGAGTTTATTATATTTTTAGTTAAATTTGTCTTTTCGGAATCACTGGTATTGTTTTTGGTATTTTCATCCAAAAATAACTTAAAGACCCAAAGGAAACTACTAGAGGCAACACATAACCAATATATTGAGAAAGGAAATGAGGAAAAGTAAAAAAGATGGAAAAATTGGACAAAATGGGTTAAAATAGTCAAAAATTTCAAAAATGCCAAAATTATGTGCGCATCTGCCCATTCATACCCAGTACACACCTAGCACATGCCCGCACAAAACTAACACACAGCCTGGGCATGTAGCCAGCACACCTCCAGCACACACCTCTGCCTTGTCCCGCATGCATCAAACTCTCGTCTGCCGCAAATTTTGCATCTTACATGCGTACAAGCCTATCCAAACGTGTCAAAAATTAATTTTTGTAATATTTTCCCACTCTTTTGGCCTTTTACTCACCTATAAAAGGACCAACTTTCCCATTGTAAAACGCCTGAAGAAACAATTTTCTCAACTCTTTCTCTCTCTAGATTTTTCTCTCTTGAACGTTTTCTTTTATTAGTTTTCAGTTTTAAAGTTCTTCTCTTTTTCAAAAGAACTAGCTATTTTTTTTATAGATTTTAAGTTTTTGATTCAATAAATGGAAATGAAAATCCGTTTGTATGTTTTCTAGAAACGAAATTAGCATCAAGGTTATGTAAGGATTCTTTTGAGGTGTAATTTTAAAATGGATTCTTTATAATTAGTTTTATGTTTTATTCTTATATATTATATTTAATTTTTCTACGATTAAATTTAACATGGCTAGCTATTTGCAAAGATATAATAACAATGTTATTATGCTTGCAAAATATTAAATAGGTAAAGCATTTCTATAAAATAAATTGATTTTATTTTTATTCAAGATTTTATATTAAGGTTGTTAGAGAGAAATATATTATTTTTCATTACAAACTTAAATCTGATAATTTCATTTTATGGTTTAATTATCTAATCTGATGTAGAGTAATGCTCTTTTATTTGTTGGTACAATCACCCAGTAGTTAGAGTGAAGCTCTAGTTCAAAAAGTTTTATAAGAACTACTATTTGAAAATGTATTGACAACATAATTTCAGTAATGGTTTTAAAACTTCTTAAGCACTTTTATAAGTTCCCTTTCTTGGGTTTTGGTCAATGTTGAAGAAATTATCATTGGATAAGTTTCTCCTTCTCCCAGAAACATGTATTTTAAGTGCTTAAGTAAGTCTTCGAGTTCAAGTTCAGGTGGATTGGCCTCTTTACTAGATGGGGAAGTGGGTAGATTTCAGAGTGTACTAGATTTTGTCATTAGTTCGTTACTATCTAGTTGTTCAAGGTACCCCATAGTTTTCTCATATAAATCTTCTTCGACCTCTTCAAGTGTAAGATTAGTTTCAAGATTGTCTTTTATTCTGGTTCAGGAAAAGGTGCTTTGGAAAAGATTATCCAAAGGTTCAACATCAAATATTTCATCGATGGTAGAAATAGAAGGAAAAGGTGAAGAATCAAAAACTTTAAAATGAATAGTCTCTCCTAAGACTATCATTGTCAAATTTCCATCTTGGACATCAATAATAGTCTTACTAGTTGCCATAAATTGTCTACCAAGCAGTATTGTGTGCTCTCTATCCAAGGTTAGATTTTCTTGCATATGCAAAACCACAAAGTCAATAGGTATTATTAGTTTGTCTACCTGAACCAACACATCCTCAACTATTCCATTTGGATACTTAAGAGATCTATTTGCATGTTGAAGGGATAGAGTTGTGTGTTTTAAATCTCCTAAATCAAGCTATAAGAATATAGATTATGGCATCAAATTTATACTAGCACCTAAATCAAGCATTGCTTTAGCGACCTTCCTATCCCCTATAGTTATGTTTATGATAAAACTTCCAGGGTCTTTCAACTTAGGGGAAGTCGGTGTAGAAATATAGCACTAGAAATTTCTAATACTACCACTCGCCTTTTAATTTCATACCTCCTTTTCTTAGTGTTCAACTCTTTGAAAAACTTAGCATAGGAAGGCACATTCATGATCGCTTCAATTACTGGTAAATTGATATTTACTTTAGAAAGCATATTAAAAAGCTCATAGAATTACTTATCTTGTTTGGATTCATTTAGCCGATGTGGAAAAGGTACTTTCAGCTAGCGTGGTTCTATTTTCTTTTGAATTTTGGGGATGTCAGATGACTCCCCAATGAGTTTTTCCGAAGGTTTGTCAAGTTTAGCACTTGTCTCTCCTTTTGCAAGACTATAATTTCACCTTATTTGGTACTTGAACTACAAGGTAGATCTTGATAGATTTTAGCTAAAATAGTATTAACTACCTTACCATTTTGAAGGGTTCTTACATCCTTTGCTTGTTATGGCTGACTGGGCAACTTTCCTAGTTCTTGCCTTTGCATTTTTTCAAATAGCTACCTAACTTTAGTTTCAATCCTTTTAATCAAAGTCTCCATGGTGCTCAACCTTTGATTATTCATCAATTTGTTGTCATGGCTAACTTGAATAAAAAAAATTCAACCTATCCTCTAAGGTTGGCTTAAAGATTGATTTGGTTGATAAGGGTGGTTTTTATTTGGCCTTAATTAGTGTTTGACATTGGGTGTATGATTGGTAATTGTTTGGTATGTAATGATGGTTAAGGTGATTATTGGGGTTTGGATGATACCTTTGAAAAGAATTGACTTCCTCCATGGCATCCACACTAGAATGATAAGTATATGAAAAATTACGTGCATCATGCTCAATTGAAAAACACACTTTACACACCACTTTATTTCGCATTTGTTGGGTAGTGAGAAGTTGCACTTGCTTAGTCAATTCAGTAGTTGCAATGTCATTTCATTACTGAAGCTAACTTTATTGACTCTAACTCTCCTTCTTTGTTGGGAATTATAACATAATAGCTCATAGAGACTGTAGGTTTCTTTTGCGATCTTTTTATTTTTATTGAAAATCTAAGTTAATTAAGTTATGTGAAAATCTAAGTTAATAAATAAGTTTTTTTAATGCAAAATTTAAAGAATGCACACAATTGTTTTAAAAAATGAATCTCTATTATTTCATTTTAATTTTATTACACACATTCTTAAATTAAAAACAAAACAAAACAAAACAAACTAAAAGAAAGGAAAATACAATAATGGGTGACCTCCCACTTAAGACTAAAATATTTTATCTTCTAGTAACACATTACTTGGAGATTTCAAAAATGAAAAACTCAATGTCTCCTTTCATTGAATTTATTTGATCCAATTTGACCATTCAGCTAGTATTTGCTTTGTCTTTGCAAATGATCAACTAATTGTTCCACTTGGAATTCCACCTTTTTTATAGAAGCTTCCACAGAGTCCAACCATTAATTGATTTTAGACTGGTTATCTCCACAGACTTGAATAAAATAATTCAAGTTTTCTTCTAGAGTTGGTTTACTAGGAAGGCTTCTTAGAATGGGCTGGTGGAATTGTTGGCCTGACTGATTTGAGCTTTGGGTGAAAGGAGTGTTGTTTTGCCTCTAGGAGAAGTTGGGATTATTCCTCCACCCAGGAATGTAGGTATTTGAATTGGGGTCGAATATTAGTCTCTATTGATATACTTCCAAAACATTAACCTATTTAGGTTCAAGTGGTTTTTCTCCTTGATATGGACAGGCTTCCGTATCATGTCCTATGTTGCTACACAAACCACAATGTTCATTATTGGTGTTGATTTGTGTAGTAAAAAGGGAAACTTGCATGGTCACTTGAACAAATTGTTGTTGAACTTCATTACAAGAATAAATTTCATGAACTCCAGCTCTTCTCACTCTTGAGCTTTTCTATTAACAATTCATACCCAACATCTCAAAGAGGTTCTACATTTATAAAGTTATCTTTTCTCCCATAGCTCCTCCAGCAATGTTTTCGACAATGAACTAGCATTGATGTGTAAGTCCATCATAAAAGAATTGGTTCTATAAATGCAAGGGGAAGCTATGAAGGGGCCTTGAGTAAGGAATAGTTTGAACGTATCCCAGGCTTTATGGAATGGTTTTCCTTCCATATGAGAGAATGTGGCAATCTTTGCTCTCAACTTTGATGTTTTTTGGTGGGATTAGAATTTTCCCATATATTTGTTGTAAACATCCTCCCACGTCATCAGAGAACTTGGATGGAGTGACATCAATCAAGCTTTGGCCTTTGTCCTTTAAGGTGTAGAGGAAACACCTCATTCTAAGTTGATCCTCACTTAGAATACCGATGGGGAAGGTTTGGACTATGGCATATAAGACACTAATAAAAGAAGGAGAATCTTCATTAGGTAGCTCATAGAATCTTCTAGACAAAACACTCTTTGATCTTTTCTTTTCATGCTATTATAAATTTAGTTTTTATTTATTTATTTGTTGAAAGCTCATTAATTCAATATATTTTTTAATTTGTTTTTCAAATTTTTTTTATGGAACTCAAAATAAATAAATAAATAATTATTATTTACAAGACAAAAGGTTTTCAAAATTTTGATAAATAATTTAAAAATGTTATTCCCACCCCGACAATGGCGCCAAAAACTTAATGAGACAAGATTGGCATGCAATGCCGATCTTGCGGATACTTTGGTTTTATATTTGAAAAACTTCCG
Source organism: Hippophae tibetana (assembly GCA_037013495.1). NCBI lineage: Eukaryota > Viridiplantae > Streptophyta > Magnoliopsida > Rosales > Elaeagnaceae > Hippophae > Hippophae tibetana. The sequence continues at coordinate 38,625,826 of CM072803.1, forward strand.
CAAGTGCACAAATCATTTTATAGCAAATGATAAGTATACTCCCAAGGTCTATCTAAGGAAGGAATATATGTAGTTTTTAATTTATTATTCAAACTCTTAAAAACGAAATTAAATCCTAAATATCATGTCATGATATTTTGGTTTTTGTGTTTCCTAATCTAATAACAAAAAATAAATAATGATATAGATTCAATAAATAATAATGAACATTTTTATCATTCATAATGATATAATAATTAAGTTAATTATGCTTGCTCATATTATTTAGCTTATTAAAGATATAAATTGATTTTTGTTGATTTTCTCTTTTTGGTATGAAAGAGTACTTAGGCGGGGACCAAATTCTTTTGTTTAATATTAATTAACAAATATCCTTAGACGGGGGTATATTAATTAATTAAGTATTATATTTCAACTTTATTTCTAAAAAAATAGTAAAATATCTAATCACAACTTTTTGCATTGTAAGTTAATTAGACTTTATTCAAGGTGTCTCAATTAAACCTAGGAATCTAGTTATTCGAGTACTAACTTTAAGTTTTAAAACCATTACTAAAAATATGTCGTCAATAATTTTTTGAATTATAATTCTTATAAAAAACTTTTGAAATAGAGTTTCACTCTAACTATCGGGCGATTGTACCAATAAATAAAAGAGCATTACTCTAAATGAAACTGGATAATTAAACCTTAAAATCTAATTTTCCGATTTATGTTTGTAATGAAAAAAATATATTTCTCTCTAACATCCTAAATATAAAATCTTGAATAAAAACAAAATCAATTTATTTTATGAAAATGTTTTACCTATTTAATATTTCGCAAGCATAACAACATTATTATTAAATGATAATTACAAATAGCCAACCATGTTAAATTAAATTACAACCAAATTTAACAGAACATATAAGAATAAAACATAAAAAATAATTATAAAGAATTGATTTTAAAATTATACCTCAAAAGAATCCTTACAGAACTTGGATGCTAATTTTGTTACTGGAAAACCTCCAAACAGATTTTCATTTCCTCTTATTGAATCGAAAACATAGCTAGTTATTCTCAAAAAGAGAAGAACTTTAAAAATAAAAAAAAATAAGAAAACTTTCTAGAGAGAAAGCTAGAGAGGGAAAGAGCTAAGAAAATTGTATGTTTTACAATGAGGGAGAGAGTCATTCTATAGGTGAGGAAAAGGCTAAAAGAAGGTGGAAAAATATTTCAAAATTTGATTCTAGATGCATTTCGATAGGATGACACGTGTGTGGGGCATGATATTTTCCATATATGGGAGTTTGGCGTGCATGGGATATGGCGTAGGCATATGCCAACACGCGTGGGACACGGCATGGATGTGTGCTGACACTTGCAAAAATTGGCATAGTGTGTGCTGAGTGTGTGATGGACATATGAAGGCGTGCTATGAATTCTCTTAAAAGACTTTAGGACTTCAACTAATCTTGACTGTAAAATTGTGTTCAGTTATGTTTCTTGCTTTATAAAATTTTACCATATGAAGGCTCCTAGTATGGAAAGGGCTACCTACTGTGATGTGTGAAGCTACCACAGTGAGTGAAAAACACTACCTCACAACGAGTGTGAAATTCATCATGCTAGGCTTATGCCTCGTGCAATAAAAAAAGAAATATTGTACAAAAAACGATTGCTTTTAAAACTTGTACTTAGAATCCACAAAAAGAAAGGGGCCATTAGAGGTTAAAGAAAAATATATAATCTTGTGCCTCATTTACAAAATAAAGATAAAAAACTTAAGTTCTCGTTTGGTATATTTTTTTTGTAAGATTGAAGACTCAATTATAATTTTACATGATAAGTAGTGTTTTTTTTCTTTTGAGTCTTTCTTGATTGATCATAAATCACTTAATCGCTATATTTATAGAGTTTAAACATATATATTATTTTTAAGTAAATGTCTGTATATCATTGTATATGCAAAGTGTGTATGTGTTCCTCTTGTAGTCTACTTGCTTATTTATACAATAGATGACTTCTCAATTGTTTGTGTGTTCGTTTGTGAATAAATGAGTTTTATACCTTATATGACTATTGATGACATTTAAAAAAAATTTATATTTTTATTCATTTAAATATTCTTCTTTTTTATCAAATTTTTAATTAGTTTTTAAGTTAGATAGTTATAGAACTTATGGAGAGTTTAAAACACAATTCACTTATGCATTAATTTGATTTCACATTACTTTATCTTTAAAGGGAGTTTAGCGCCATTACTTTGTCCAATGCTTTGTCCTTCTCGTATATCAAAAAAGGGGAGAGCATGTTTCACTTTCATGATTTATTTCATTATGCATATAGGGGGAGAATATATTTAGGATAAGAATGCTTTCCATCCTTTTTTCTTATGTAAAGCTTGATTAGTATGAATGCATGCACTACATGATTAATCTTTACACATCACTTATCTCTATATAAACTAAACTAATGTACAATGAGGCTTTCAAGCCAAGTTGCCCTATGCTTTGTCTATGTCATTTCAGTTACTTACATGCTTGCCAAGTTGCAATGAAGATGGATTAACTAAACCAAAGGATAGTTCCATTATGGAGTCTAAGACATCATTGTATTTGTTTTTCTTATTCCTATAAGTGTCTTGCCATGAGAGAGGTTTTGCCTTACAAAAATGACAAAGGGGGAGTTCGTAGAGATTATAAGTGTTGGCTATTTTCGTTAACAAAATATTTCCATGTAAACTTGTTTTTGAGCTCGTTATAAAGTGTATCAAGCAAAGTCAAAGAAACATCTGAATTTTGAATAGTCGTACTTTGGGTATATCTATTATAACTATAACACGTAGCATTTCACTTATACATTTAATAGCACATATTCATAAATTTAGAATTATTTTTGCTACTAAAATATTTATGTTAAAATACAAAGTAAGATATATGCTAAAATATTAGATAAGATATACCCTAAATTAGAGACTAAATTTTAGTCAAAGAGATAGCCTAAAATATATTTTAAAAGAACTCTTCTTTAAATATGAGTCTTTTTGATTAATGATTCTACTTTAAAGGAAGTCTTCTTTAAATAGGAGTCTTCTTGATTAATGAGTCTATTTTAAAAGAATACTTCTTTAAATTGGAGTTTTCTTGATTAATAAGTCTACTTTAAAAACAAAATCTTCTTTAAATAGGAGTCATCTTGATTAATGAGTATTACTAATCCTATTTATAATAGAAAAGATATTTATCAACTACATATGATTAAGAGTTTTAGCTTTTCTTGTAAATAAAACTCATTGCTTATAGATATAGCCAACCATACAAGAGAACTATTCTCTTCTTCTTAATCTCTCTCTTGTTTTGCAAATATAAGATCATAATTCTTTAATCTTATTTATTTGGTTAATATATCAAACCTTGGTGGCTGTGTTTAATTGATTAATAAGCCTAATTAATTTATGATATTTTGATCATGTGTTCTTATAGCTTCTTCTTCATTTTTATTCTTGAATTGTTAGATCAAATACTTGTGTGTGTCATATCATAATTATTTGGTTTGATTATTAATTTTAAAGGAGCTATTTTTATTGAACTTCTGCTAAATCTTTTTGCTATATAGTTTTGAGTTGATTTGATTTAAGTGACATGTTTTGAATCATCTATTTAGGATTATTCTTTATTAAATCCATTCTAGAACACACATGGATACTTCTCTTTTTATGCTAACCCTTTTTGCAGTTGATTTGAGAATGTATCTGATAAGTAGGAAGCTTATTGGAGCGCTGGTCTAGAAATTGTTGACGCTAATATTAGAAGTTGTGAAAACAAAGCAGGAGCCTTATAAGTAAGGTACATTGGGAAGTATCTTAGGAAGGGTATCATAAGAACGAGTTTATACTTGAAAATGTGTTTTTCATAGTGGAATGTTATGTGGTTCGGTGGATTGGTAGTTTTCCTCTTAGATTATATTTGTGGTCTAGGTTGTTTCCACCTAAAAATATCATGTATTATTCTTTAATTTTTACACTGTATTTTTATACCCGATTGCATGTGTGACTGCTTTGTTTATGCTATTAAATTATAAATTAGTAAAAATTAAAAATAACCTATTCACTCCCTCTAGGTTAATTAGGTCTATATTTTATAAACTTTTAGTTTCTTCCTGGAGGTTTAAGACAGTGCAAGTTGGCATGTTGTTTGGGGAAATAAAAGAGTTTTGGAATGTGGCATTTTCTTTGTGAGATTTAGCGTGTCAACATGGAGATGAAGGACATGTTTTACACTTGTTGAGTAATTACTCTTTAAGATGAAAGAGAATAAAAATTAAGATATGCTCGTATCAATAGTACCTTGATAAGGAGTAAAAGCATACTATTAATTACCAATAATACTACGATAATAAAGAATAATATATTTTCTGTAAATAGTATTTTTGAGCTTTGAAGTTTAGTTTTTTATTTATCTTTAATTGTTTTTATTTATTTTTGGATCTAATTTTATCGTCTCTCACTCATATTTTTTTAATCTTATTTATTATGAATCTTGCATATATAGTTATCATTTATGTATATATCTTACATATTTTTGAAACAAAAAATATGCATATATCTTATATATTTTTGTTTCAAAAATATGTATATAAAGCTTACATATTATGCCAAAAATATTGATTACATGTAGCTTCCATGATCTAGTGTTTGTCTATTTTAGTGTTGTCCCATTGGGGATTGAAAATTTTCCTGTCTCAAAAATGCCTTTGTTTGTAGCTTTTAGTGAGATCACCAAGGGCTTACTAAGGTGGTCAGTAAGTTTTCACAGTGTTTACCCTTATTGAGGTGGTCAACTGGGGGTCGATGAGAACTGCAAAGGATGATATTGTTTTCTATAAATCAAGCTATCCTTTACTTGTTTATTTGGCAAGATTCTAGAGGAGAAGCTCTACTCATTTGGCACCTAAAAATCCATAGTTAGGAATAGTTTCACAAAGGTGAATTATGCTTCTTAACCAAATAGGGAAGTGGGACTTAGATGAGGGGTAAAAATACCAACCTATGAAATCTTTTTGTGAGCTCTATTTTTACTAAGCTAAATAGGCCTCACAAAGGTGAATTAATAAAATAATATATCAAAAGTACAAAATAGGATGGCAGAAGTACAAAATAACATGTTGAATTCAATACACAACAAAAACAACAAATAGTAAGAAAAAACAAACAATGGTAAACACATAAGTATTGATGTGTCTCATAGTTTCCTATCGAGGCTAGTAGGATGCTAAAACATAGCAAACATCGATCACACAACATGAAAATTAGACATACATATTGAAAAGCTATAAAGGATTTTCAATCATTTGGAGATCTCAGATGCGAAAACATATTCAATAATTGATGATTGTACTTTCATAGCATGCAATCGTAAATAATATCACAAACCATAATAAAGAGTTTGACACTTGATACATTATGAGGATAAAGAGATACTATCTCCTTAAAAGTTCACACTAAACTAGCATATAGATAAAATGTAGAAGCAATATAAATTAATCAAGAACTAGGTAAATTAATTTAATACAAAAAAATCAATAAAAAAGATATAGGTATGCTACAAGTAAAGGAAAGAAAACATGCAACAATATAAAGCAAATATGCTTTCTAATCAAAGTCTACATCTAGTATATTGTTACATAGAAGATAGAAATTTAGATTATACTAACACAAAAATTGATCAAGCATAATAACATTGAAAGAGTCCAAGACCCAATACACAATCAAGTTAAAGAGATACTAACTTTTTAAGGATTTGTCCCATACACGCGAACAAACAGAAAGACAAACACTTAATAGATAATCACAACAGTAGTAAAAATAATCATAGATAGGTAGAAATGAAGCAAATATAATTTTCAATGTTCAAAAAGTAGGCACTAAATAAGGAAAGCTTTCTAATCAAAGCTTAAACTTTAGTATACAGAAACACACCCAATTTAAACTGAGATTGTATTGCCAAATAATAGAACTTATACAACACAAGATATAATAAGATAAACCCATATAAAACCCTTACCTATGTCATAAAATTCTCAAGTTATTTATGGTAACCATTCGAAAACAAACAATTATACTAAGCAATAAAATAGATACAACCTTCACAAAAATAAAATCACCGATATCTCTATTAGTTGGACCACTATTCAAATTTCTTATTATTTCCCTCACTTGCTACCTTTGTAATGACTTGGCCCGACAAATGAACTAAGCTCTCCTCTATAGCTAATACCACTCAATGTCGTAGGATCAGTAATCATAGATTAGTAAAATGTATAGTGTGATCAATCAAGCATGAGGACCACCCTCAACCACCTTGGGAAACATATTCAAGCACGAATCATGGGTCATCTAGATGAGAGACATTGTCAACCATGCATCATACACAACCAATGATTTGAGAAGGTTGTATCATAGTAATTGCCAGCACACATATGACTCACCACTATATAGGCTCTTAAATAAAGAAAAAGTTAAATCCTAGTGACTACCAGTTGAAACATGGCTCACAACCATAAAGGCTCTTAATATAAAACACACTCACAGAGACTACCTCGAATACTCACCACTCAATAGAACGATTTTGTTCTCATAATCACAAATCACTAATACAAACAACACTCAAGGCAATAGTAAACCACAAAAAAAATAAAGATATCAATTTGATAAAAGCTCTACTACAATTTAATAGGATATGAAATACAAAAAGTGAGACACTTATAAAAATCATCCAAGTTCACAACCAATCTCATCAAGACCATATTGAGGGCCCTAATATCGATCTCACTGTGGGTCTTTACCGACCACTTTTTCCAGGGTATGGTGAAGAGGTGCCAAAAAATCCAATTTTTTGTTTGCAAAATTGCAGAGTAATTTGCATAATTATCCATGGTGCGTGTAAATTTTCTTGCATACAAAATGTACATAACAATATGTGTGGATTCAATACTAATAGTTACTAACTGATGAGCGAAAACTGGCATCGCCGATTATTGCCAATATTTTGTATGAATACCACCTTTGGTGGGGTTAGATATTCTTTGTTAACTAAACAAATCAATTAACACCTATGGATGGGGTTGATAACTAATTTGCCTCATTAAATTAATTCCTTTTTCTAAGAGATTGAAAATGAACCATTTAAATGCCACCTTTGGTGGGGTTAGACAGTTTAAACTTTATTCAAGGTGTCCAAATTAAACCCAAGAATTTAGTTATCCGAGTACTAACTTTCAAGTTTTAAAACCACTACCGAAAACATGTCGTCAATACATTTTCAGATAATAATTCTTATAAAAACTTTTGAAATAGAGCTTCACTCTAACTACCGGGCGATTGTACCATCAAATAAAAGAGCACTACTCTAAATCAGACCGGATAACTAAACCTTAAAATCTAATTTTCAGGTTTAAGTTTGTAATGAAAAATAATATATTTCTCTCTAACATTCTTAATATAAAATCATGAATAAAAATAAAATCAATTCATTTTAGAGATTTTTACCTATTTAATATTTCGCAAGCATAACAACGTCATTATTACATCATGTTTACTAAATAGCCAGCACAGTTAAATTTAACCACAGACAAATTAAATATAACATGTAAGAATAAAGCATAAAAATAACTGTAAAGAAAATAAAATCCTTACAGAACTTCGACGCTATTCCCGTTGCTGGAAAAACTCCAAGCGGAATTTGCACTCCCATTTATTGAATCAAAAAGCTAAAATATTACAAAAACATAACTAGTTCTTCCCAAAAAGGGAAGAACTCTAAATCTAAGAGAATTTAACTAAGAAAAGCTAAAAACTAAGAAAACATAAGAAAAACTAAGAAAAACTAAAAATCTAAGAAAAGAGAGAAAGAAAGAAGAGAGAAGTGTGTTTTGAAGGTGTGATTTTGAAGTGAAGGGAAGGGGGTATTTATAGGTGAGGATGGAGAGAAAAAATGAGTAAAAAAATGTAAAAACGCGTAATGGAAATGCTGACGTCATGGGGCTGCTGCACGTGAAAAATGAGTGTCGGCGCGCGCGGATGAACAGTAACCCGCGCGCAGTGCTGCGCGCATGAACAGTAACCCACGCGCAGTGCTGCGCGCATGAACAGTACCCCCCGCGCGCAGTGCTGCGCGGATGAACAGTGCCGCGCGCGCAGCTTGGGGCGGAGCTGGGTGCTGGGGCGCGGCGGCTGGGCGGTGCGGCGGCGCATTTTTCTCCTTTTTGACATTTTTAACCTTTTTGACCCATTTTGTCCAATTTTTCCATATTTGTCGACCTTTCCGCATTTATTTATTAATATATTTGTGATGTATTGCTTCCAGTATTCCTCTTTGAGTCTTTAAGTTGCATTTTTAAGCCAAAATACCTGAAAAACAATAAAAATACCCGTGATTCCCAAAAAGACAAATTTATATAAATATATATATTTTTAATCAATTAATTTGCATAAAATCATGGTTATTTTAGTGCTTTTTGAGCACTCATCACAACCCCCAACCAGCTTCTTGCTAGTCCCTTAGCAAGAGAAGCGATAAAAACTAAAAATTAAACTATCCTAAATCACTTTCGTGGATTGAAACGGTTGCATTTAGCCTATGCAACAAGCCTTTAAACCCCTAGGTTGCCCTAGTGGACGAGTTTGAGTCTCGTGAGGGTTTTCAGTAATGATACCCACAAACATTGAACTAAAATAAAAAAAAAACAATAAAAATAATCAAATCAAAAACTAAAATTACAAAAAAATTAATTTAAGAATAAAAGAAAACAACATATCACAAAAATGTCTCATACTTTTTTAATCTCCTTTAAGATCATAATTTAAATCTCAAGCATAAGTTATTTTAATCTCTTTAAACAATCATGATTTATTAAAATAATTAGTTGAAAATCATTTTCATATTTCATATCAAAAATGTATCAATTTAATTTTACCCAATTTCAGTGTCATGAATCAGAATTCGCTTCGACTCTATTCCTCACAAGTCAATACTCTCAAAACACTGAATCCTATGGGTTCAAACACTCATACTAATTTATATGCGAAAGAGTTTATGTATAGAAATGAACTAATATGTTCGCATATGTATAAAGAATAAAGGCTCAAAGTGTTATTTTAACATTGATCTCATGAAAGGAATCGAATGTATAAATTATAAAGATATCATATATAAAAATTATTTTCATGCATAAATCAAACTCATTAAGAAAGAATTTCAAGATATATGCTTTTTACAAATGAAGAAATTGCAATGACTTTTTAGGGAATTACTTCCTATATCTTTCTTTTGTATTTAGCCTTTACTTACAACTTTGTAGGCAATGTGGGTCATAGTATGTAGATGATACTATATATTTTTTATCTCTCTATTTTTTTTTCAACATATGTATATTTTAGAGAGTCAACCCATGTACAGATTGTACATTTTTTTGGAATTTGATGAGTGGTTAATTTTGTGGCTTTTCTGTTTGATCTTGGTTTAGGTAACCCCATATATGTCTTTTTGTTTTTTGTAGCAGTCATGCATGAATGAGATATAAGCATATACTATCAATTTCTACTCAAATCATTTAATCTAAGCAAAAATAATAATAAAAAATATATGATACTCTATTAAGATGAGAAAAAAAATTCATACATTCAATGCTAATACCTATAGAGATCATCTAAACTTTTTGAATAATTAAGAAATGTGTTTGGAGTAGAAAAAATATATATTTCACTCTGAATAAAAGAAATTAGGCTCAAATTATATCTCACAAGGGTAGTCTCCACTAAAAAAATTCATAAACACCGATTTTGGGTTTAATATAATTTCCACATTTTATCAAGAAATACTAGTTATGACAAAAACTAACTAATTATCAAAAATAATTACAAAATATTTCATGATATGTTTTCAAAAATTAATCTAACAGTACAAAAGACTTAACTATTTACTTAAATTTGATTTAAAGAAATGATAAATTTTTGTGAAATAATTTTTTTTTTATATAATTTTTAAATTGTTAAATCTTTTTTTTTTCTAATTAAGCATGGTAATTTTTCACCACCCCCAACCTAGAACTTACATTGTCCTCAATGTAACAACTGTAAATTAAAGATAAAGAGAAAAGAGAAGAAAGATTACCTATTTCTTGAGAATGTGTAAGTAGTAATGGAGAAATGCAGGTGCATTCATTATATTCATCATTAAAGTGTATACAGACAGATCGCTGTGAACTTCTAACATCTCAACAAACATTTTTAGTTTTAACAATTTAAAAATTATTAAACTAAAATAAACAATAAAATTAAGTAAATAAAATAAATAACAGAAAATTACCTAAAATGATGGGTTGCCTCCCATCAAGCGCTTAGTTTAACGTCTTAGCAAGACGTAACTTGGGGATTGCCTTTTAAGTAAACTCAATGTCCCCTCATCATTGAGTCAATCAAACCTACAAGTAAGACAAGGTTGTCTACCTATATTGTTTCAAACATGCCCTATTGACTTTTAAATTTTTCTGTACCAAAAACTAAGGGCATGCTTGAGGGTTTTAGATAACCCACATCTAGGTGCAAATCAAATAATTAAGGCATCATAACACAATTGTACCTAGATCAAGCAAAGAAACTAACTCTTGAGATTAAAACTTTAAAATTTTTGAGATAGTTTCAAATTTTTTTTATTATTTTTTTTAAGGTTAAAATAACATAATTAGTATTAACCAAGAGTGCTCCCAGGAAAGAATGGTGGGGCAAAGGCTCCTTAAATACCATCCTCCTAGACAGAGCAACGTTCCCAGGAAAGACTAGTGGCACAAAGGCTTCCAAGAACTAGTCTCCTAGACAGAACTCCCTTAGATCTTTACTTTTCATGCTATTAAAATTAAGTTAATTAAGTTCAGTTAAGTAAAAATCTAAGTTAATTAAGTTAATGAAAATCTAATTTAATTAAAAAGCTAAGTTGGTTAAGTAAAAAAAAATATCTAAATTAATTAAAAAAAACTAAGTTAATCAAAGTTAATTAAAAAGTTCAAGTTAATTAAGTTAAGTTAATTAAAAAGCTAAGTTAAAAATCTAAGTTAGTTAAGTAAAAAAAATCTAAGTTAATTAAAAAGTTAAGTTAATTAAGTTAAGTAAACTAAAAATCTAAGTTAATTAAGTTAATGAATAATCTAAGTTAATAAAAATTAAGAGAAAAAAAAATAGTTAAAGAAAAAAATAATAATAATAAAATAAATAAAATTAAAATTAAAATAAAAATAAATAAAATTAAAATTGAAATAAAATAAAATAAAATAAAATAAAGTTAAGATTTTAAATAAAAACTTAAAATTAAATGAAAATTAAAAATTAAGTTTTTTTTTATTTATTATTTTTTTTCAATTTTTTTTTTACTATTCATGAATTGTAATTTTATTTTGCTATCTACACTATAAATTTTATTTATTTATTTCAATTTAAATTTTTGAAATTTAAAATTTTTTTTTTTACTTTTTTTTTTACTATTCATGAACGGTAATTTTATTTTACTATTCACGCTATATTATTTCTTATTAACTTAAATTTTTGTTTTTTTACTATTCATGAACGGTAATTTTATTTGACTATTTACATTATACTATTTTTTATCTTAAAATTTTTTTTATGTTTTTAAGTTTTAAAATATTTTTTTTTTACTATTCATGAACGGTAAAATTTTTTTTACTTCAAATTTCAAATTTCTAAATTATTTTACAATTAAAAAAAAATTATTTTTTTATTTTTTATTATTTTTTTATTTCTTATGAAATTTGAAATTTGATTATTATTTTTTTTTTATTAAAAAAATCACAATTATTTACACCACAAAAATGTTTTTAAAATTTTGATAAATAATATAAAAACCGATATTCTTTCCCCGGCAACGGCGCCAAAAACTTGATGAGCGAAAACCGGCATCGCCGATTCTTGCCAATACTTTGGTTTTAATATTTATAAAACTCTCGCAAGTGCACGAATCATTTCGTAGAAAATGATAAGTATACTCCCAAGGTCGATCTAAGGAAGGAATGTGTGTGGTTTTTAATTTATTATTCAAACTTTTAAAAACGAATTTAAATCCTAAACATCCTGTCACGATATTTTGGGGATTTGTGTTTTTAATCTACTTACATAAAAATAAACATAGATTCAATAAACATTTATGCAAATTTTATCATTTATAATGGCGGAGTATTTATGGATATAATAACTAAGTTAATTATGCTTGCTCATATTATCTAGGTTATTAAAGATATGAATTGATATTTATTGATTCTCCCTTTTTTGTATGAATATCACCTTTGGTGGGGTTAGATATTCTTTGTTAACTAAACAAATCAATTAACACCTATGGGTGGGGTTGATAACTAATTTGCCTCATTAAATTAATTCCTTTTTCTAAGAGATTGAAAATGAACCATTTAAATGCCACCTTTGGTGGGGTTAGACAGTTTAAACTTTATTCAAGGTGTCCAAATTAAACCCAAGAATGTAGTTATCCGAGTACTAACTTTCAAGTTTTAAAACCACTACCGAAAACATGTCGTCAATACATTTTCAGATAATAATTCTTATAAAAAATTTTGAAATAGAGCTTCACTGTAACTACCGGGCGATTGTACCAACAAATAAAAGAGCATTTCTCTAAATCAGACCGGATAGCTAAACCTTAAAATCTAATTTTCAGGTTTAAGTTTGTAATGAAAAATAATATATTTCTCTCTAACATTCTTAATATAAAATCATGAATAAAAACAAAATCAATTCATTTTAGAGATTTTCACCTATTTAATATTTCGCAAGCATAACAACGTTATTATTACATCATGTTTATAAACAGTCAGCACAGTTAAATTTAACCACAGACAAATTAAATATAACATGTAAGAATAAAGCATAAAAAATAACTATAAAGAAAATAAAATCCTTACAGAACTTCGATGCTATTCCCATTGCTGGAAAACCTCCAAGCGGAATTTGCACTCCCATTTATTGAATCAAAAAGCTAAAAAATTACAAAAACAAAACTAGTTCTTCCCAAAAAGGGCAGAACTCTAAAACTAAGAGAAATTAACTAAGAAAAGCTAAAAACTAAGAAAAAACTAAAAATCTAAGAAAAGAGAGAAAGAAAGAAGAGAGAAATGTGTTTTGAAGTGAAGGGAAGGGGGTATATATAGGTGAGGATGGAGAGAAAAAGTGAGTGAAAAAATGATAAAAAATGGTAAAAACGTGGAGTGCAAATGGTGAGGTCATTGATGACGTTAGCATGACGTCATGGGGCGACTGCACGTGAAAAATAGGGCGAAATGGCGTCGGCGTGTGCGGAGGGCAGTTGGGCGCGCACAGGCGCCCACGGATGGGTAGGCGCTGCGTGCGGGCATGCATGGATCTGGAGGAAGGTGTGCGCAACTTGGCGCGGGACTGGGGCACTGGCGCGCGCGGGGCGCGGGCTCGGCGCGGCGGCACGATTTTCTCCTTTTTGACATTTTTGACCTTTTTGACCCATTTTGTCCAATTTTTCCATATGTTTTTTACCTTTCCCCATTTATTTATTAATATATTTGTGATGTATTGCTTCCAATATTCCTCTTTGAGTCTTTAAGTTACGTTTTTAAGCCAAAATACCTGAAAAACAATAAAAATACCCGTGATTCCAAAAAAGACAAATATATATAAATATTTGATAAAACATATAAATATATATATATATATATTAATCAATTAATGTGCATAATATCATGGTTATTTTAGTGCTTTTTGAGCACTCATCAAGTACTAACTTTCATGTTTTAAAACCACTACTGAAAACATGTTGTCAATACATTTTCAGATAATAGTTCTTATAAAAACTTTTGAAATAGAGCTTCACTCTAACTACTGGGCGATTGTACCAACAAATAAAAGAGCACTTCTCTAAATCAGACCGGATAGCTAAACCTTAAAATCTAATTTTCAGGTTTAAGTTTGTAATGAAAAATAATATATTTCTCTCTAACATTCTTAATATAAAATCTTGTATAAAAAACAAAATCAATTCATTTTAGAGATTTTCACCTATTTAATATTTCGCAAGCATAACAACGTTATTATTACATCATGTTTACTAACAGCCATTAGAGTTAAATTTAATCACAAACAATTTAAATATAACATGTAAGAATAAAGCATAAAAAATAATTGTGAAGAAAATAAAATCCTTACAGAACTTCGATGCTATTCTCGTTGTTGGAAAACCTCCAAGCGGAATTTGCACTCCTATTTATTGAATCAAAAATCTAATCAATTAAAAAAACATAACTAGTTCTTAACAAAAAAGGAAGAACTTTAAAATAAGAGAAATTAACTAAAAACTAAGAAAAACTAAAAAAAACTAAAAACTAAGAAATGGAGAGAAAGAAAGAAGAGAGAAGTGTGTTTTTAGGTGTGTTTAGAAGTGAAGAGAAGGGGGGTATTTATAGGTGAGGATGGGGAGAAAAAGTGAGTAAAAAAATGTTAAAAAATTGTGAAAACGTGGAGTGCAATTGCTGACGTGATTGATGACGTCATGGGGGCGGCTGCGTGTGAAAATGGGCAGTGGCGCGCGCGGATTGCAGCTGGGCACGCAGGGGCACGCGCAGCTGGGTGCTGTCGGGCGTGGGGGTGGGCGCGTGCAGCTGGGCGCTGGCGCGCGTGGGACTGGGCGCGCGGCTGGGCAACTGGGCGACGCAGCGGCACGATTTCCTCCTTTTTGACATTTTTGACCTATTTTGTTCAATTTTTCGATATTTGTTGACCTTTCCTCATTTATTTATTAATATATTTGTGATGTATTGTTTCCAGTATTCCTCTTTGAGTGTTTAGGTTACGTTTTTAAGCCAAAATACTTGAAAAACAATAAAAATACCCGTGATTCCGAAAAAGAGAAATTTATATAAATATATGATAAAACATATTAATATATATATTTTTTAATCAATTAATGTGGATAAAATCATGGTAATTTTAGTGCTTTTTGAGCACTCATCACTAACCAATATTACACAAAGGAAGATAGATATAGTAACTAAAATAAACAACTCTATACTTTGCACATTGGAAGCCAACAATGACACAAAGGATTATAAGACTTACAACACCAAACCTCTTTAACCTTTTTTTTGTATGTTTTCCATTTGATTGATGAGATTAAAAAATAGTATGATATTTCATAAGACATATGAAAACATATAGAAATCTCTCTCATATATGATAAACATTGATTGAGTAATGATATGATGAGAGATAAAAAGCATTGTTGGCTAGCGAATAACTACATCATTTTGAGCAGTTCCTCTTAGCATTGAGTCCCCTTGTGGTACTTAAATGTGATTAATAGATTTGAAAATGAATTTTTATATCATTATTTATAAAAATATATTTGTTTGGAATCATGAGCATATTTCGCAATATTTTAGGCTTTTAGCTTCAAAATGTTTAAATTTGTTAACATATGAAGAACAATTCTTGAAGCACTTAATTTTCATCCTCTAAGCCTTAAAGAATAGAGCATATATGCCTTATATGAAGAACCAACTATTTTTAAGTTGTACAAGTAATTTTCAAGACAAACAAGGCATGTCGTAGTGAAGAAATATGTGTGCCATGTGCAACCTTCTCTATTTGCAATTTGATGAAGTGTTACGTATCACATGTTGTGGTAGTGAAAATATTGTGCTACGACCACCT
The DNA here is from genome assembly GCA_037013495.1 of Hippophae tibetana. Classification (NCBI taxonomy): domain Eukaryota; kingdom Viridiplantae; phylum Streptophyta; class Magnoliopsida; order Rosales; family Elaeagnaceae; genus Hippophae; species Hippophae tibetana. Next base: position 38,641,562 of record CM072803.1, read on the forward strand.
TCATTTATGTGGGAAATCTTCTTGTTTAATTACGAATCTAATTAGCTAGAGGGATGAAAAAGATAATCAACATAATAACGTCGAATTAAAATTTTATCAAATGACAAAACCTGTAATCATGTGTAAATAAAGAAATGTGAAAATATAAACATCAACACGCAAGATTTTTAGGTGGAACAACCTAAGTCACACTAATAACTTAAGAGGAAAACCAACGGTCTACTAGACCATCTAACTATCAATTATGAAAACTATGACCCAATTAAAAGGATAGGACTTAAGCTACTCACCAAGGTAATGCCCTTAAGTAATCTTATTATAGCCTATTTATTTCATCATAGTCTCTATATGAAAGGTGTTCATATTCGGACCAACATTCCTATAACTTGAGTCATATAAGAAATCAAACTTGTACAACTAGCACCTAAAATATTAGCACAATATCACAAGTATAAAAATGTGTCATAGAGCTGATTCAATAATGAAAAATCCTAATTAGATGATTTTATAAATATATCAAATAAATAAAAAACTAGCAATCAACCCTAGAACAATCAATTTAAAGCACTATATCACAAATATTGTAGGTTTGTTAACTCATCAAACACAACCAAAAATGTTTGATACATTAACTCAATCAAAAAGCCTACTTAAAAATCTTTTTCAAAACAATGAGAGAGATATTAAGAAGTAGAACATAATGCCTAAATATTATTAACAAAATTTTGAGCCAATGGTATGATTAAATAACCTAAGTAGAAACCCTAGGTCAAAGGTTAATTACAAAACTATCCTTAAAAATTATTTAAAAAGCTTAAAAATATAAGGACAATATCATAAAAACACTAATTGGCTTGAGTAGAAATTACGTTAAATTTAAAAATGTGGTCATTCAATCGATCTATACTAAGACCAATCGATCCATTATGGTCGCTATATTGACCTAGTCAAACTCGATCGATTGACTATGAATAGTTCGAATGATCTAATGAAAAATTAATTCATTTAGAAATAAGTGGATCGACCTAGTCAATATTCTCATTTGATCTAGTGATAAATCGATCGAGTTAATGCTTCAAATGATGTAGTCAAATTAAAATTAATTCAACTATTTTTAATTAAGCTTAATGAATCTAGTCACCACCCGATCGATTGAGAGATCTATTTGATTAATGTTCCTATGTGTCTAATATGAATTATAACATGCATGGGAACAAAGATATACTTGAGATATGATTTTTAAGGGTTGATAGTTTCTTCAACATGAAAATATACTTGAAAGACACACCTAGAAACTAGTATTACATGTAAAAAAGATTTCATGAATATTGCCGACACCCACAAATCTTACAGTCTCCCCCTTTGACATATTGTTCATAGGAAAAATAAATTTTCTAGATAGTAGAACGATCCTATGATCCAATGAACCATCTTCGATTATATCTTCATAGCTCTTGTTTACATTGAAAAACAAAAACACCAATGAGCAAATAACTTGTCCCAAATGACTCATTTTTCATAATAGTTTAGTGTGTCCAAAAATAGAAAAGCAAAGAATGTGCAAAAGAGGATATAACAAATGATGTAAATTACAAACAACTCCCTTTATGTGAAATATCTCAAAAAAATTAAAATTAATTTTTTTAAAAAATATCCCCCTCAATTATCTATCTCCCTTTTTAATGTTTCAGTTAGACCTCAAAATTATTTATACCAATTTTTCTCTCTTTTTTCATATGAATAAACATACATATACCATAGATAAAATAGACAGATGAATCAAATATAAATTGTATTAAGTTATATTTTTGTGTTACGAAAAATTTTAATTACACTTTAGAATATGAAAAACAACAAACTAAATTTAATTTTAAACACGCTAGTGAAAAGGAAAAAAATATGAAAATATGATAAAAATAATTCATTATCCTGGAGGAGGAAACTTGTAGTGTGAATGGATGCCTTTAATCATGGAGAACATGGCCTCTTGACCTTTATTCATAGTAATCATTGGTTGTTCCAACATAGCCATTATTGTAGCAACTCATTTTCAAAGAGTCCTGATGTGAAGGTTCAGAAGCATGTATATGCTCTATTTCTTTGTCCTCATAAATATCATATGTAGTGGCAACTACTCCACTAGAACAATTATCAGTGGGCCTTTGTCTCTTTGAAGTTTGTGCAAATGATTTTTATATGGTTGATGTAACCATAGAGTGGACAATATCAAAATAACTTATTTGTGACATAATTTGGTTGGTGTCAATAGTGATTACCAACCTAGAGCCCTAATGGCTTGGGTAATTCTTAATTCATGAAATTCTATCCAAGTAATCCCACATTCTAAAAAAATTGGATGTCTATAAAAAGTAGTGTTATGTCTTGATTTGGATTCATTTATCGTCCATTGGCATAGGGAGTTGGAGCACTAGGACGAATTTTACGACATCTGGTATCCATTGGAGAAATCGAGACAAAATCCAAGAAGATAAAAATACCCCTAATCTAAAAATTTACCCAACCTATTAAAATTTCCCAACCCAAATGTAGAATCAAGATTTGGGAATTTTTGTTGGGAGTTGTAGAAAAAGCTCAGAAAGGGTGTTTATTGGTAAGAAAATGAGGGAAAATGGAGAAAATGGAGTTGTAATTATTTCTACCTAAAAAATGTGTTTCTTTTATAGATTCATGTGGGAAAGTACAATAGCAATCAATTCCAAGTGCTTCAAGGACAAAAATGAGTGAATTTGGTGTGATTTTAAGGGAGCGGAGAAGGGTGGCTAGGGTTCATATGGGGCTAAGGGAAAATGACTATATTTAAACTAAACTCACTCAATCGATCTAGATTAATATCAATTGTTCGAAATTCATACGTCAATCATTCTAGTTCATCCCCGATCGATCAAGTATCATAAACCCAAAAAAAAATTAAAATTCCCCCTAAATCCAATACTAATAAAAAAGTCTAAAATAAACACCCATAATCAGAAAGACAAATATAAAATTATGCCTAAATATATATCAAGGAAATATATTTATTTAGATGTGAAACCCACTTAAATAATCAATTTTGACATAATATTTATTCTTCAATAAGATTAAACTACTTACTATATGGTTGAGTGTTCCAGTAAAGTAGACAAACAATTTTCAACACAAAAGGTGACATGCCAACAATTTCTGAAAGTATTAAAAGTCTTGAACTACAAATGGTATGTCAATTTATCCATTAATGTTTAATTATGAAGGATTTAAAGAAGAAAGCATTACCAACAATTAAACAATTGCATTTTAATTCAGGCTTTCACAACATAAAAATATTACTAACAAAGAGAGAGCTTAGTAATTTTTTTATTTTTTTCTTCCCCTCTAGTATTATTTTTGTATGTGTAGGGGATTGGTTATTTTTGTTTTTCCTTTTGCATAACCATTTGTGGCTCTTTATTTTGTGCATGTAAATGATATTATACATTCCTTTTTTATTTATTTTATTATTTTTTAAGGGCATATGCACAAGCCAAAATCCTAGTGTGATGACTTCCACACTAGTTGTGAGGTAGCCCTCTCTACTCATTGCGGTAGATTCACACATCACAGTAGGTAGCCGTCTCAAAACTTGGTGTCTCTCTATATTAGCATTTTATAAAGTGAAAGAGAGAGGTCAAATATAATTCTAGGAGTTAAGATTATGTAAGTCCCTAATTACTTACACAATCAATCAAAAATTTCAAGCATGACATACACCTGTGTCTAGTGAGTGTATAAGTAAGTTCTTATTGGCATGGATCACTAGATGTATAAAAATAGAAATGCATATAACAAGATACTTAATTACAAAATGAATAATGAATTGAGCTAAGAAAATATTTTCTTTGTGACTCTAAGTCATATTTGTAGTTTATTTCAATGTTCAAAAAATTCTACTTCCTTGAGTGATTTTTTTTTTAAATATTTAAATAAAAATTAAGAACTAAACAAACAAGCTAATATTAAAAAAATCTAATTATAAAGGTGACTAAAAAGAAAAAAAGCTTTCCTAAGCCAAACTTTCTTGAAGTTTGTTTTTATCTTTGGGTTGGAAATCAACTTCTTTAGATGTCATTGCCATGTTCTTGAACTTACCTTTAGAATTAAATTCCTTGAATTTCATTTGCCTCTTTAAGCCAACAACTTCATGCTTTATGGTAAGATTTTTGAACATGTTATCATAATTTTTATTCTTCCTAGAATATGATGCAATATGAATAGATGGATGATGGTTATGAGTCCTACTATATGAATGGAACTTATTTTTACATTTAGGAGCGTTATATCAAAACTCTACAGTTAGGACTAATATGACCTTTTCTACCACAATGATGAAAAATAGACACAAACTTACCAATGTTTTTTAATCATAGGTGCAATTGTTCTCTATGTATAATGGATAACATAAGAAGTAGGGCTAGAAGGCCATAAAAATGTAGTTTTTGATATTGAAGGAATGAAGCTCTCATCTATAAAACCAATATCATGTGTATCATGTGAGAATGACATGTTTGAAGGTTTGAAAAACTTAGTTGATTTTGAAGAAAATGGCATGGTGTACTCGTCTACATATCTTGGCCCTTTCTTATCTCCAACTACCTTTCCATAATCCAAAACTTTGCTCAACTTTTTAACTCCAATTGTTAACATCTTAATTACTTCATTTGATTGTTCAAGTTCTTACATAAGATTCTTATTATTATTATTATTTGTTTTTTGCATCTAGAAGACTTGAATTCAAAATATTAGTACTTTCAGTTAGTTGAGTTTTTTCTTTTCTATAATTGATTAATTTATTTCAAAGGATTTAAGATTGTCATTTATTTTAGCTACTTTTGTTTTACATCTTACATAATCTATGAATATTTCATTAATACTATTGACATTAGATTTGTTGAGTATAAATTCAGCATCACTTTCCTCATCATTTGAATCAATGTTAGAGGTATTGAATTGTCTACCTATAGTTGTGGTAAATGCCAAACAGTTGTTGTCTGATTAAACTAGATTGTCGTTATCACTTTCAGAGTTAGTAAGTGGAGTGTTGAAAGCTCTTGTAGTTTGGTTCTTCTTGTTTGCATAACAAACTATGATGTGATCAAAACCTATACATTCAAAACATTAAGGTCTACTAGATTTACATTTTTTACTATCAGAACTCACAGATTTGAGTTCTATCAAATTTGGTATCATAAATGTTTAATTGCCTAAATGTTTATTGAATATTTCTTTATTCTTATGTCAATAATTTAGATCTTCAAACAAAATTTTTGACATATTTTTTAGGTATTATTACACGTTTTTAAGAATTTTTTGAATTATTTAAAAATCACTTGATTTCTTTTTAGACTGGCCTTGGAAGAATACTAACTATTTTCTATAAATGATTTTTTCACTTTTTCAGTAATTTTATAAATCATACAAAATTTGTAAGCCTAATTTTGGCATCATTTCCATGTATACTAGTAATAACACTAAAAACTATATAACCCTTGCAAGCATCAATAACCTTTAACCTAAGCATTCAATTATACTTATAAGAAAACCCACAAGTCACTACGTTGAATAAGAACATTAGGAATTATAAACTAATATCTTAAACTAACAATAAACATATATATGCCATAAAATAGTTGTACACCCTAATTCATAACATGCACACTTTTGACAATTCAAACATAAAATTGAACACATTAAGAATCAAAATTGAAACTAAATTAATTCATGACATTAAATTAATTAAACCATGTTCTTGGGATAGGAATTAGCTAGGCATAGATTCTGTAAGAATCAACATTGCTTCCATAGAAAACTAAATAGAAAATGATTAAGGAAATATTACGAAGGGTAGAGGATGATGATAATGTAACCTGAGAGCTCTTGATAAATCCTCAATTGAAGCTCAATCAATCCAACAGGTTTTCGATTGAGTGAGTCCTTTTTAGATTGATCTAGCAATAATAAGCTATCTCCATAGCTCTTTAATCAATTGTCAATTGATTGAGTTTTTTGATCCATATTTTCCATTCAAGGGTTCTCAATTGATATTGATCAAAATTTGATTGATAAAGTGCCCTACTTTTTTTCTATAAGCACATTTTTTTGCTTATTGTTTCCATTTCATCCCTAAAACATTATATAAAAATATATATATAACACATAGAAAACAATAATTCATTGTGAATATATGGGAATAAATGCACAAATATGTGTATAAAACTTCTCCATACCTACACTTTTCTAGTCTTTGAGCAAAGGAAAAATAAATTATGCTTTCTTGCATTGTCTCAAGTGCTTGGCAACATATGGGTTCAAAGTCTAATGTTCATATAGTAGGAACTATAGTCATCCTTCCACTTTAGCTACCCTATAATAACAATGCCCATTAGATGTGTGAACAACATCCACTAGCAAAAGTTAAATCATGTAACTTATATAAGATTATAACATCATTTCTCCCAATGGGGCATTACTATTATTTTTAGGGTGGATTTGGGTTCATAGGCTTTTTCTTAAATTTATATCCCCAATCACAAAAATCATTTACTAAAATCAAAAGGTCTTTTTGGGATTTGGTTTATTAGCTCATTTAAATGAAAGGGAATGGAAAAAAAAAGTATAAAAGCAATGGAGTAAGAGAACAAGACCTATAAACAACAATATCCAAAGACCAACTATGTCAACAAAATAGGGTCAAATTTCTTTATTTTGGACCAAAGTATCACTTTATTCTCTTTTTAGCATTCCTTCCAACATTCATTCCCTTTTGATATTTCTTTTAAGCTTGTCCCCTTATTGTATTTTAATTTTTTATAGGGTACATATTGGCAGAAAGGCTGTTTTGTATATGTTGGGCATTTAATTATTTATGACCCTCTTAAATCTTATACTAATATTTTGTAGATTTTATTCTCTTTTATCTCCAACCTGCTTACTCTTGAACCATAGGACATGGCCAATATGTTTGGTTTGAAAAGTAAGGGGTGGATACAAACAAGTGGCTCTTGTAGGCTGAAATTGGTTTTCTAAAAGAGCTCCCATAAGGATAACAACATTAGGGTAGAATAATTTAGCAAAAGAGATTAATCATATTTCCTTAATTAGTTTTTAAGAAATACATTTAGCATTCACATTGATAATCTTAAAGAAAGGTTATAGCAATCTCATTACATTTATTAAAATCATAGCAAAGCTCCAAGGAATGCAAAAAGTTTTTCACAAGTTTAAGCACCTAAAAATTTCTATCAATAGCTTGGCAATTGTGCATGCATGTTTTGAGAAAAATTATCATAAATTTGCCTTCAATTAGAGATGAAGTCAAGACCTTACCAATTTCAATTACCTTTTTTAATGTATTATTGTTTAGCAAAATTTACATAGATGGTATAAAATGAAGAGAAAACATGTGATTATTTCTACGCCCCCTCTCATTCCTAACTATCCAAAGGAATACAATAAATAAGTACTAAAAATGAAAAAAATGCTATCTAGAGCATATTAAACCTAAAACTACCCTAGAACATGCTAAACTAATAAAGTCAAAAATAAAAAAAATAAAGATAGAGACATGTTAACACATCATACACCTAATTCTTATATTGTCCTCAATGTAACACATGTATATATGTAATATAAAAATAAGTAAAACCGAGCAGAAAACAAATATGATGGGTTTCCTCACACAAAGTGCTTGGTTTGATAATTTATGTGCAACATAGTTGGTGAGTGCTCAAAAAGCACTAAAATTACCATGATATTATGCACATTAATTGATTAAAAATATATATATTTATATGTTTTATCATATATTTATATAAATTTGTCTTTTTCGGAATCACAGGTATTATTTTTTTATTTTTCAGGTATTTTGGCTTAAAAACGTAACTTAAAGACTCAAAAAGGAATACTGGAAGCAATACATCACAAATATATTAATAAATAAATGAGGAAAGGTCAACAAATATGGAAAAATTGGACAAAATGGGTCAAAAAGGTCAAAAATGTCAAAAAGGAGAAAATCGCGCCGCCCAGCCGCGCGCGCTAGCGCCCAGACCCACGCGCGCCAGTGCCTAGCAGTGCGTGCAGCAGCCCAGTCCCGTGCCAAGCCACGCGTGCCTTCCTCCAGATCCGCGCACGTCCGCGCGCATTGCTCTTCCTTCCGCGCACGCCCCTGCGCGCCCAACTGTTCTCCGCGCGCGCCTACGCCCGTTTTGCCCCATTTTTCACGTGCAGCCGCCCCCATGACATCATGCTGACGTCATCAATGACCTCAGCATTTGCACTACACGTTTTTATATTTTTTTAACATTTTTTTACTCATTTTTTCTCTCCATTCTCACCTATAAATACCCCATTTCCCTTCACTTCAAAACACACTTCTCTCTTCTTTCTTTCTCTCTTTTCTTAGATTTTTCGGTTTTTTTATTTTTTTCTTAGTTTTTAGTTAAATTCTCTTAGTTTTAGAGTTCTTCCCTTTTTGGGAAGAACTAGTTATGTTTATGTAATTTATTAGCTTTTTGATTCAATAAATGGGAGTGCAAATTCTGCTTAGAGGTTTTCCAGCAACGGGAATAGCGTCGAAGTTCTGTAAGGATTTTATTTTCTTTACAGTTATTTTTATGCTTTATTCTTACATGTTATATTTACTTTGTTTGTGATTAAATTTAACTGTGCTGGCTGTTAATAAACATGATGTAATAATAACGTTGTTATGCTTGCGAAATATTAAATAGGTGAAAATCTCTAAAATGAATTGATTTTGTTTTTATTCAAGATTTTATATTAAGAATGTTAGAGAGAAATATATTATTTTTCATTACAAACTTAAACCTGAAAATTAGATTTTAAGGTTTAGTTATCCGGTCTGATTTAGAGTAGTGCTCTTTTATTTGTTGGTACAATCGCCCGGTAGTTAGAGTGAAGCTCTATTTCAAAAGTTTTTATAAGAATTATTATCTGAAAATGTATTGACAACATGTTTTCAGTAGTGGTTTTAAAACTTGAAAGTTAGTACTCGGATAACTAAATTCTTAGGTTTAATTTGGACACCTTGAATAAAGTTTAAAGTGTCTAACCCCACCAAAGGTGGCATTTAAATGGTTCATTTTCAATCTCTTAGAAAAAGGAATTAATTTAATTAACCAAATTAGTTATCAACCCCACCCATAGGTGTTAGTTGATTTGTTTAGTTAACAAAGAATATCTAACCCCACCAAAGGTGGTATTCATATAAAAAAGGGAGAATCAATAAATATCAATTCATATCTTTAATAACCTAGATAATATGAGCAAGCATAATTAACTTAGTTATTACATCCATAAATATTCCGTCATTATAAATGATAAAATTTGCATAAATATTTATTGAATTTATGTTTATTTTTATGTCAGTAGATAAAAAACACAAAACCCCAAAATATCGTGACAGGATGTTTAGGATTTAATTTTGTTTTTAAAAGTTTGAATAATAAATTAAAAACCACACACATTCCTTCCTTAGATCGACCTTGGGAGTATACTTATCATTTTCTTTGAAATGATTCGTGCACTTGCGAGAGTTTTATAAATATTAAAACCAAAGTATTGGCAAGAATCGGCGAAGCCGGTTTTCACTCATCAAGGTAGGAATTGAATTAGAGCAGTTTTCCCTAACTTGGAAGTGTTAGAATAGAGCCTTAAATGTAAAGGAGTTTGTATCTAAATTTATAGGAACTTTTCATTCATTTACATGAACGATTTTATTCTTTGATCAACCATAAAAAAACCCTGATTATACATGTCTATTTAAAATTAGTATATTAGCGTATATATAGGTAGATTGGTTTTAAGTGAAATAATCAAATTATCCAGGATGATTAATTAATGTTTATATTACGGGACTTTTGTTGTTCCAATCTTATTCCTAAGTGGTTTATTTGGACCCTTCATGTAGCAACTTGGTATTTGACTTATTCAGTGATACTGGGAGTGTTGGGCTAAGGTATCTTGTACTTAGTATCTTAGTTTTTATGGTGGGCTAGGAAGTTATCTCATAGGATGTGGAATCCACTCTATCTATTCGTAGATGTTAGATAGTAATTACCTTGTTTAATGACCCAGAGTTTGAATGATTGTGCTCAATCTATAATATGTTGTAGATATTTATTCATAAACATCATAGGTAATGAGCGGGAATATGTAATAGATAAGGTAAAACAGACTTAATGACTTAAGTCGTATTATGAATTGTCTGTGAAGGATTGAGTTATACCTAATGGTTATATCCATAGATTACTCATTTGCATTGTGTGGGTTAAATATTAGAGTTTATAGTGAAGTAACTTTGTTCCTAATAAATATTGTTAAGCTTGAATTTGTAGTTTCATTGGTCTCTAAATCTACTATATACCAACAACTGAATAGTATTATTCCACCATAAACAAATGATTAATTTGGAATTAATTATTTCATATGATCAAAATATCTATTTGTTTATTGGGATATTTTGTAATTGTCATAAATGTCAAATAAAAAATTACAGTTAAAATGATAGTTTGGCATAGCCAAATTAGTCCAATCAATTTAATAAATAATATTTTGTTTGACTAAATATTCATCTGAATTAATTAAAATATTAAAATGTTAAATTTAAATACATATAGGATAAGAAGGACTATTTACTAATTAACAAATTTGATTTAATTTTGGATTAATTATGGAAGTAATTTAATTTGGAATTAAATTTTAGCATATAACTAAGAGTAGGACTCTTACATGTGGCTTGAGTAAGGCAAAAATAAAAGGAGTGTGATTCTCATTAAAGCACATAATTTGATCATGTGTAGGATTCCTAATTAGAGATAATTTAGGATCCTAATCCAAATTAAACTAGGTGATATGAAGACTAATTAAATACACCATATCCCTCCCTAACGTGCTAATAAACAAATTCAAAAATTGAGAGAATTTTGTGAGCACAAAATTAGACCCAAAGCTATAATGATTGAAGAATATTTTCTTGATAAAATATTATTGTTGTTCAACAATAGGCTTTGTGTAATAAGGGGCTATAGTTAGCATATTAGAAGCATGTTTTTATTAACTTGAAATTCACAAGGATTCCTACCAATATCATTCTTTCTTGTTGGGAGAAAAGACTTGGAAGCCCAAAGGCTACAACACTTTGTTCACATGTTACAAATGTATGTAGTTTTTTCTACTTTATTATAATTCAATAATTAGTATCATAATATCTTTGTTGGGGAAATTTTTGTTACCCAATTCCAATTACTTTTTTTCTATTTTTGTTGTTAAAAATTGGATTTTTACCCAAAAAGAATTTTCAAAACCAACAAGAATTTCTTTCTTGATATCATCTTACAATGTGACACCTTAGTTTTCACCTTGTAAATCTGTGCATTGTCATAGGGTTTATTGCAAATCTCCCATAGTTGATTTAGCTTCAACTTTCTATGATCACCTACTTCTTCTATATCCATGTTGTATTATTTTACTGCCCAAAATGCACTATGTTCCAACTAAACTTAAAAAATGGATGGTTTATCATACACAAGCCGATTTGGTGATGATCCAATAGGTGTTTTATGTGATTTCCTATATGCCCATAATGCATTATACAGTCTCATAATCTATATTTTTGTACATTTTTTTGTATACAGAGGCCAAATGGCATCCTCCATAAGACAATGATTCCAAAATGGCAAGTAAATGTGGTTTACTCTTGGTCTCAGGTGCTATAGCAATCTGGTTGTAGCTTGAATAACTACAAAGACATTTGTAAAAATAAAAGGCCTACTAACCTTTCTACAAGTTAATCAATGAATGTCAAAGGGAAACGATCCTTCCTAGTGTTAGTGTTGACCTTCATGTAGTCCTTGCTTCCTTGAAATTTTTATCCATTGCCTTTGTATTGACTCCTCTAATCTTGAAATGTTTTTGTCCTCAAGTCATCACTTACATTAAAAGGATACAAATCCTCAACATTAAAGCTTGCACTAACATTATACCAACCTGAAAGGTCAAGCTTGTTGCTATTTCCATTGATTCATTCAAGCACTTGGAGTGGTCCATCAACCTTTTGAAGCACTTTGGAACTCCTATGACTGGTGAAACATTCATTTATCATATGTAACACATTTAATATTCGGGCTCAAATACAATCTTTTTTGGCCTTTGTTAGCTTGCTTGGTATATTGTTCAATTCATTACTCTATGTTTTCTCAAGTATTTTCATGGATTTGTGCAACACATTTAGCTTTCTTATTCATATCAAAATTAACAAGCTTATCATTGATGAAGGAGTTAAGTCCAAAGGTGTTAGTGGGTTTAGTAGTAAACAATTTCAAAAGGTGAAAAATGGTAGTTGAATGTATGCTCCTATTTTGTGCAAATTCAATATGGAGAAAACAAGCTTCCCATATTTTCATGTTCTTTTGAAAAATAGCATGCAAAAGAGAAGATAAAGTTAATTCTGTTTAATCGCTAGTTTTTGGATGACAAATAGTAAAAAATAAAAGTTAAGTTCCCAACTTTCCCACAAGGTCTTCCAAAAGTAGCTTAAGAAACTTGTGTCCTTATCCAAAGAAATTCTCCTTGGTGTGTTGATACATGTCTAAATAGTATGCATACTTGTGATTTATTTGTATTAAAAGGATGAATTAGGTTTTAGTATCGCATTTTAGACTAACTATTTTAAAATTATGTTTTCATAATCAGAAAGTATGGTTTTATGTATTTCAGCTATTTTTGGATTTAAAAAATTCAACTCACAAAAGATTAATCAAATCTCACACCCAAAACTATAATTGTCATAAAATGGAGGACCTAAATTTAAGCATTTATACAAGATACATCAAGGAGAGGTCAAACCATTAAGTTTTTAAAATTAAGGGTGCACACAACATGAGTACATATGTATTGTGGCATAAAACTCTTAGTAGATATCTCAAAAGACAAGAAAAAATGGAATCATGTCATGAGTCAACATACACCGTAGCCCATGCAGATTGATTTATTTGAATTGTATTTTAAATGTTTTACTTCTCTATAACCCTAATCTTAAGTACATTGTAAATACATGTAACTCTTTTACTATAAATATATAACTAGCATTAACAACAAAAATATTTATTTTTGTGATTGTGGACAATTTTCAAGCCTAAATTGTGATTTTTTTTAATAAAATATTATGATAATTTTAGATTCAATCTTTAATTTCTTATGTGTATGACTCTATAATTATATTTCATAACTATACATGTATGAATTAGAGTAGCTAGCTAATATACTACATTGATAAAGTTAATGCTAGTTTAAAATGTTACTAGATTATCCTAAGAGTAAATAGATTACTATGTATTCTATTAGCTATCATATTCACTAATATTCTTATTCAAAATGGCAACTCATTGCTTTATGACCGTAAGACAAGTAGAGTTGATGCCTTCGTTAAAGATTAATAAGAATTGTAATGTAATAAATTTTACTCATCTCCTTTTTATATGTAATACGATGAATGAATTATCTAGCAACTATGACTAGGTTGTTTTGATTAAGGATTGATTTAAGATGGTGAACTACTTCAATTAAAATTAAGGAAAGGTGGATTGGAAGTTATGTCTATTAGTGCATAGATTTTCTCCTAAGTTAGATTTTAGAATTAAGGATAGTTTTAATATTAATTCATGATATAATAGTTTAAATAATAGGCTAGTGATGAAGATTATTTCATAATCACATATTATTTAGGTTTTCTTTTTATTTGAAAACACGCTTTTTAAACCCCCTTTATTAATTTATTAATAAGCTAATAATTAGTTATATTTATTTTAGCAATCCTCATAGGTTCGACAATCTTTATTCTTAAATTAATTATCACATGTACAGTTTAATAACGTATAATTACATGTTTCCTAGTGTATCAAGTTTTTGACACCGTTGTTGGAGATTGTTTTAACAATTTTGCCACTATTTATTTGTTTAATTAAAAAAATTATATTTTTTAAAATCATTTATTTTATTTAGTTTATTATTAATATTGTTTTTAAAAATGTATTTAAATTATTTTAATATTTTTTAGATTTTTCTTTATTAATGTGATTTGAATGAAAATTAAACTTATTGTGGAACTCTTATGGTTTGAAGTAAGTATAATTGAGTAATCTAAGTACTGGGGGTTGTTTTGTGTGTGAATGTTTCATAGACATATTTAAGGTATCAAAAAACTCCATAACAAAATTTGAAAAACACTCAAGGCAAAATTATGGAATACACAATTCTTAGGAAAGGATTAGACCATTTTTGGATGGTATGTACCATTTGAAGCCTACCATTTGTATATTTATCACTAGTATCATTTTGTAGCTTATATGAATAATAAAAATTTATTTTTTTAACATTTTGTAACCTACCCTTTAATGAGCCAAAAAAAGTAACAAATTGAATACACCCAAAAAAATATTGAAAATAATAAGTTGGGGGATGAAAAATTGGTAATGCAATTTTGTATCTCTTCTTCTTCTTAAAAAAAGAAAATAAAAGAAAAAAATGAAGAGAAATAGAAAAAAAACAGTAACAAAAGAAAGAAAGAAAAGAAAGAATGAAAAAGAAGAAAACACATTTTGTGATAAAGACCAATTCATCTAAAGTAGTGTGACCATTCTACATTAGTGGAGAGTAAATTGAAAAGTAAGCGCACAAAATTTGTTATTACAATGATTAAAAAAATCATATTTGCGTAATCTAAAGACCAAGAATTTTATTATATAGATTTCAGGCATAAGATTATCTGGTATGAAGATTATATGTTTATTGCTAGATGGATATCTAAGAGTTGATCATGAAAGTGAAATTAATATTTGATGAAAAAGTAAGAATTAGATTATCTATATACTGAATATTATAGATAATCTTTGAAAAAATGTATAATTGATTCAATGGTCATTGTCCTTATTTATTTTTATATTTTCATTTCTTTAAGTCATTTTATTTAGTTTAGTTGTGATGTTTCTAGATATCATCATTGAAAACCCTAATGAGACAATAACTCGTCCACTAGGGCACCATAGGGGTTTAAAGGATTGTTACATATGCTAAATGCAATCGTGTCAACATAAGAAAAGGATTAGTTTAGTTTAGTGTATAATTATTTATTTTCTCTTTAAGAACTTCTTTTCAAAGTTTATCTTACTCGGGACTAGCCAGAAGTTGGTTGGGGGTTGAGATACATGCCTAAAAAGCATGCATATCTAGTGATTTATTGGAATTGAAAGAATGAGTTAAGCTTTAATATTGCATTTTAACCTAAGTATTTTATAAATTTTATTTTTTAGAATAATGATGTATGTTTTTATGCATTTCTATTATTTTTGGACTTAAAAGATTCAAATGACAAAAGACCCATCAAATCTCACAACTAGGGGTGTAATTGTCATACAATGAAGAACTAAAATGCAAACATTTATACAGAAAATGTCAAGGAGGGATCAAAACATTAAATTTAAAAATTAATAGTGCATTGTGACATGATTACATGTACTTTGTGGCATAGTACACTTTGTGGGAATCTCACAGAACTGGAAAAAAAACACCACAGCATGAATCGATGCACACCACGACCCACGCATATGGATTTAAATTCCATTGATTGATTACAAGCACATATTTATAAAACTGTTTCAGATTTATTATATTAGTATACAACTTTTTTTAGATCTCTACAACCGCAATCCAATTTACATTGTGACTACATATGTAAGGTTGAAGTGTAATTTAGTCTCTAGGTGATTTTTTCAAGATCACTATTCAAGCCAAATAATCTACTAAGCTTCAAATGAACAAAATTTAGGTATACTTTTATTCTTGTGTGTGTTAGATTTCATAATAAATGCATACAAACTTTTGGTATATATATTCTCGATCGATTGAGAAATGACTAGATCAATCAATGAGGTAGATTGATCAAGTATTGATCTAGTGCAATCTAAGTCTTCTTGAAATTAATTTTTAACTGGTATAGATTGATCAAGTTTTGGATTTTATTGATTAAGGGCTATAATCGATCGAGGTGTGATCGAATATGATCTACACACTCTTAAGTTATATCAATTGTTGTTGGATCAATCAATCGAGCGATGATGGATCTAATTTATAATCTAATTATTTACTCAAGGAAAACTTATCAATTACAATATTATCCCTATTATTTAATGCAATATGGATGGTTTGATGGATAGATTTGTAATTGGACTTTATCTTGGCATTAGAGCTTCAATATTTTCTATTTAAATGATCTAATTCCTCTTTTTTTCTTGAACCAAAATTGATTCAAATTTTCAACTTAAGCTTTCTCTCTAAATCTGTTTTACCAAAACTATTTTGTTAGGACTTTTTCATTAGTTAATCGATCAAATATTTTGATAGTTATGTTTGATTAATTAACAAACCAACATTATTCTAATTTTTCTAGTGATTTTGGTTTATCTATTATATTTTGAATCATCTAGCTAGGTATGCTCATTATTTAATCCTCTTTAGGAGACACATTACACTTATGTTTTTATCATAATATTTCAGGTTTCAATTGAACAGGTTCAATAAATTGTGTGACTCGAGTTTATCAAAAGTTTGGTCTAGATCTGAACACCTTCCTTGTAAATACTGTGAAAGAAAGTGAAGGTTTGTAAGTAGGTTACATGGGGGAATTAACTTAGTAGGTAGGTTGAGCCCTTGTCTTGTCATCAAATATTAATTTCATAGTCGATAGTTAGGCAGTACGATGGTTTTCCTCTTAAGTTATTATTGTGGTCATAGTTGTTTCCACCTAAAATATTGTTTTGATCTTCATTTATTTTTCCATGATTTTAGTTACATACAACTGCATGCCTAGCCATATGTGGATTTGAATTTGGTATATTTTTATTAATTACCAATTCAACTCCTCTAGTGAGTTAGATCTGTCACATAAAACATTTCAACGTGTAACTCTTTTACTATAAATATATAGCTAGGGTTAACAACAAGCAGCCATAGATTAAGCAATAGATTTTAGGGACATAAATTTACAAAAAATATATTGGTCTATAGAGAAACTAAAGGCTAGAGGTAATACAAGAATTCAAAAAGGCAAATAAAGAGTTGTAAATCATCCGCTAATATCAATCATAAGATGCTTCTTCTTCTTATTTTCTTCTATGTTTTCCATTATTTTAATTGTGATTATACCTAGCTAATTTATTTATGTGATTTTGGGAAATTTTGAAGGCCTAAACTATGGTTTTAATTAATAAAATATTATGATGATTTTAAATTCAATCCTTGATTTCTCTTATGTTCAACTCTATGATTAAATTCCATAACTATGCATGTGTGAATTAGAGTAGCTAACTAATTTATTAAATGTGTATATTTAAGGCTAGTGTAAGATATTACTAAATTATCTAGGGAGTAAATAGATTTCTATGTATCATATTGTTCAGTTTTGCAATTTGCTTATATTCTTATTTAAAGTGGTACCTTCTTGCTTTGTTATAGTTTGACAAGTAAAGGTGATACCTTTGTTAAAGGTTATTAAGAATTGTAATCTTGCAAATTTTAGTCATCTTCTTTTTAGAATGTAATGTAATAATGAATTATCTAGCATCTCTAACTAGAATGTTCTGATTTAGGATTCAATGGTATTATACTTCAATTAAAATAAAAAATATATGGGTTAGAAGTCGTGTCGATTAGTGCATAGAATTTCCAAGCTATAGATAAGAATTCAATATTAATTTTAATATTGATTCAAGATATAATTGATTAAGTAATAGGCTAGTGGTGAGGATTATTCCATAATCATATGTTTTCTTGATATGAGTGCTCATGTATGTTTTTAATCTTTTAAGGATTCTTTTTATTTTAAAAGCCAATTTTAACATACTCTTTATTAATTTATTAATAAGCTAATAGTTAGTGTATTTAATATAACAATCTTCATGGATTTGAAAACTTTTGTTCTTAAATTACTTATCAACTATACAATTTGGTCGGGTATACTTGCGTGTTTCCAAGAGTATAACATACCATGCAATCTCACAATTTATTTGAAATACAAATCAGTGACATGTGATATATCATTAGTTTTATGACATGGAATAAAATATGACATCTTACAAAACCTATCCAAAATCATATACATGGAGTCTCTACCTTTTTTGGAACTAGGTAAGTGATAAGTGTCGAAAAAGCATGCAAGTCTTAGGATTTATTGGAATTAATAAGAATGAATTAGGTTTTAATATTGCATTTTTGTCTAATTATTTTATAAATTTTGTTTTTGAAATCATAGGATATGTTTTTATATATTTGAATTTTTATGGACATTTAAAGAAGAAAATGACAAAAGACCAAACAAATCCTCACAATTAGAGGCATAATTGTTATACAATAGAGCTCCTAAATGCAAACATTTATACATAATACATCTAGAAAGGGTCAAAAAATTAAATTGGAAGAATTAAAGGAACATCGCGACATGAGTATAAGTGCATCATGAAACATGTTTCTCAGATAAAATTGCACAAAACTGAAAACAATCTCATGTCGTGGCATATGTCGATGTGTAGAATGGCCTTCTCATTCATATTTGCTAGATTTCAAGCTTATCTCTACCCAAAGTGTTCCAAATTTGTTAGATTATCATTTTCATTATTTTAGATATCTACAACCCTAATCTTAATTATATTGTAACTCTTTTACTATAAATATGCACCTATGGTTAAAAAAAATAGCATAGTTTGTACGCATAGAAATTTTAAGAAAATACATAGGTTTTTAGAGAATTTGAAGGCTAAAGGTAGGATAGACTTCAAAGAGGAAATTAAGGATTTGGAAATTAGAAATTGATATTAGTCATTAGCTTTTTCTTCTTCTTCTTTTTCTTGTATGACTTTAATTATGATTCTTTTAGAATCCATGTATAACTATTATATTTATGTTCTTGTGGGAAATTTTCATGTCCTAGACTATGATTTTAATTAATATAATGTTATGATGACTTCTTAGATTCAATCCTTGATTCTTGATGTGTTTGACTCTATGTTTAAATTCCAAAACTATGCATGAATGAATTAGAGTAGCTAACAAATTAATGCGTGAATATGTTTAATGCTACTCTAAGATCTTATTATGAAATCGATAATATTGTTATTCTAAGTAGTATCTTGTTGCCTTATGACAAGCGTGACAAGTAGGGTTAATAAACCTTCGTTAAATGTTACTAATGGTTGTAATATTGTCTAGTGTGGTCATCTCATTTTTAGAACTTAATACAATAAATGGATTAAATCTAGTAAGTATAACTCTAAGTTATTAAGGATTTCGATTAGTTAATAGATTTCATCATTAATCATTATATTGTAAGAAAAGGTACAATATGAAGTCTTATCTTATGTGCATAGATTTTCAAAGATAAATTTAAGAGTTGAAGGATAGTTCTAATATTGATTCATGATATAATTGGTTAGATTATAAGTTAGTGGTGAGGATAATCACATAATCTATGTGCTTATTATTTTTGTTTTATTTTTATTTAAATTATTTTTAAAACCCCTTTGTAAATTTACTAACAAGCTAATAAGTAGTGAAAGTTATTGCAACAATCCTCGTGGGTTCAACAATCTTTATTTTTAATTTACTTATCACTTGCAAAATTTGATAATGTATATTTGCATGATTTCAAGCATATTAGTAAGCCCAACACAAAGTTCATAGAAGTATCAATTCAGGGGTTACTAGGTATTGGCAAAGTCTAAGATACGCTGAAATGACTCTTTAAACAACCTCACTAGCTTCCCTAACATGCAAATCATATGTAGAACATTTATGCACACAATTTATTTTCTCTAATCAAGAACCCATTATGCCGAAAGAGCTTACCAAATGGTACTTTCTCACATGCAATGAACACATTAGCAAAATTAGAATCAACCATATACAATTTTTTAATGGATTCAAAACATAGTAACTTTTCATCTAAGGTGGAAATAATATGTACCTTTAAGATAGGGCATAAACTACCACATTTTCATTACCTTGTATCTATTTAATCACATAAGGAAAGGTCTCCAAGAATTCCACTCACTTGACATGGATTTTTTTCAAACTTTGTTGACTCTTTAAATGATTCAAAGATTCATCATTGTTATGAATCACAAACTCCTTGGCCAAAGATAGTGCTACCAAATTTCTAGTGCCCTTATCAATGCATACATCTCCTTGTCATATGTTGGCTAGTTTAAGATTTCACTAGTTATTTTCTCACTAAATTAAGCTATAGGATGTCCCTCCTACATTAAAAAATCTCCAATACCTATTCTTGAAGCATCACACTCAATTTCGAAGGTTTTAGCAATGTTAGGTAAAACAAGCAAGGGGACATTAGTCAAATTTTCCTTAAACAAGTTAAATGCAATCTCTTGTTCCTCCCTTAAATTAAAACCTACAAATTTTTTTCTTACTTTAGTTAAAGGTGCAACTATGCTACTAAAATCCTTAACAAATCTCCTATCAAAAATAGCTAATCCATCAAGGCACCTAACATGCCCCCCACACTTGAGGTCTCGACCATTCTTGGATGGCCTTGAACTTCTCTTCATCTACCCCAATCCATTTAGCAATAACAACAAAAAAAAAGGAATATAAGCTTATCTATACAAAAGGTACCTTTCTTGAGGTTATCATATAGCTTGCCTTTCCTAAAACCTCTAAAACAAGCTTTAAATGGTCAACATGCTCTTCTAAGCTCTTGCTATAGATCAAAATATCATCAAAATAGACAACAATAAATTTACAAATAAAAGTGTGCAAAACATGATTCATTAATCTTGTAAAAGTGATAGGGGTATTAGTTAGGCCAAATGGCATAACGATCCATTCATATACACCATGTTTTGTTTTAAAGTCTGTCTTCCATTCATCTCCTTTTCTCATCCTAATTTTTTGATATCCACTTTTAAGATCAATTTTAGTAAAAATGCAAGAACCATGCAACTCGTCAAGCATATAAACTAACCTTGGAATGGGGTTTTCTATACTTTACTTTAATGTTGTTGAAGGCTCAACAATCAACACACATTCTACTAGATCCATCTTTAATATGTGTAAGCAACATTGGTAGTACATATGGGATCAAGAATTCTTTCACATGTTACTTGGCCAAGTATTTCTCAATTTGTCTTTGAAGCTCACTTGTCTCCTCTAGATTGATCGTATGAACTAGTCTATTTGGGATTGATGTTTTGGGTATGAAATCAGTTTGATTTTTGATTTCCCTAATTGGTGATGTCCATTGGGTATCTCCTCTAGATATTCATCATCAAATTCCTACAAAAGAGATGAAAAACACTAGGCAATGAAAGTTTTAGTGCGTTAGTGTTAAAAACCCTCCTTGTACAAAAGTAAAATCATAGCTAAATTTGACAACAAAACCTTTTGGACCTCATTCTCCCTTGCATAGAAACTCAATTTGTTTTCTCTCTTTTCTTTCACTAGCTAAATTTTTACTTTTTTCTCTTTTTTAGTCACTCTTGAATTCTCACTCGTTCTTTTTTGCTCACTATTTTTTTATATCAGTCTTTATTTTGTTCCCTCTCCTTTTCTCAGATCACTCTTTTTTTCAATTCATATTAAACCTTTAATTCTAGTTGATCATTATGCATTTGCTTAAGAGTTAAAGGTGAAAGAGTAAGAGATTTTCCATTAATTACAAATGAATACTTATTGGTGTTACCATAACATGACTATGAAATTGCTATGGTGTCCCCAATAGAATATGCTACACTTTAATGAGTGCTACATCACATATAGCTTCATCTTTGCACTTCCTATTTTTGAATATCACCTACACTTGCCTAATCATCCTCACATTACCACTATCATTTTTTCATTGAATTTTGTATGATCTTAGGTGCTACAAAGCACTTAAGTTAATTTTTCCAATCATCCTGGTAATAGCCGCAATGGTACAACTTCCTTCATCAATGATCAAGCTACACACTTCTTCATTGACATAACACCTTGTATGAAAAAGGTTCTCACATTGAAATTCCTCAACTTCCATTTATTGAGCACTAATTTCCCTCGTGTGATGTCAATCTCATGGTTTAACTTTACTTGGAACCTTGCCATAATAACTTCTCGGTCTTCTTATATATTGGCTTGAATCATGGATACCTCCATCTCTTTATGGTATTCTTTAATACTTTTGTACCCTTGGATTATGATAATTATTAAGACAAGTCTTGGTTGTAATTCCTTGGAATGAAATGCCTTCTCATAACAGCCTTTATCTCCTCTTATGTTGCAATTGGACTTTCACTATATATTTTCCCCTTCCTAACAATTTGATCCCACCAAGTAATAGCATAATTAGTAAACTCAATTGCAGCCAATTTTACCTACTTATTATTGTATTAGTATTAACATTCAAACCCTAACTACATCATTTTATCCCATTCTATATAAAGTTTAGGGTCAGTTTTTCCATTGAAAGATAGAATTTTCATCTTGATGTTGCTCAAGTTGTTGTCAATTTTTTCTTACCACCTAGGTTCCCTCATAAAGGTTCCTCCATGTTCCCTTTCTCTAGTGCCAAAATCTACCCAGACCTTGCATAGAACTTTAGTCCTCTTCCTTATGATAATTTCCTCCTTGATTAGAATTTTTTTAATGGCATGTAACATGCTTGCCTTCTAGTGTTTAAGAGCCTCTCTGACAAGTTATTCAATACCTATATAAGAAGAAGAAGGCATACAAATATTATATAATCTTACCACTAATGCAACAATACAAATAAGATTAAAGTAAACACAATAAGATGCATTAGATGTAGTCATGTGAAAAAGACCAAATATAACCCATAGACAATGGATATAAAATCATGCAATAGTCAACAAACTGAATACATAGACAAAACCAAGTGTCGTGCATTGAAACAAAAAAAGCCAAGCTATCAATAACAAGTGAGAAACAACCACTAACTCACTACTACATGATAGTAGGTAAACACATAGGTAGACATGAAATTAGCAATTTCATACAATCAATGCAGCATGTTATACTAACAGTCCTATTTATGCATGGTTCATACAATGTGATGATAAATAGAAGAAGGCACTATTTAGACATGTAACATAAGAAAAGTTCACAAATTGGACAAACAATATAAAGTAAAACAAACATAGAACTTCCTTAGACAACAAGCACAAGACACATGCCTCTTCCTCTAAAAGTATTCATGTAATGCAATAAACATGTTATACATTCTACTCGGACAAATTCTCCAAACATAGAGGCATCTACGCATAGTAGATAACAAGAAAATAGAAATCAAGAAACAAACTAAAAAGTTCAATGAAGTAGTGGGTCTGTAATGGAAGAATAATACATTCAACACAACATCCATATATCCATATATCCATCCATCCATCCATGATGCATTCATAAGGGTAGGATAAAACTTTTTACTCTAAATGCCATCAAGATATTCTTATGTAAAACAAGAAAATAAAAATATAGACTCAAGTTGAACCAAGCTTCATATGTACACAATTAGCCTTTCTCCAATAATATAAGTGTCAACTTAGAATAAATAAATAGGTCATTCAAAGTTTTTAATGATAGGCTGAGGTATAGGTTAGAGAAGACATTTAGGCTCAAACACACCTTTGTCGAACTAGTCAACAAACAATTCATATACATAATAGATATACGCTCATACAAGGGTTTTTTTCTCTTTACTTCTCAAACACCAACCAATGAAGTTGTGAGGACAATACACAAAGTTTAGAAATTGATGCACCACTTCCTTTTCATGGTTACCAACAATTAACTTTCCTTTTCTTTGCTCTTTTATTATGCTTTTAAACACAATCAAACTTTAAATTTTCATTTTTTTTCTTTTCTCCATCTCTCCTTCCTTTATTTTATATATAATTCCATTTTCAACCTTCAACCATCTTCCTTTTTTATTGAGACCAAGAGGGTAAAATGAACATTCTCAGAGCATGCAAGGCTAACAAATAGTGTATAAGGTAAGTGTGAACTAATATTTGAGCTAAGCTAGTGTTTAGGTGCAAAGAAATTATGGAAAAGCATAATGGCTCAAAGAAAGGGAGAATAAGGATAAGAAAAATTCATGTCATATACAAAGGAAAATTTCATTTCAAAAAACCAAAATTTAGCCATAAAAACACTTAATTAATAAACATGTCAAAGCAGCCATACTTCAATTCAGGTCAAATGCATGGAAAACATATATCACATGATCCCTCTAAATGGTTTTAACATAAATCAGGATAGTAAATAGAAAATACATCAGTACCATGAAACATAATAACAATAACTTAGATGTGAGAAGACAAAGAAAGGCTAAAAATAGAATAAGACCCAAGAAGACAATAAAAAATCCTCAAAAGAGATTAGTAACAATATTTAGACCAACGCTAGTGAAGAGACAGGAAGAACTAACTATCTAGTGAATAGCATAAGCAACATCTCTTAGAGAAGGACGAAATAAGAGATGCTACTAAAACAATTTGCATGTGAGAAAGGCAAGTGTTCCAACATGAAAAAACATGAAACATGCATAGACAGGGACCATATCTCAAGCAACAAGAGTGCAACAAACACACAAGTTAAACATAATAATACAAGTATGTCAAAAGTCCTAAAGGTGTGTATATAATATAAATGACATACAAATGCACATGAAAAAGTAGTGTAAGTAAATAAGTGAAACACTCAAATGGACACATGCTTTTAAAATCATAATAGTTAACTTCAAAGCAAAGAACTATAATAAAAGATATTGATAAGAAGGTAAAATGTGGAGAGAAGCTAACAAAAGACAAATAGGAAATGAACACAAAACATGCTAGGTGCAGGAATGAAGAACCTAGTAAAATATATGAGATACATATTGTATGACACAACATTTGCATGATAAGATAGCAGAAAGTGTAATCATAATACTTTGACTACATGAAAAACATGTGACATGATGCATATACAAAAACCATAGAGGAAAAACCAAGTAATATCCAAGGCAAATGAATATAATGAACTTGCCAAAGCAACTAGCATATTGGAAAACTAGTAAAGGATCATTTAGAAAGGTAAAGCAACAAATAAGACAAGTAACATACAATGCATTATAAGGAAACAATAAGTGAAAGATAAGAAGAAGAGTAAAACAGATGAACCCAAACAAAATGACATATATTCATATAAAAAAAGGCAAACATAGATGGAAAAGAATGTAAGCAACTCAATCCAAATAGTAGCCTAAAAATAGTAATCGAACTATACTCCTCCATTTAAAGAATTTGTAAGGTTCAATAGGACTTAGAGGTTCTTTGATTCATGTGAACATGAGAAGTCTATGGAGCTCACAATTTTATTTGTTCAAAATTTCTATAAAATCAAGGCAAGCCATCCATATAAGTAGAGCAAGGCATACCTTTCAAGCCAATTTATTTCCTTTTTTTTCACCTCAAGTGCATAATGCAACTAGCATAAACATGCTTAGATGAGCCATAGTAGCTACATCCAGTCAAGGGAAATGAAGGAGAGAAAGGTGGAAAGCTCTGAGATGTACTCCTCATATATCTAAGATACTACCTAGCAATGTGGCAAACACTACCACAATGATAATAAGTACGAACTATAGAGTTGGGAAAATTAGGTCCTTGATTCTCGGGAGTAGTTCATAGAAGGGAAGAAGAAGTGCTCACACTAACTTTCACAAAAGGATAAGAATTAAAACTTCCACAAATTGGTCTCAAATTCCTAAGTTCACCATAGAGAGGACAAGTAGGGTTCACAATACATAGAGGTAGTAGACCACTATTTGAATGATGGAAGAGCTAGCCTTAGGTGAAGGGTTAATTTTGCTAGAGGAATCTGGCTAGGACGAACCATAGATTGCAAAGAATCCTTTAAGCTCCCAATAATAATAATTTCCATTTTTAGCTGTTTAACATCATTCTTCTAATCAAGAGTATGGATAGGACTAACCATAGATTGCATAGCTTTACTCAAACTAGGAATCATCAACTATTCTTTAAGCTTCTTCACTTCCTAATGATATACATTAAACTTTTCAAGAAAATCATCATACCTTTTTTGAATGACCTCACACTTACTTGTGAGATCATGTTGCTATTCACCAACTAAGGACTTCCTTTTCTTTACAGATTTCATCAAGGCTTGCCATAGCCTTGGTCTTA
The DNA here is from genome assembly GCA_037013495.1 of Hippophae tibetana. Taxonomy (NCBI): domain Eukaryota; kingdom Viridiplantae; phylum Streptophyta; class Magnoliopsida; order Rosales; family Elaeagnaceae; genus Hippophae; species Hippophae tibetana. The sequence continues at coordinate 38,667,853 of CM072803.1, forward strand.
TCCTTTTAAGACTTGATATGCTCCAATAGTATAGCATGTAGGTATTGAGTCATTCATCTTGCTCATCTTCATTTTTATCTATATCATCTTCTGTAATCACCTCTTGAACATCTAAAGTAGTATCTAAAGGATCAATGATACAACTAGAGAAAACAAAGGCCATAAAATCAGTATCGTCCTCATCATCACTACTAGAACTATTCGAAATAGTACCTCAATTTTCATTGCATGATTTTTCATATGAATCTATTATTGAATACACATGGTAGTAATATGATTCAGGTCCCTATATTCAAAGCATCTTATTTTGCTAAAATTTCCTTTGTTAGATTTATGAGGTTCCAATACCTTTAAGGGGGGTTTCTTTTTTCTGAAGAATCTTGCAAATCTCTAACCTAGTAGTGCCATTTCTTCTTCATCAAGATTAGAGTCACCCTCAATAGAAGTGGAAATAGTATCAATATTAGGATCACTTTCTCGAATAGTCTTGAGTGCCACCTTCTTTCCCTTATCCAAAACAAGTTGCTCTTGCCTTGGAAATATATGGGGAAATTAAAAAACTTGTAAATCACCAACAATATCATTTATAGTAAGTTCACCAGGTTTGTACATGGAGTCAAAAGTAGTGGCTTTAGCATGAAACTTGTAGGGAAGGCTAGTAATGATTTTCTAGATTTTTTTGTCACTAATAGGTATTCCTAAGTTATAAGAAAAATTTACAAAGTTCGAGAACCATGTATAAAACTTGTCAAAAGTTTCATCTTCCTGCATAATGCACAATTTAAATTCTTTATTCAATTTTAGGATTTTTGATCTTTTGACAATAGACATTCCTTCATCAGTCGTCTCCAAAATGTCACATGCTCATTTTGAGGTAGTGTAGCTTTGTATCCTTCTATACTCATCTTAGGACACATCTTTGATAATAGTATATAAACCTTTAGTGTTCCATTCACACTCCTTACTTTCTTCCTTTGTCCATTCAATCACTAGTTTAGGAATTATGAAGTTATCAAGTAGGGTTTTGGTTGGGCGAGTCTACCCATTTTTAACAAGGACCTAAACACAAGCTCTTTGAGACCACAAGAAGGCCCTCATTTGTGATTTCCCATAAACATAGTTTAGCCCATCGAAATATGGTGGTCTACTTACATTACCTTCTTTTCTTGAATCAATCAGAGAGAATATGTGTAGGTGAAAAAGCGAGTTAGCGGAATCAACATTAGGGAAATTAATCCCAATAGGGTGCACCCTCTTTGATACCAATTGAATGAGTCCATAACTTGGTATGTGACTAGGGTAAGGAAAAAAAGATTTCAAAAGGACCTTATCCTAACTCCTAAGAAACAAAATAGTATATCCTTTATAAAATTCCCACAGCAGTAGCACAAAACATATAATATCAAAAACATTTCTTATAGTAATGTGATAATTAGTTAATTTTTGTCATAACTTGTATTTCATGATAAATTATTGAAACTGCAATGTGTTTAGGAATAAAATAATGGGGATTACCTTGTGAGAATATATTTTTAGGTATTATCTTCTTATTCTGAGTGATGATATTTTTTTCTACTCCTTTAAACACACTTCTTATCAATTCTAATTGCTAGATGATTTCTATAGATCTTTGTGTTGAATGTTAGGATTGTTATATCTAATAAAGTGTCATATATTTATTTTTATTACTTAAATTAAATAAGTTAAGTAGAAATTGAAAGCACATGTCCTTCACTTCATTCATGCATGAGTTCTTAAAAAGAGACACATATGGGGTTACCTAAACTAATAAAAAACCATAAATTAGCTACTCACTTTATCATACAAAATACCTACAATCTATACATGTGAACTTTCTCTAAAAAAAGAAAAAATAAGAAGAGAAAAATGAATAGTATAAACTATATACTATAACCCCATATCCTTCAAAGTTATCAGAATTGGCTAAATACAAAAGAAAAATAATAGGAAATAATTTTGCAAGATGTCAATGCATTTTCTTCATTTCATAAAAGGAATATTACTTGAGATTTTTATTTGATGAATTTGAGTGATATAAAAAAATATGTGATTTCTTTATAAAATCCTTTCATTTGATTTCTTTCATCAGATCAAAATTTATGCACTATTTTTTAGCCTTTTCTTCTTTAAATATTTGCAAATATGTGAGTTTATTTCTATACATAAACTCTATTTGCATGTACCTTTGAATGAGTGCTTGAACCAATAGGATCAGTGTTATTGAGAGTATGCCTTATGAGGATACAGTCTAACCGAATTCAAATTCCTTACAATGAGTTTGGTAAATTAATATTGATACATTTTTTATAACCCATTATAAAGTCCTTTCATTTGATTCATTTCATGAGATCAATATGATGCACTATTTTGAACCTTTTCTTTTTTAAACATATGCAAACTTATTAATTCATTTCTATACATAAACTCTTTCTTATATACCTTTTAATGAGTGCTTCGGCCAATAGGTTCAACGTTATAGAGAGTATGCCTTGTAAGGATAGATTCAAAGCATATTAAAATTCCTTATACTAAAATTGGGTAAATTTTATATTGATACATTTTTTATTTGAATATGAAAGTGATTTTCAAACTAATTATTATAACAAATCACGAATTTTTAGAATTTTGAAATAACTTATGCGAAGAATTTAATTGTAGACTTCAAAGAAATTTTAAAGCATATGAAATTTTGTTTTCCTTATTCTTTTATCTTTTTGTTTTATTTTAAATTTTTATTTGTTTATGGGTTATTTGTTTTTTTTTCAATTTTGGTTTTACATTTGATGTTTTTGGGTATCATTTCTGAAAACCTTCACATGAAATAAACTCATCCACTAGAGAAACCTATGGGTTTAAAGGCTTGTTGCATTACTAAATACAATCGTGTCAATCTTCAACATTCTTCCTAAGAGATTAGCATAAAGCTAATTGGGGTTGTGGAAAATGCTCAAACACACTTAATATATCATGATTTTATGCAAATCTTATTTTTTGGAATCACTAGTATATTCTTTTGTTTTTCAACTATTTCTTGTATTAAAATAAATCAGATTGAAGAATTATATTTGAGGCACTCCATTACAACTTGGAAGATTAAAAGAAAATATTTGTAAAAAATTACATATGTTTTAAAATTGAAAAAATAAAATACAAGGAATTTAGAGTTTCAAAGTGATGTGGTTCGAAGTGTGCGACGACATGAAATTATCATGATCCACTGGGTGGGGTAAAAGAAAAAAAATCAAATATGTCCTAGATATGATGTGGGACATGGCATGAAAAAATCATGTCAAGGCACGAGTAAAGTGGTTCATTCCAAAACCTTGTACAAGTTGTCTGCAACGCAACATGGAAAAGTTGTATGTTGTGCACCAAGTTAAATTTTCCACATTTTTTTGCTTTCCACATCCTATAAAGAGGACCTTATGTGTATTGTAAAAATCATCCAATAGTTCAATAATCTTTGGTTTCTTTATATTTCTTAGCTTTCTTAAGTTTTTTTTATTAGTTTAAAGTTGTTCTCTCATTTGTGAATTGAAAATTTTTAGTTTACGTGATAGTTTTTATTTCCAAGTTAATAAACATTGCAACAATTTTATTTGGAGGATTTTCAAAACAACATCAATTTTAAAGAATTATGTTGAGGTATGCTCAAATATATTCCGTTCATACTATCTCTAAGTATTGTTTAGCATGTTATATGTTTACTCCATTTATCATCTATTAAACTATACATTCCTAGTTTTAAATAACATTGGATATTAGTAATGTTGTTACGCTTGTGAAATATGAAAGTAGATTAAAAATTTCTATAAAAATGAATTAAGTTTTATTTCTTCATCAAGATTTAAACCAAAGCTTGTAAATAAAAAATATATTAATGAAGTACTTTTCATAATTAACAATATAGAGTTAGATTTATAATTTAAACTATTTGAATTTGATTTAGAGTTGTGCTCTTAAATCTTTTGGTCTATATCATTTGTATAGTAAGAGTGAGCTCTATTTTGAAATTTTTCAGAATAATTTTCATTGAAGATATATTAACAACAAATCCTTCATAATAGTTTTAAAATCTGAAAGTTAGATTCAAATGCTTAAATCATAAACCCAACTTGGAAACCTTGAACGAAAGTCTAACTTACATCCCCGACCATAGGTAGTAATTAGATGGTTTATTAAATCCTTAGGAATAAATTAGAATTTAATAATTAATCAATTCGTTATCCCATCCTTAGGATGTTAATTGGTTTATTATTTGCAACATAATTTTGATCCTACTTTAGGGTATTTTGCTTATTAAAAAGGAGATAATCAATAATCTTAATTCATATATTTAATAACCTACTTAATATTGAAAATACATGATTAACTAACTAATATATCCCAAAAACTTTCCACTTCATGCTAAATGTCTAATTTCTTAATTGGTTATTGAAAATATCTTTACTTTTATATCAATAGTTTAGATACTCAATCAATACAATCGTGAATGAATATTTAGTTTTTTAATTTTATTTTTAAGAATTTGTTGAATAATTTAAAAACAAATATTATTCCACTTTGGACCAACCTTGAGGATAAAGCATATTGGGAAATGAAGAAGTTGAACATGGAATTTCAATGAGTATAAGATAAATGCTTACTTCAACTTGACATGCTAGAAGAGACTAGGGATAAAGCCTATGAAATCCATGACAAGGGCCTCATTCATAAGTCCCTTTATACTAGAATGAAAGTACTCTTATATAATCATCATTTTAAATTGTTTCTAGGAAAGTTGAAGTCAACATGAAGTGGACCATTTTCAAGTTATACAAGTCTTTCCTCATGGAGCTGTAGAATTGATGAACCCAAAGACTCAAATGTCATTCAAGGTGAGTGGGCATCGTGTGAATCCTTCTACGGAAGAAGTCATTAAAAATGGAGACATTGAGGGCATTGAAGTACACTAGCCTTAGCCTCAAACAATGTCTTGCTAGGAAATTTAAAAAATGGCTTAGTGAAAGGCAACCCATTATTTTTGGTAGTCTTCTTTTCTTTTATTTAATTTAGTTGTTTCAATTTATTTATTATAAATTAATTTTCTATTTCTACATTTTTATTGTTTTTCTAAACATGTGTATAGTTCAATACATTGAGGACAATGTTTAGTTAAGCTTTATTGGTGCAAATACGTCTAATATAAAACTTTTTAAAAACAATTGTCATGTGTTTGGTTAATTTTTGATGATTGATTTTTTATACATTTTCATTGATTTCTTGAACATATTCAAGGTTTGTTGTAGAAGTTAGTTATATTCATAGTTTATGTTTAATTCTTCGAATATTGAAATTAAGATGAACCCAAAATATGGTGTATAGGAATCAAATTGTGGAGACTACCTTGTGAGATTATTGAACCCACATCATTTTATTCTTAGTGATAATTTTTCTTCTACTCCTTTCAACACTTTTCCTATAGTTTTAAATTGTTAGATTTTCTCTATAGGTTTTAAAATTAATGTTAGGATTTTAAACAATTATTTACTTATTTTCAATTCTTTAACTAAATGGCTTGAGTAAAAATTAAAAAATGTATGCCTAGCTTCATTTCCTTCTTGACTTTTCATAAAACAATGATACATATGGGGTTCTAAAGTTTATAAATTACGGACCGAATTAACCTAGAGGGGTGTGAATAGAGTATTTTTAATTTTTATCAATTTATAATTTAATAACCAAAACAAAGCAACCATGCATGGAATTTCATGTAAGAATAAAATGCGGAAATAAAAGAATAACACATGATATTTTTAGGTGGAAACAACCTAGGCAACAACCATAACCTAAGAGCAAAACCATCGGTCCACCGGACCACCTAACTTTCCAGTATGAAAATAAAGTGTTCATGTACAAACTTGGTCTTATGCTATCCTTCCTAGGATATTACCCTAATATATCTTATTTATGAGCCCTTGCTCTATTTTCACAATTTCTAAAATTAGCTTGAGTTGTTTCCATACCAACATTCCAACAAGCTTGTTGACAATCAAATACGTTCACGAATCAACTACAAAAGGGTTAGCACAAAAAAACAAGTGTCAGTGTGTGTTCTAAAATGGATTTAATAATGAATAATCCTTACTAGATGATTCAAAACATATATCACTAAATCAAATCAACTAGCAAATCCTAGAGCAAACAGATTAAACATATGCTTCATAAAAATAGCTTCTTTGAAATTTAATTATAAAATAAAATAATCATGATCACTCATATAATTATTAGATTTAAATATCCAAAATCCTAATCACAAAATAAGCTATATAAGAATGAAAAATATGAAATAAATAGATTAATAAATATAAAAATTTTGGTGCTTAAATATTTTTAAAACATCATCATTTCATGATTATATGAATTAATATTTCTTCTCACAAATTACATACATATAGATATATATATATATATATTGCCTATATCTTGGACATACATGACTATCGCCAATGTTCTAATCATAACAAGATTTAATCTTCTATCGACATCTTTTTTTTCAGTAGCTTGCGGCTATTTCTCCTTTGGAAATTTTGCTCCTTTACAACCACACCTTTTTCAACCCTAATGTATATATATATATATAACAATCATAATCTAGTAGTATTAGGGTTAAATATATTTTGGGCTTAGTTTTTCAAAGCACTTTACAAAAATTTATATTATAAAAACATAATTTTTAAAACCTATCTTAAAAAGTATTCAATTAGTAATTTCATAAACTGATTCAAGTTTAAATAAATACTTTATCATAATTTCGTTTTTATGAACATATGTTATGAAAATCATGAGTGTAATCCTATGTGTCTTAGTTATAAAAGATATACCCAAAGTATGACTATCTAGAACTCGAGCATTTATTCGGCTTTTCTTCGTAGACTTGATAGCAGGCCAAAAAATAAGTTTACAGTTAAATATTTTGTCCACGAAAATAGCTAACACGCATAGTCATTACAAACTTCCACTTTGGCATTTTGGTGTGGCAAAACATCTCACTCACTACATGACACTTATAAAAATAAGATAAAATACAATGATATCCTAGACTCCATAGTTGAACTATCCTATGGTCCAATGAATCCATCTTTGGTGCAACTTGAAAAGCTTGTTAAGTAACTGAAATAACATAGACAAGGCATCCAACAAATTGGCTTGAAGGCTGCATTGTACATTAGTTCAGTTTACATAGAAATAAACGAAGTGTAAAGTATAATCATGTAGTTTTTGCATTCATACCAATTAAGCTTAACATAAGGCTAACTAAATATGTACTCCCTCTATATGTATAACAAAATAAAACATGAAAGTTAAACACCCCCTTTTGGACATATAAAAAGAACAAACTAATGAAGCTAAACTCCTACTAAAGCTAGAGCAATGTAGAAGAAGATTAATGGAGAAGTGGAATGTGGTTTAAACTCCCCCTAAGTTCTACGACTCTCTAACTTAAAACCAATTAAAAAAGGAATAAACAAAAAGAAGATGCACATGAATAAAAATATATTTTTTTAATTATATTTTCATAAATAGCCACATAAGCTATGAAACTCATTTAATCATAAACGAACACACATCCAATTGAGAACTCATCATTTTTTAACTCAAATATTTATTATATATTATATAAATAAGCAAGTAGAGTAGAAAAGGTACACAAGCACACTTCACACATATAATGACATATTGATATTTACTTAAAAGCAATGTTTATATTGAAACTCAAAAAATATATATATAACAATTAATTCATTTATGACCAATCAAGAAAGACTCAAAAGAAACAAATATCACCTATCATATAAAATTATAATCGAGTCTTCAATATCACAAAATAAAATATATATCTACCACAAGACAACTTAAAATTTTTTTATTTTATAAATGAGGCATATAATTTTTTTAACCTCTATTGGCCCTTTTTCTTATGCATTCCATGTACAAGTTTTATAAGTAGTTTATTTTTGCACAATCTATTTTTTACGTGAGCCATAAACCTAGCATGATGACTTTCACACTAGTATGAGGTAGCCCTATCCACTCATTATGGTTACTTCACACATCATAGTAGGTAGCCCTCTAAATACTAGGTTTCTCTACATGGTAAAATTTTATGAAGCAATACATAGAACTCAACACAATTTTACAGTCAAGATTAGTAGAAATCCTAGAGTCTTTCTAGAGAATTCATAAACTTCAAGCATAACATATGTGTGTGTTTGTGAGAGTGTGAATAATTTCATGTCAACATCGATCATCATATGTGCAAGAATACGTGTGTGCATAAGTCAAAATTGAGAGAATAATTTATACAATAAATATCAAAATGAATTAAGTCACCAAAAATAAGTTTATATGTCTATAAGTGTAGAATAAGCTCAATACCTTTTTTGCCTGTTATGGATTTTACTTCTCTTTCTCTTTTTTCTTGTAAGTTTAACTAATAAATAAACTATATACAATAGATCAATATTGCTCACTTAGGGTCATTTAAAATGGTCATGTGACCAAGAAAAAATAACCTTTCCTAACTTACAATTTCTTGCATTTTGATTTCTCTATATTATTGGGTTGGGCCTCGACTAACTTAGGTTTCATAGGTGTGTTCTTGGACTTAGTTTTACTTTTATAATTCATCCCAAATAAGGATACAATACACATAGTAGGATGATGATAATGAGTCCTAGCATTAAAAATACTGAATTTTACTTTCCTCTTTGAACCTAAGACTTCATGCTTCCTAGTAGAATTTTTTAACACCTAATTATAATTTCCATTCATCCTTGAATATGATAAAACATGCATAGAAGAATGATTCTTATTGGTCCTACTATGTGAAACATGAAAAGAATGATTAAGTTTAGGAGAATTCATCAAAAATCTACATTTTGGTCTTATATGACCTTGCCTACCACAATGACGACAAACATGTATAAACTTAATAACTTTTTCTACCACAAGTGAAATAGTTTTTTGTGCATAAGTAGTAATAGTAGGAGTAGAGTTTATGGAACTTAAAATTGTGGTCTTTGATGTTGAAAGTGTTGACTGTTCATCTATGTATCCAAGACTTCTCTTATCTCCGTGTAGCTTTCCATAATCTAGGATTTTGGTCACTTTTTTAGCACCTATGGTCAAATTCCTCACCGTCTCTATAGAAATACTAAGTTCTTGCCTATGCTTTTTGTTTTTTTAATTGGTTTTTGTAAGACTAAGATTCAGAGTATCAATATGTTCAAACAATTCCTTTTCATCTTTCTCTAAGGTAGATAAATGTTTTTTGTGAACAGTGATGATATCATTAAGTTTAGTTACTTCCACAAGTAGTTTATCCCTCTATTCCCTAGAACCTAGACAATCCATGAATATTTCCTCATAATTTGATACATTAAATAGAAGAGTTTACTTCCTCATTTTCTTCATCCGAGCTAGAATCAAAGTAATTATGGTGTGCTTTGGTGGTTACGGTGAAGGCACGATTATTAGTGTCATCATCTTATGAGTTACTAGCATTAACGTACTCATTTTCTATGTCATTGAATGTAGTATTAAAGGTGTTTCCAAAACATTTTTTGTACATTCTATAGAAATATGACCAAATCCCCCACAAGTATAGCATTAAGGACTAGTGAGCTTAGTTTTCTTACCATCAGAGCTAGGAGGCTTGATTTCCTTTGACTTTTGGTCCCTCGAGCAACTAGATTGCCCCTTATTAGATTGACTATTCTATTTACCCCTCTTTTTCAATAACTTCTTCAATTTTCATGCTAGCGAGACTAATGACTCATCATTCATATCCTCATCACTATTAAAGATGTTTGTTTTGGAGCTTTTGAATGCCACATCCTTGATTTTCTAGGGTGGATCAAGAGTAAGCTCATAGGTTTGGATTGACCCAACAAGTTTGTCCATGTTTAGTGTGTCAAAACTGTTGCTTTCCTATATCACTATAACTTTCATCTTGTAGTCTGATGTTAAGGAGCTTAGGAGTTTACATTCTTGTATAGATTGTGAAATTTTCTCACCAAGGTTAGAACAAGCATTAATAATATCATATAATTGACCAACGGTTTCAGTTTCACTCATTCTAATGGAATCAAACTCAGATGATAGCAATCTTAATTTTATGTGTTTCACTTGGGAAGTTCCTTCATTAGTAAGAGCAAGTGCATTCCATGCATCTTTAGCAATCTCATAGTGAGTTATGCAACAAAATTCATCCATCAATACTGCAGCAAAGATTGAACTTAAACCATTTTGGTTTGCCCCACTATGGATACATTCTTTAGTGGCCCAGTCTCTTCTTGACTTTATGATTGTTTCACCATGTTTTGTTACCCAAAGTGGTTCCTAACCATCAAGAATCACTACTACAGAAATAGGCATTAAAGTCGGTTAAAAACCGACTTTAAACAAATTTAAAGTCGATTCGCTGAACCGACTTTAAATTTAGCGACTTAAAATGTAAAGTCAGTTCATGGCGTGAACCAACTTTACCCGTACATTTTATGATTTGTTTGTATTTTTATTTTCATTTTTCGTATTATTCAATATATATATAGCATAAAAAAATAAAATATAAAATAATAATACAAATAATTAAAAATTTAAATATATTTAATTACTTGATAATTAAATTTATTACAAAAACAAATAATGTATATATAATACATATAGTTAACTTAAATTACAAATAAAATAATGTCTTCAAAGTATAATTATGCGATCGAGTAAGCTTGGTTGGCTTAGAATCTTGATTGGCCTTCACAAGCATTATGACAAAAAAAAGCTGATCCATATAACAATTCATAATCCCCTACATACGAATGAAGAAATTTAATCATTATAAATATTACCATCAAAAGGAGATTACCACGTATAGCGACATTCGACGAACTCATATTAGCACTTTATTAATCATTTGTCTATATATATGAAGTTATCTGGAATCTCTACTAGTATTTTTTAATGCTATATATAATGAACTATAAATATGAAATCAAGTGTAACTTTGATTTCTTACTTGGTTTGTGTGAGTTTTGGTGCCCTTAAACATATGGAACACGTTCATGAGCACCAAAACTCATACAAACCAAGAAACAAATCAAAGTTACGTACACCTGATTTGTCCATTTAGAGCTCATTATAGTATTAAAAATACTAGCAAAGATTCTAGATAAATTCATATTTATAAACAAATGATTAGTAAAGTGCTAATATGAGTTCGTAAGGAAAGTAGGAAAGAGAGATGAGATATAGTTTGTGCCAAAAATAGGTCCATAAAACAATGCATTCCCCTAAATACATGAGCATATGATTAATCATCCATCAAACAAGTGATTTCAGACACAGGAATAGATAGAGAAATTAAATCATTAAAACATTTACTGTTATGTTGTCATATGCTATTCAAGATCATCAGAATCTTCTCCTAATTCTTCTTGTGATGATATAATTTGAAGCATGTGTTCTGCCCATTCCTCTCGTAAATCATCAAAAATTTGCTGGTCGTAGCCCGTCTTGTTCCAACCAAAGAACTACATGTATTTAAAATAAAAATAAGAATATAATTTCATTTATTTACAAAAAAAAAAACTCAAATATGTTAAAAACTTTTATGTATATGGGTAAAAGATATTACCACATCATCAATTGGAATTTTGATATTTGTGATTATTTCGCTCATAAACTTCATGACATAATAACCACACATGACTCCATTATTTTGTTGTGGAACCTACAAAAAAAAGTGTACATGAATTTTCATGTTTGAACATCCTTATTATTCAATTGTAAAATTAATAAAATTATTAATATTGACTTGTACATACCATAACTTTTGTCCATATAAGCTTATGAGATTTTTTAAGGGCAATGCCCCTAAACTTGTTCCACAACTTCCATGCCCTATAAAGGTTTAAAACAATTAGTTTTTATTAAATGTTACAAAAAAATAATAGAAGAAACTAATATGTAACTATAACTCTTACATTTCAACAACTACTTTTGTATCTTTACTCAGTTCTATGGAAGTTGAGTCACAGTACCAAGCATGATTATTGAACAGATCAATGATTACCAACATCCAATAATCTTCACCTTGTTCAAACCTTAATGGCCAAGGGATTATCAACTTTTGATTTCTGTTATGCGTTAATGCTCTATCATATAATAGTTTAGCTCTGATGCTAACATCCTTCTCTTGATATTGATTGACATATGAAGAATCATAGAACATTGCTAAATGTGATGAGTAATTATGTTGAAGTCGATAATAGCACACCCTATATAAAAGATATATATAATTAGATAATATAAATATAATTATATATATTCTGCATAAATAAAAGAAAAATAAATAGATTGAGGACTCACCTTGTCCACACTTGAATTATACTTAAATCGATCTTTTGATATTCAAATAGTTGCAATAATCACTCGATCGATATATAAGTTTGGTTGAGGTCTACACCAGAAATTTCTATAGGAAGTGGCACAGTCCAACCATCATTTATGCTAGATGCCCTCCCAACAATAGTCATCAAAGTGCCAAGATTTTTGCTGAATTTTAACGCATAAATATGAATATACTTTTTCCAAGACTTCTTCTTGAATGACTTGGTGCACGATGATTGGCCACTAGTCATAGATTTAGCACGAGATACTTGCTTCATATCTCTTAAATGTGCAGCATTTAAGAGTTCTGGTATAATAGACTAAAAAAAGTATTATATGTGTATTTTTTAGTAACAATATAAGATATAATAAAATAATAGTAGTAAACAAGTGTTATCTTTTAAGTTCAAAAATAGTACCATGTCAAAATTTAGAACAACTTGAATCGACGGCCAAGCCACATACTGTCCAATCGCCTCTTGGACTGTGGTAGCATCAGAAGGCACAGGTAGTGGACAATCATGAAACAATGATTGATCAATTACTATTCGTCAATGATTAGGCAAATATTGATTATGAATCATCCGATCATCGCTCAATTGTTGTATCGTTCCAATAGCAACATAGTCCGTTGACGAAGGATGTTTCAACAAACATTTCATATTCTGTAAAAAATTTAAGTGTTATATATAAAAAAATAAAACATATAACAATAATTTAAAAATAATAGATTATATACACCAGAAATTAAAATCCTACCACATATGATTCATCAAATAGAAGAGGACTCTCATGTGGAGTAGCTATTAGATGTACATTCTCACCAAAATGTTCATCTTGGTTTGATTTATGGTAAGAATGTGCATATTGCATTGGAGAAAATGAACCACTACTTGATTGCATATGCATTTCTGGCATATAGTGAGGATCAATAGGATGGCTATATCCCATACTGGATATAGTTTGAGTGCAATGAGATTGCATGGGTAGCATGGATTGTGGCATGCCTGGCATGGAAAGTGGTATGCCTGGCATGGATGGTTGCATGCTTGACCAATATGGCATGCCTTGGTTGTAACATGATGACATGGCTGACATTTGTTGTGATTGATGTTCTTTTAGAGTGGCAATCTCACTTATCACTAAGGCCTTAAAGGAGTTGAATTCTTCTTCAATTTTAGTGTACTTCTCCTTACTTACCGTCTGAGGCTTTTGTTTTGGAATGTTAAAATACTCCATAGAACCATCATATTGGCTACCTCCCATAACCCGACCAGGATGCTCGCGTCCGAATGCATGATATAAAGCATCTCTCCCAGGTTCTTTGATTATTTCACCCCTGGATATTTTTTCTTAAACTGCTCTCTACAAATAATAAAGCACACAAACATATCATTCATTATTACATCAATTATTAAATATCATTAAGACTTTTTATCAACCGAAATTACTAACCAACTTATTTAATTGTTCTTCTCCTCGCTGAGTCATCGGTCTTGAATTCTTCGTTTTGGGAGTCTTTGTTTCTATGTACAATTCAATTTGGGTAACAGGTCTACCCAATTCAGCTTCCGACATAAATTATGAAAATTTTAATAACAATGACATGAAATTAAATTGAGGAAAATAAATATAAAAATATTTATAAATTAAGACAAATTAATAATACCATTCTATATCTAACTTCAGGATTTGAAGACCTCCCAGTACGGTTAGGAAGAATGTTATGCATTTGTACATTCTGATGATATTCTCTAATAATTTGAAATTGATCTGAACGTCTATAATCCACAAAGTCTTTCCAAACTTGAGGTGTAATCCAGGGGTGTCCTTCAGGGATTTGGTAGATCTCATTCTCATCAAGTGTTTCCATATATGGAAACACATAATTTCTTACCAATCTGGAAGTCTTGTATTCCTTCCATGCCTTATTTGCAATCTTATAACACTTGCCCTTCCAACTGTCATCGACTTTGTAACGATTCTGTAAAAACACAGTACAAAAGATTAGATATAATACACTTAATATAATATATATATATTGATTATAAAATATAAGAGACTTACACAAATGGTTATCCATATTTTGAACTTTTCTGCATCGTCAACCTCAGACCAATCATTTATATTGATTGGTATACTGGACTTTGTTAGTCGACCAATAGAGGATTTCAATTGTTGACCAGTTTTCCCTATTGGACTACCAGTAGCATTAAATAGAACAGGTATTCTATCATCTAGGTTAATTGAAGCATCAGGTATATTCGCCCAACCTCTTCTTTTCAAATACCCTAATGGATCATTTGGATCTACAAGCTCTATTATCTGAATATCCATGAAATATCTACAAACAATGAAGAAATATAAATTAATTGACAATTTTAGGAACATACATATATATAAGAGTTATTACAATAATATAATATAGAACATACGTTATGTTTAATTAGGTTGTTGATCATATACATATATTCCTTTACAATCACTTCGAGTCCATGACGAAGAATCATCATCATCAATTAGATCATCACGTATATTAGGCAATTTATTTGAGAAATTACTAATATTGGTTAATGTATCAAGCATAGAGTCATCATCTTCTACAACATCGCAATGGTAAAACTCTTTTTGTGGAGGCATTAATACAACAGACCATCTTAGATTAATTTGATCACTCACGTAAAATACTTGTTTTACATGAAGTGCTAACATGAAAGGATCATCAGTGTGACTTATCCTGGATAAATTTACAAGGGTAAATCCAAAATCATCTATTTTATATCCAACATTGATAACATCTTCGACCCAATCACACAAGAAAACTGTTTCATGGAAGACCTCATAATCCAATTCCCAAATCTCTTTTATTATACCATAATATGTTCTATTAGAAAGTACAGGATTAGCATCTTTTGAACTGGCAAATTGCATAGTTTGTGCAACTATCTTCACCCCACTATTTTGATTTACTCGGACTTTGTCCCTAGCTTGAGTTGTAAACCTCAATCCATTTATTATGAAACTATAAAATGATTTGACATCGAATTTTAGCCCATGTACAAGCCATTGTAAACTTTCTAATATTTTATGACTGGGTTTCTTGAGTTCATCTCGAATCTATATATACAAAAACACAAATTGTGTTTAGAGCAAAGTTTTAAAACATTGAATAGATCTAGGAAGATACATGCATGAATTTTTGTTTGTGACACTTACATGGTTGCGAAACCAAGTAATAAGCTCTTGCTTATGTTCATCATACAACCATTTTTCTCCTCCTTTTTTTTATAACGAGGATCGATCTTCAATAAGTTTAAATGCATCCTGTAATGTTATTAAATATATATTAAGTTATATATCATCATTAACAGTTAAATAAAAAAATATTTTTGCAATCATGAAACAATGAACATCACTTACTCTATGTACGGTTGTGCCTCATTGAATAATTTACCAAAATGATTCGGTGTGCTTTTTCCCATCGAATCCGATCAATAAATAATTTCTTACTTCCACCAAGCATAGGGTTACCTACTTGGATCATGTGACGTTCTAAGAACAACTTGTGCATAGGATTCCCAATTTTAGTGCAACCACTAAAGTATTCAGAACAAAACTCAATGGCCTCTTCAGTAATGTAGCATTCCACCATGCATCATTCAGGTCGATATCTATTATTTACATATCCTTTAAGGACTTACATATATCTCTCAAAAGGATACATCCACCTTAAGTAAGTAGGACCGCATAATTGAACCTCTTGAACTAAATGAACACATAAGTGAATCATTATATCAAAGAAAGAAGGAGGAAAATATTTTTCAATTAGACACAAAGTCAACAATTTCTTTCTGTAAAGAATTTAACTCGCCAATTGATATATATTTCTTGCATATTGTATTGAAGAATGAACAAAGCCAAATTATTGATATTCGAACATGTTTTGGAAGAATTGATCTAATAGAAACTGGTAATAACTGTTGCATTAAGAAATGATAGTCATGTGATTTCAATCCATACAATCTCTTATCGGTGATAGACACAAAATTTCTTAAGTTGGATGAGTAACCATCAGGAACTTTCACACCCTTCAAACATTTACAAAACACATCCTTCTCTTTTGTTGACATTGTATATGATGTTGGTGGTAAGTATGTTCGATTCTTATCATTTTCCACCCTTGGTTCCAATTCAGGTCGTATGCCTAGTTTTTTTAAATCCAATCTTGCTTTAATTCCATCCTTTGTTTTTCAAGGTATATTAAGTAAAGTACCAATCAAGCTCTCACATACATTCTTCTCAATGTGCATGACATCTAAGATGTGACGAATGTGTAGGTCTTTCCAATAAGGTAATTCCCAAAATATTGATTTTTTTTCAACAACCATGGTAAGTCGGTTCAAACTCTTTTTCATTTTCACCCATTTCATTAGTTGGCCTCTTTCGTTTCCCTACCTTAATGAGTTTTTTTTTTCATCTTTCTACCATCGAATGGTTTCTTTTGGTATCTAAACTTGTGTCCAGATGGAAAAAAATCTTCTATGTCTTCTATAAGACATCTTTCGTCCATGAACAAGATAAGTTGCAGAAGTTCCATCACTACATTTAGGACATCCCTTATAACCTTTTGTTGCATGTCCTGATAAGTTTCCATATGCAGGAAAATCATTAATTGTCCATAAAAGGATCCCCTTCAAGTTAAAGTATTCTTTTTTATGTGCATAGTAAACATTTACACCATCATTCCACAACGTCTGTAAATCATCTATTAGAGGCTGCAAATATACATCAATATCAACACCGGGTTGTTTCAGTCCTGAGATCAATAATGTTAACATCATGAATTTCCTTTCATACACAACCAGGGAGGAAGGTTATATGTTACCATAATTACTGGCCAACAACTATATCTACTATTGAGGGAACTATGTGGATTAATTCCATCAGCAGTAATGGCAAGACGAAGATTGCACGAATCAGATGAAAATTGAGGAGATAAATTATCTACTACTTTCCAATTTGGAGAATCACAAGGATGACATAGCACCCCATCATCAGATCGATTATCTGAATGCCAAGTCAACATCTTTGATGTATATTTACTATTGAACAACCTTTGAAAACGATGAATCAGAGGAAAGTACCAAAGAACCTTTGTACCATGCTTCCATCTCGATTCTTTACACATAGGACAATCATGGAATGTCTCATATTCTTTTCTATAAGGAATGCAATCATTAGGACAAGCGTGAATCTTATGATATTCCATGCCAAATCGACTAAGAGATTTCTTCACTTCATACATTGAATATGGAAATTCAATACCCTCAGGAAACATATCGACTAGTAGATTTAGTAATTCTGTGAATCCCTTGTTAGGAAAACCATGTTTTGCCTTCACATTGTACAAATGAACCAATCCCGACATTTTAGTGTATTTTTTGCATTTTGGATACAACGCTTTTTCGGCATCTTCTATAAGTTTATTAAAGGTTTCGGGATCATCCTCGCGTAATTCATCTTCAACACCATGAAACATATTTTCTGTCTGTACATTATGATAAGATGTATATAATCCACTCACATTCTTATTTATCTTTTCCCCATGAGTATTATCAATATTTTCTCCATGATCATACCAACATTTATAGCTCAATAGAATACCATTACGGATAAGGTGATACTTAACCTCATCAAATTCATAAAATCACTCATTTTTACATTTAACCCATGGGCATTGAATCATACTACTTCCAGTATTACTATTTCTACAAGAAAATTTCATGAAACTTTCAACACCAGAAATATAGTCTTGCTCAATTCTACACTTTGACATCCAAGATTTGTCTATTTTCTATTAATGACATTAATTAAACATATTACTTAATTATGTATACAATGAATATATTTCAAGTATTATTATATATAAATTTCATAATTATTAGAATATATATCAAAACATACGTAATGCAAAACAATTATCATTTTAATCATTTTACAAAACCATTTCTATACAAATTAAAAAATAAGCAATATGTTAGCATGAATATATAAAAACCAATCACACACTTTGGTTGATTCTAATTTCTAAGCATGTTACTATATCATAATTAAAAAGTAATATTAATTATACGTATATAAATAAATTTGTGCACGCATAGTAAACCCACAACATTTCAGATATTAGTTCAACATAAAATAAGTCAAACATAATAACAACCAAAATAAAAAACATACCTAAATCAAAAATTTAAGCAAAATATAAAACAAACTGAATAATAAGCTACAAAATTCTACTTAATAAAATATAATTATTTATAATATATAAATAAATTTATCCACGCACAGTAAATATATATAAACCATCAAACCCACAACATTTCAGATATTAATTCCACGTAAAATAAGTCAAACATAACAAACAAAATAAAAAACATACCTAAATCAAGAATTTATACAGAAAATGGGTATAAATGTTTTTAATATTTTTCTCAAACAAATAGTACAACTGAAAGATAATGTGAGAAGAGGAATATAACATACAAATGACGTTACAAATGCTGGCAGGAGGTGGCCGGAAATTTAGAAAGAAGGTGGCACACGGTGTAGATTTTGGGAGAAAATGGAGAAGAGTGAGGAAGAAATTGGAGGAGAGAGAGGAAGAAAAATGGGTTATGCATAAAAAATGAACCGAATTTGGATATATTAGGTGGATAGCGTTGGTTGACTTGGAGAACCGATGCTACGTCACGTGGATAGCATCGGTTCTCCACGTCAACCGATGCTATCCACGTGACGTAGCATCGGTTCTCCACGTCAACCGATGCTATCCAAGGCTGACATTTGTTGTGTTCTTTTAATTTAGAGTAGAAATACTTATCACTGAGGCCTTAAATTAATTAAGGAGTTGAATTCTTCTTTAATTTTAGTGTACTTCTCCTTACTTACCGTCTGAGGCTTTTGTTTTGGAATGTTAAAATACTCCATAGAACCATCATATTGACTACCTCCCCTAACACGACCAAGATGCTCGCGTCCGAATGAATGATATAAAGCATCTCTCCCAAGCTCTTCCATTATTTCACCCCTTGATATTTTTTCTTGAACAGCTAGCTCTCTACAAATAATAAAGCACACAAACATATATATCATTCATTAATTTTTTAATCTATCAATCTGACGTAGTGTCGGTTCTCCATGTCAACTGATGTTATCCACGTGACCTAGCGTCGGTTCGCCACGTCAACCGACGCTATCCACGTGACGTAGCGTCGGTTCGCCACGTTAACCGATGCTATCCACATCACATAGCATCGGTTAACGTGGCGAACCGACACTATCTACATGGATAGCGTCGGTTATCCACATCAACCGATGCTACGTCCAACGTGGATAGCGTCGGTTCTACACTGAACTGACTTTAAATTCATTATAAGTCGGTTTTTTCCAAAAACCAACTTTACACAGCGACTTAAATACCCTTTTTGTAGTAGTGAATAGCATCCTATATTTTTCATCTTGTCTGAGAAAGGCTTGCATACGAGCCTTCCAGTAACGGTAATTATACCCATCAAAGAGTGGGGGTCTAATAGATGACCCACCTTCTTTTATTTTTTCCATAAGTAGAAATGTGTCTCCCTAAGGATCAAACTCACTAAGTGTGTCTAGTGTTTCTTCTGATAAAAATTGAAAGTTTATAAATTACGAACCTAATTAACCTAGAGGCAAGTGAATAGGTTATTTTTAATTTTTAACAACTTATAATTTAATAACCTAAACAAAGCAATCAGACATGCAATAACGTGAAAGAATAAACTACAGAAATAAAGAATAACATACGATATTTTTAGGTGGATTATAATAACACGCGATATATATTGCCTATATATTTGGCCAACCTTAACTGGCACCAATGTTCTAATGATAATAAGATTTCATTTATTTTTGGTAGCTTGGTTTTTTTTCAGCAGCTTGTGATTGTTTCTCCTTCGATAGTTTTTCTTCTATTTAACCACACCCTTTTCAACTTGAATGTATCTATATATCTATAGATAATAATCATAACCTAGTAGTATTAGGGTTAGATATATTTTGGGCTTAATTCTTCAAAGCCCATTAAAAACATTAATATTATAAAAATATCATTTTTAAAACACATCTTAAAAACTATTCAATTAGTAATTTCATAAATTTATTTAAGTTTAATTTCAAAAAACATTAATATATAGTCGAAGTATGACTATGTGGAACTTGAACATTTACTCGTCTTTTCTTGATAGACTTGATAGCAGGCCTAAAAAAGTTTACATGTAAATATTTTATCTACGAAAATAGCCATCACTTATAGTCCTTATAGGTTTTCTTAAAAAACTCTTTTTCGAAGTCATACATGAATGAAGAGAAAGCCACATACTTTCAATTTCTACTTAAGTTATTCAATTTAAGAAATAAAAATAAATATATGACAATTTATTACATCTAAAAATCCTAGGATTCAATGCAAAGTATTCTCACAACATAGAAAGATAATGGCTCAAAATATTCTCACAAGGTAGTCTCCACTCTTTTATTCCTAGACATCAATTTTGGGCTATTGAAATTTCAACATTTTATCATGAAATACAAATTATGACAAAACTAACTAATTATCTCATTACTCCATGAAATATTCAAGAAATTAATCTAACAATATATAAACTTAATCATTTAGTTAAAATTAACTAAAAGAATGGTAATTTTGCAAGAAAAATTTGAAAATTAATATAGAAATTCCTAATCTAATAAATTAATGCATATAAAACGAAGTAAAAATGTAAAAATGTGAACATTATTTTAAATAAAAAATTTAAATTAGCTAAATTTACAAATATATAACGTTTACACTCCAATGTAAAACTTACATTGCCCTTAATGTAACAATCATAAATTAAAGAGAAAAAATAAATAGTAGAAAAGTTATCCATTTGGTGAACCTGTTCAAGTATTGATTTGGAATTGCAAGTGCATCTATCATTCTATATATTTAAATTTACATAGATAGAATACCGTGTATTTCTCTCAAATTTTAACAAACAGTTATAAAATTAACAATTTAAACAATGTTCACAAGACAGGAAACAAAAATAAATAACATAAAACAAAAAATATAAAAGTGACAATTAAAACAAAAGAAACAATATTACCTAAAATTTATGGGTTGTCCCCCATCTGGTGCCAATTTAATGTTTTAACAAAACCCTTCTTAGGGGGATTTCCATTTTAAGAATTTATATACTCAATTCCCCCCTCATCATTAAGTTTATATCAGTATGTGCTTGAAAGTGTACAATCTTTTCCCAAGGATTGTCATTGGAAAACTCCCTTAATAGACATAAACAATTGTTTTAGTAGAGGCCTACCAATAAGTACCTTGTGTTCCTTGTTCAATTTCAGATTTCTTGTACAAAAGCAATAAGAAATTTACAAGTATGATAAGGTTGTTTGCCTATACAATCAAATCATTATACTATGCCATTTTCATATAATAGAAATTTCTCTGCTAGTTTTAGGGACATGATTGTGGGTTTTAGATCACCCATTCCTAGATACAAGTATATTGAATAAGGCATTAAATTTAAACTTGTACCTACATCCAGTATAGAATGTGTGCATTGTGTTCCTTGTTTAATTTCAGATTTATTGCAAAAAAAAGTAATTACAAAATTTACAGGTATGATAAGGTTGTCTACTTATACAATTAAATCATTATACCATACCTTTTGCATGTAATAGAAACTTCTCCACTACTTTTAGGGATATGATTATGGGTTTTAGATCACCTACTCTTAGCTATATGTATATTGAATAAGACATTAAATTTACACTTGTACCTACACCCATTATACCAGGTGCCTCCTTTTTATCACTAACGATGATATTAAAATTTTCAGAATTTTAAGAGGTAGCTTTAAAACCTTTTTTTATTAATTCTATAACTAATCTAATAATGAGTACTAAATAAAAAAAATAAATTACTAACAAATATAAATTAAAAATAAAAATAAATTTAAAATAAAATAAATAAGAGAAAATAAATAAAGAGAAACAAATAACAAAAATAAATAAACTTAGTAGATAATTAAACCAAAATAGTTAGAAAAATGTAAACTAAGATATTTTTAAATTTTTTTATTTTTTTAAAATTGAATTTCTTTTTTCAGTAAACAATTAATGGTAATATGAATTTTTTAGATTTTTATCCTTTTGAAATTTTTGTATCTTTTTATATCACAAGTCAACTTAACAAAGGAGACATTAAATTATTAGATATTTTTTTTTTACCTTTTTTAAGATTATTTATTTATTTATTTAAGATTCTTTTTTCTTCTGAATTTGAATTTTAACTTGAAATTAAGATCTCATTATTATTATTATTATTATTATTATTATTATTATTACTTTATTATTTTTTTAAGCCAAATAATAAATGAGATTTTAAGTTTTCTTTGATTTTTAATTTTTTAAATTTAATATCCCTTTACTGCCTTTTTTAAATAATATAAAATATTTTTTATTTTTATTTTTTACTTAAAAAAATAAAAGAAAATTTAAAATTTAAAATATCTAAAATTAATTAATAACCAAGATATTCTAAGATTTCAAATAAAAAGTACAATATTTACAACACAAATGTTTTATATGAATTTAATAATAAAATTTTAAAAAACGCTATTCCTACCCGACAACGGTTTCAAAAACTTAATAATGTTAAATTATCGAGTGTTAAGCTAATGTCATCCCTAACAACGACGCAAAAACTTAATTATGTTAAATTATTGAATTTTTTAAGTTAATACTATTCTCTAACAATGATGCCAAAAACTAGATAATGTTAAATTATCGAGTTTTCAAGCTAATATCCTCGGTGACAATGATGCCAAAAACTTGATGCACAAGTTGTTGCATACAAATATTTTTTGAATTATAAAACAGCTCGTAAATGCATGAATCACCTAAAGAAAATGATAAGCATACTTTCAAGGTAGTTCTGAAGGCATATCACGTGATTTTTTAAATAATTCAACAAATTCTTAAAAATGATAAAAATAACTCAAACATCATGTCAAGTTTGTTTTGGTTACAAAATCTAATCAAATGACATAAAAATAAATATAGATTCAATAAAAAAAATTGGAAAATAAACATTTATCATGTAGTAGAGAAGTTATGGAATACATTGGTTAGTTAATTAGGATAGTAAATATATGAATTAAGATTATTGATTGTCCTTTCTTTATGAGAAAATATCCTAAGACAAGGATAAAATTCTTTATTAAGTACTTGCCACCTTTGGTGGAGCCCACACATTAATTCTTAAATTCATTATATTTCTTTTCGAAGAGATTAACAAATCATTTAATTACCACATTTAGTGGTGCCACCACATGAAATTCTTATTAAGGTGTCTAAGTTAAATTTATGATTTAAGCATCTGAAAACTAAATTTCAAATTTTAAAACTACTATGAACGATATATCGTTAATATATGTTTCAATAATAATTCTTATAAAAATCCTTAAAATAGAGTTCTCTAATGATCTAAATAATTAAACCAAAACCTAAGATTTGATTTTAAATCATATTGAAATAATTAATTCCTAAATATAACTTTCATGTTTATAAAAATGTTCACCTACTTTAATATTTTACAAACATAACAACATCACTAACATCTCATAATATTTATAACTAGACATGCATATTTTAATAAATAACTAATAAATTAAACATATAGCAGGTAAAAGAGCACATAAACATTTGAATATACCACAATTGTATCTTTACATCATCTTAGTTTCATTTTTATTCAGGAAAACCTCCAAAAAGATTACCAACATCATTTATTGAATTGAAACTAAAGTTACTACATAAACTAGAATTGTTCAACTCTCAAATGAGAAAAGAACTTTCAAACTACTTAAAAGAAAAGCTAAGAAAGCTTAATGGAAAATTAAGAAACTAAAAGGATAAGGCTCTAAGGGATATATTTTTACAATGCAATTAAGGTCCAATTTATACGTGCTTAAAAGGATGAAAATATGGATCAAAAGATTGGCATCACATCACATATTTCTTTCACACTACAGCATACACAAGCTATACACAGCTAGAAATTGATCCATTTTACTCGTTTCATAGCACACAATATTTCCATGTCATGGCCTGGAACAAGTTCTAGGATGCATGATTCTTACTCCTTTAGCTTGGCACTGCAGAACCATAAATTTGCACTCTACGACCCCATTAATCAGATCAACTTTGAATTCATATTTTATTATATATCTTTCTTCATTGTTTTGGAACATATGTAATGTTTTACACATGTTATCTATAAAGCATTAAAGTTGTAATAGAGTGCTTTTAGATATATTCTTCAAGGATTGATATATTATATCTCTTTGAAGATAAAATACCTGAAAATTAATAAAACATACCCATATATTTCTAAAAGATAGATTTGTTTAAAAATTATAGTAAAACTAAGTAAATATAAATCTATTTAATCATTTAACATACATAAAGTCTTAATATATTTAGTTTTTTAAAGCACTCATCCAAATAGTATATGAAAAACCTCCAAACAAATCAATCTAAGCTATTTATTAAATCAAAAATAACTACTATATAAGCTAAATTTGTTCAATTCTCAAAATTGAAAGAAGAACTCTGAAACTAAGAAGACTAAGAAAAATCAAAAAAGGAAAAAGGAAAAAAAGAGAATAGTAGCTACTGTGGGAATATTGTAAAGGGGTGGTTGAGGCGCAATTTATAGGGTGGAAGACATGGAAAAAGAGGAGGTGAAAATGGATCCTAGTTTTGAAATTAATGGGCATCGTAACATACATTATTCCACCACAGTAGTATGAATTTATTTTGTATGCACTGAAATTCTAACTTGATACAAGCTTGATTGGAGCATACATAAGGCTTATACAATTTTCCACCATCGTGGTACACACCAAGCAACATGCTTCCAACTTCTTTTTGTTTCACCACTTACAAGCTTGGATGGAACATATGTAAAGCTTACATGTGGTCATTCTTTATTATTCTTTGGTTGCAATTAAGTGCCTTTAGGTACAAATTTTTAAGTTCTTTTCAGTCGAATAATTTTGAAACCAAAAATACTTGAAATATAACTAAACATAGCCATGATTCCAAAAACATAGACTTGTTCAGATAATAATAGAATTATGCAAATGGAAATCTATTTTTACATATATTTTGCATAAAATTTAGTGCTTTTTAAGCACTTTTACTAGCAAGGAATATTTTCTCTCTCTTCTCTTCAGATGCATTGCAACATTAAGAACAATGTAGATTTTATGTTGCGGGTGGGAGTTTAAACAAAATTTCAGACACAATTTTTCAAATTTGTTTTATTTTTATTTATTTTTTGAGTGTTTTGAATCAATTTATGCGTCAATGCTAGGAATACAATTGTGATAACTTTAATGCCTAGAGGACTCTAAATTTTACTTCAATTAAATAATTATTTAAATGTGAATTAAACCTAGTGTGAAACTCTTGTGGTTGGTGGTAAGAATGATTTAGTAGTCTAAGTACTTAGGATTGTTTTGTGTGTGAATACTTCATAGATATATTTATGGTCTCAAAAAATCTAGAACTTAATTGAAAATTACTAAAGATGAAATCTTTAAATACAATGCTTTGGAAAGGATTTAGGCCATTTTTGGAATGTTTATGCCTTAACTTACCACTTGTATATTTATCACTTTTGTGCTTTTGAGCTTATATGAATTATAAAAAATTTCCTTTCTTTAACATGTAATGATCTACCCTTTTTTGAACCAAGAAATATATTATCTTACCCATTAAATCTATAAGACTTCAAATAAACACATATTTGATAAGACTCTACAATGAAAATTTCAATAAAAATTGACTACAACCCCAAAAATATTAAAAGTAACAAGTTAAGGTTTGTAGAAAATTGATTTTAAAAGTAAAAAGGATGAAAGGTTAATAACTCAAATTTTTATCTCTTTAGTTATAAAAAGAATAAAAATTGAGAAGAAGAGAAAAAGAGAAAAAGAAAGTGAAAAAGAATGAAAGAAGAAAAAAAGAGTTTAGTGATATTTGATACAATGTGAAATTGTACCCATAGTGTAATTAACAATGGATATGAAGGTAAACAGTGGCTAGATGAGTTAGGTAACATATGGATCTATTTTAGAACTTAAAATGGTGGTTGTTGTCTCTTTTGGAGAACATAAAATGTGCAAGCATATATGGTCACAAGTAATAAAATTTGATAAGTAAGATATCGTTCCGACGGAGATTTATTACTACAGTTTGTTGAGTACAAAAATTATCTCTCTCTGATTTTATCCAAAATGATCGTTGATTGGAACAAGTTAAGAAAAGAGTTTAATAACAAAATAAAAGAAATCTAGGATTGCAATTTTTCACCAAATTAATCAACTCAAATCATGTTATTTTCTTTTGATTTATATTTTTTAGTACATTTAATTTGTCAACCGAAAACTTATAATTTTATCCATACATCTCTTCCGAGCTCCGTATAAACACACCTCATTAAATTAATTCACTATATTCCTATGAGAATTAAATTCACCGAGATTCATTACGTTCTAAGTTCTCAAATGGCCACACATACAATTAGGGTATATTCCTATCCTTCATCATACATGTCATTCTATCTATGAGCAATATACACGAAAATGCCTCTTCCAAGTTTATTTATGTGCAACGGATCATTTGATAAAATTCGTAAATAATCAAAAGCATTAAGCACAAAATAGAATAAACAACTCAAACGTCTTATAAATCGTTCAAAAATAATTAAAATAAAAGCATCATAAATTTAGATCAAATGCAACCCTAGAAAAATTAAATTACTTCATAAATTTAAAATAAAAATTACAACAGTTTCAGAAAAATAAGATGAATAACACAGAAAATTAAAACATCTCTTAGCACAAATATTTGGCAGAGGCAGAACATAACAGAAGCCAAAAATGGCTTCTGCGTGTTCCACAGTCAAGAACCGAACAATACAAAAAATCTCAAAAACTAAACTCCAAAAAAAACCCTTTAACTCTATCATAATATCCCCTATTTATAGCTAAAAAAATACATCTGAAATAATACATTTTTTTTTCAAAAACGCGTAAAAATATTGCATCGAAAATAAAATTGACGTGTATCGATATTCGATATCGAAAATGAATTTTAATTCACGCGTGAGACACAAAACAGAGGTGCCGCTTCTGATTTTTTTTAATTCAAAGTGCATGCCACGTGTTAGCGTCTAATTCGCTGCAAGGATTAATAAGGACACGTGGTGGAATTTCATTGGCTGCGGTAAACGATTGCACGTGGATCAACTACACGGGAAAATGGCGCGAGGGACATGGGAGACAACGGTTGCAACGTGGGCGTGATCCTGCGCTTTCACGCTCATCGTAACATGCCACGTGTCAGAATATTATTTGCTGGAAGGAAAAGTGGGACAAGTGGCAGCTTGCGATTGGTAGAATAACCGAGCGCACGTGGATCGACCACATGGGAACTAAGGCACGCAAAGGTGGGGGACAGCGGCTGCAACGCTTCAAACACATGGGTCCCACTTGCACGCCGACCTACGCAGTAGGTGGGCCCCACTCGGTACCAAGCGGCGTGTGGATTAGGGCGCGTGGACTTCTTTTCACCTTTGCAGAAATTAAACTTTAATTAATTGCATTTTGACCCACAAATTTAATTCAAATTACATTTTCAACTTTCCCTAATTACAATTAAGCCCTTTTCTAATTTAAATTAAATTCTAAAACTTTTATTAATTAAAATTAAGCCCAATATTAATTTAAATTGCAATTAGGAACTCTTTTATTTGAAATTATATTTGTGGACATAAATTAGGAATTAAGTAAGTTTTCGATACAAATTATTTAATTTTCTTAAAATATAAAAAAAAACAGTAAATACTAATTTATTAAACTAAAAATATGAAGAACATAGCAATTATAATTAATAAAATAGATGAAAATAACTATGTAAACTATAGTTATAAACACCGCCAAACTTAAGTTTTTGCTAGTCCTTGAGCAAAAGAAAAGAAATAAAATAAAGATAATTGTATTTAAAATAGTGATTTTCAAAATATTTCTTTTTAGTCATTCAAAATTACATAACTCAAAGAAATAAAAGAGTTTTATCTAAGTATCAAAATCAATTTAAAAATGTATTACATTTTCACAATAAACTTTAGTGTGTGTGTATGTAGTCTTTTCATTTTTCATCACATGCAATCCGGATCAGTTTATGCAAATATAAAATCAAACAGATTTTAATGAAATCACAAATCTCATACGTTTATTTTTCATTTCTCTCTCCACTAATGTAGACAAATACAACCAAAAATCAATAGGATTTTATTAAGCTTGTAATGTATGGCTTAGGTAAAGGTACGATAAAGGATATATTTAGCTCAATTTTTCCTAAACATGTCATTTTAGGATTGAAACAAGAGATCTTCTATCATCACAATAAATATTTCCCAATTTGGGATTTAACATCACATACAATAACCTTTTTTTCTTTTTTTTTCATTTATGTTTTTTTTTTCTTTGCATTTTTTTTTCTTTTCTGTTTTTTTTTTATCTTTTCAGAATCTATTTTTTTTTCAATATCCTCTCTTTTTTCCGATATATCATTAAATATTTACTAACAATTGTCACATGTTAGTGAGATAAGAAAAATAAATATATCTGCATATATATATATATATATATATATATTTAACTAGGCTTTTGAAATGAAATAAAAATATATATATAAACTTTGAAGCTCAAAAGGGGTATACTATGGATAAAGCATGTGAAGGTAGATAGAAAGGCTCAAACGATCCAAAGATGGCCTAAATCATTTTCACCCAAAACCAAGCTACACCGCCACCTTCTTTCTAAATTTCCGGCCACCTCCAACCACCATTTGCAACTTGGTTTTTGTGAGTTATATTCCTCTTCTCATTATCTTTCAGATCGACTATTTTTTTGAGCGAAATACTAAAAAATATTTATACCCATTTTTTGTATAAATTTCTGATTTAGGTATGTTTTTTTATTTAATTTTCTTGTTATTATGTTTGACTTATTTTATGTGAAAATAATATCTGAAATGTTGTGTGTTTGATGTATTATATATATTTACTGTGCGTGGATAAATTTATTTATATATTATAAATAATTATATTTTATTAAGTAGAATTTTGCAGCTTATTATTCAGTTTGTTTTCTTCTTTGTATAAATTTTTTATTTAGGTATGTTTTTTATTTTGCTTTTTATTATGTTTGACTTATTTTATGTGGAAATAATATCTGAAATGTTGTGGGTTTATTGTGCATGGATAAATTTATTTATATATAAATAATTATATTTTATTAAGTAGTGAATAAAGGAAAAATAATATGTTTTGTTAAATTTGTAAGAAATTATATTGGGGTAAGAGTTATACGTGTTATCTATTGACTCTTAAAAAAATTATAAATATATATTTATAAATTCAATAATTTAAATAATATATATATATATATATTAATAAAAATCAAATAATAACTAAAAACTAAGTAGTATTATTATTTTTATTTATATATGCTACTTATGTGTTAAAATGTTAAATATGTTACTATAGTAGTCCCTATATACTTCTATAGAATGTTATATACGTATAATTAATATTAATTTTTAATTATTATATAGTAACATGCTTAGAAATTAGAATCAACCAAAATGATTGGTTTTTATATATTCATGCTGGCATGTTGCTTATTTTTTAATTTGTATAGAAATAGTTTTGTAAAATGATTAAAATGATAATTGTTTTGTATTGTGTATGTTTTGATATATATTCTAATAATTAGGAAATTTATATATAATAATACTTGAAATATATTCATTGTATACATAATTAAGTAATATGTTTAATTAATGTCATTAATAGAAAATGGACACATCTTGGATGTCAAAATGTAGAATTTAACAAGACTATATTTCTAGAGTTGAAAGTTTCATGGAATTTGCTTGTAGAAATAGTAATACTGAAACTAGTATGATTCGATACCCATGTGTTAAATGTAAAAATGAGTGATTTCATGAATTTGATGAGGTTAAGTATCACCTTATCCGTAATGGTATTCTTTTGAGCTATAAATGTTGGTATTATCATGGAGAAAATATTGATAATACTCATGGGGAAAAGATAAATAAGAATGTGAGTGGATTACATACATCTTATCATTATGTACAGAAAGAAAATATGTTTCATGGTGTTGAAGATGAATTACGCGAGGATGGTCACAAAACCTTTAATAAACTTATAGAAGATGGTGAAAAATCATTGTATCCAAAATGCAAAAAATACACTAAAATGTCGGGATTGGTTCATTTGTACAATGTGAAGGCAAAACATGGTTTTTCTGACAAGGGATTCACAGAATTACTAAATCTACTAGTCGATATGTTTCCTGAGGGTATTGAATTTCCATTTTCAATGTATAAAGTGAAGAAATCTCTTAGTCAATTTGGCATGGAATATCATAAGATTCACACTTGTCCAAATGATTGCATTCTTTATAGAAAATAATATGAGACATTACATGATTGTCCTATGTGTAAATAATCGAGATGGAAGCATGGTATAAATGAGAGTACAACACATAATAAAGGTGTGTCTGCAAAGGTTCTTTGGTACTTTCCTCCGATTCCTCGCTTTCAAAGGTTGTTCAATAGTAAAGATACATCAAAGATGTTGACTTGGCATTCAGATAATCGATCTGATGATGGGGTGCTACATCATCCTTATGATTCTCCAAATTGGAAAGTAGTAGATAATTTATCTCCTCAATTTTCATATGATCCGCACAATATTTGTCTTTCCATTGCTACTGGTCGAATTAATCCACATAGTTCCTTCAGTAGTAGATATAGTTGTTGGCCTGTAATTATGGTAACATACAACCTTCCTCCCTGGTTGTGTATGAAAAGAAAATTCATGATGTTAACATTATTGATCTCAGGATCGAGACAACCCGGTGTTGATATTGATATATATTTGCAGCCTCTGATAGATGATTTAAAGACGTTGTGGAATGATGGTGTAAATGTTTACGATGCACGTAAAGAAGAACACTTTAACTTGAAGGGGATCCTTTTATGGACAATTAATGATTTTCCTGCCTATGAAAACTTATCAGGACATGCAACAAAAGGTTACAAGGGATGTCTTATATGTAGTGATGGAACTTCTGCCACTTATCCTGTTCACGGACGAAAGATGTCTTATAGAAGACATAGAAGATTTTTGCCATCTAGACATAAGTTTAGATACCAAAAGAAACTGTTCGATGGTGAAGAAGATCATGATCATGCAACTCGACCTTTGCGAGGTGTTGAGATATTAAGGCAATTGAATGGTATGACATTCAAACGATATGAAAAGATGCAAAAAAAAACTCACTAAGGTAGGGAAACGAAAGAGGTCAACTAATGAAATGGGTGAAAATGAAAAAGAGTTTGAACCGACTTACCATGGTTGTTGGAAAAAAAATCAAAATTTTGGGAATTACCTTATTGGAAAGACCTACACATTCTATGGGATAAGGCCAAATCTACACAGTCTATAGCACAGAATTATGACTTGAAAAATATTTATTTTTCCATGCTTTCTTCATTCTATGGGCTGCCTAATGAAGATTCTCTTTCCTTCATTAGAGACTTCTATACCATAGTCCAAACCATCCCCCTCTGTATTCTAATTGAGGATCAACTTAGAATGAGGTATTTCCCCTACACTATGAAGGATAAGGCCAAATCTTGGTTGATGTCACTCCCTCTCGGTTCTCTGATAACCTGGGAGGACGTTTACAACAAATTCATAGAAAAACACTATTCCACTAAAAAAACATCAAAGTTGAGAGCAAAGATTTCCACTTTCTCTCAGATGGAAGAAGAACCATTCCATGAGATCACAAAATCAGTATCTTATGTATGTCCATTTGGTTACTTTTGGCCTACATTGTTTAGAGAGGCTTGCATTTATGAAAAAAAATGTGATAGATGCCAAAGGATAGATAATATTTCTAAAAGAGATTAGATTCCCCTTTATAATATACTTGAAGTGGAACTATTTAATGATTAGGGCATTGAATTTATGGGACAATTCCCTTCATCCTATGGTAATCAATACATACCAGTAGGTGTGGATTATGTATCAAAGTAGGTAGAACCTATAGCCAACAATAAATTTGATGTGAAATTTGTCATGAAATTTCTAAAAAAAAACATTTTCACTAGATTTGGGACTCCTAGGATCATTGTTAATGATGGAGGTAATCACTTTTTCAATAAAGCCTTTAATTCTTTATTGTCTAAGTATAGGATTAAGTATAAGGTGTTTGTCTCTTATCATCCCTAAACAAGTGGGAAAGAAGAGGTGTCCAATAGACAGGTGAAAATAATTTTGGAGAAAAAAGTAAATAATTCTACAAAAATTGGGTCTCTAAGTAGATGATGCTTTGTGGGTGTACAAAAATGCAATTAAAACACCAATTGGTTATAGGCTAGTTGATGGAAAGGCATGATATCTATTGGTGGAATTGGAACACAAAGCATATTGCTCATTAAAAATTTGAATATGACCATGGATGCAGCTAGTGAGAAAAGGATGCTACAAAAAATGTTCTAGATCAGCTACAATGGAATGCTTATGAGAATGCCAGGCTTTACAAAGAGAAAAAAAATCGCATGAAAAGAAAATTATGCACTGTATTTTTGCACTGTGATAGAAAGTATTATTGTAGAATTCAAGATTTAAATTGTTCCTAGAAAAACACAAGAGAAGATGGTGAGGCCTATTCAATATCACTTATGACGATAAAGAACAACCCTTGGTTAATGAATATAGAGTGAAGCACTTTCATAGAGATAAATTACCAAATGAAACATCTATGATATTCTTGATGACTACATCATAGAAGCTGATATGACTGTCTAGCCAAGGATGTTAAATATGGTGCTTATTGAGAAGAAACCTAACATTATTTTATATTTTTTTTATGTTTTGTAAGTGAATAAATGTAAAGGGAAATGGCATAACAAGATTGAGCATTTTCAGCGACAGATGTGGTTTGCGAAGGCTAAGAGAGTTTTCTTTTCTTTCATATTTTTAAGGGTTGGGGGACATTGTTCTCTACTTTAGTGTTTAGTATGCATTTTAATTTTTTAGGATGTTTTTTTTTCTTTTTTTAGGATGTTTTTAATCATGATTTGTGTGGAAATTGATGAATACATGGAAACTAAATGCATGCATATTGGATATGAAACATATGAACCCAATGATAGAATTGGTTATCATGATTAGGATAACGAACATAATATGCTAGTTAAGATACCTACATTAATCATGTGATATGCTTGCTAGTTTTGATTGGATTTATTCAAATTTTATGCATATGCTCATGATTGATTTTGGTTGTCATGTGCCCCTTACATATTGGTTGACTTGATGTAAGGCTTACATGTCTTAGTCTTTTAAGCTCTTAAGGTGTTATTTGAGTATGCCAAGTCTTGTGTCTTCGTGTGTTGACATGTTTATCTCTTTTGAAGCTAAAAACTAAAATATAACAAAACATACCAGTAATTCCAAACAAATAGATTTGCATAAATAATCAAATAAATATGCTATAATTGATAAGTGCTTGAAAAGTACTAATATTTCTTGATTTTATTGTATTAATTGTGATAAATAGATTTGATTAAGCATATTTGCATCAATATTTATGAAAATCTATATTGGCAATCACAAGTATGTTTTTTTTTATATTTTTGTTGTTTTAGCTTCAAAGTTGATAAATTTGTCAACACATGAAGAACAACACTTGAGGCACTCAATTTGTACATTATGAACTTAAAAAATATGGCATGTAAGCTTTACATGAAGAACCAACCAGTTGGTAAGGTGTACAAGGCACAATTGAAAAAAAGTCAAGTGTCTCGTGATGAGGATTATAGTGTGTCATGATATAGATTAAGTGGTGCCATAACAAGACCTATTCAGGATGACTTTGATGAAGCTGAACGTAATGTGTGCCGCGATGGTGACAAGGTTCTGTCGTGGAATGCCTATATTAATTTGTCCTAAAGCCTTCTATTCTCACCTTTCCCTATAAATACAAATAGTATTAACCGCTATGTTAATGTATCATATTAGTTTAATTTTTCTTTTCTCTCAGCCATCTATTCTTGTTTATTTTATAATTTTTAGTTTTAAACAAAATAGGTTAGATTCATAACAATAAAAAGACATATCTTTAGGAAGTTTTCTAGATCAAGGAGAACACAAAAGATATATGCATATTGAAGAATGCATTGATGATCAAGATCACAATTACGAAGCAGGACACACCATCTATCTTTAATTGGTATTGTAGATCTAATTTGTATTCATTTACTTTTATAAATAGATTGATCTTTTTTTGTATTTTTTTTATTTTATATATGAATGCTATTTTTAATCCACTAACCATAAAATTTAACCTGAGCATGCCTGGCTGATTTTAACTATGGGAATTTAATTTTGTTACCATGTTTATGAAGATTAATTTAGGTGAACATTTTTATGAAATATATTAAGTATATTTTCTTATTCAAGATCTGTTACAAACTTTATTATTCATTAATATATTGACATCGTATTTTTTATAATAGATTTAAAATATGAGAATTAGGTTTAGAAATTCCATTTAGATCTAATTTTGACATCTTGAATTAGAGTTTAAATTTGTGGCTTTGCCAAAAATATTGATTTAAATGGTTTTCTATTTCCTTAGGAATAAAGGATAATTTAATCTATCAGTTAATGATCTCTACTAAAATATATTAATTAATTTGATTAACAAAGAAACTGATCCCCACCAAAAGACTTTTTCATACGTGAAAAGAAAAATCAATAATCTGAATTTATATTTTTATTAACCTAATCAATTGTAAGCAAGTATGGTTAACTAGCTAATAATTCCTATAAATTCTCCACAATTGTTAATTTCATATCTACCTTGATTTGTTTGATTTGAACATATCTTTAGTAATTTTAAAACTTTATCATTGGATATACATTTCGCTTATTGTAAGAGATTTGTGCACTTGAAAACTTTTTATATATGTAGAATTTAACTATCAAGTTTTTGCACATCAATAATCAAACCTATTCATTTCATCTAAGTATAGTAAAGTTATAGAATATGAGTGTTTTTTAAACCCTTATTAGTTGACGAGGTGTTCGATAAGGGCTGCAACAAGTCGAGTGTTTTCTATAAATACCTATATTTGTAATCTTTGATTCAATTAAAAACATGGGGAAACTCTAGTAGTTTTAAAACTTGGATTTTTAAGTAAAAAAGTGAGACATAGATGTATCTAGGTAATACGTTGAGTGTGATTCCATATTATTGATACACTATGTGATTTTCAAAACTATTTTTTATGGGCTAATTAAATTCTAGTTAATAGTGAGACATAGATGTATCTAGGTATATGAGAATGGGATTCCAATTACCTTAGGTTGTATCACATATTAAACCATTAGTGATTATAGCACATCATGTGGTTGTGGGGTGATGAACGAAAACCGGCATCGCCGATTCCCGCAAATACTTTGGTTTTAATATTTATAAAACTCTCGCAAGTGCACGAATCATTTCGTAGAAAATGATAAGTATACTCCCAAGGTCGATCTAAGGAAGGAATGTATGTGGTTTTTAACTTATTATTCAACCTTTTAAAAACGAAATTAAATCCTAAACATCCTGTCACGATAGTTTGGTTTTTGTGTTCCTAATCTAATAACATAAAATAAAACATATATACAGATTAATTAAATATAATCTAAAATCATAAAAATAAACATAGATACAAATTCAAATAATTATCTAGAAATAAACATATATACGGATTCAATAAATGTTCATGCAAATTTTTATCATTTATATTAGCGGAGTATTTATGGATATAATAACTAAATTAATTATGCTTGCTCATATTAACTAGGTTATTAAAGATATAAATTGACATTTTATTGATTCTCTCTTTTTTATATAAATACCACCTTTGGTGGGGTTAGATATTCTTTGTTAACTAAACAAATCAATTAACACCTATGGGTGGGGTTGATAACTAATATGCTTAATTAAATTAATTCCTTTTTCTAAGAGATTGAAAATGAACCATTTAAATGCCACCTTTGGTGGGGTTAGACAATTTAAACATTATTCAAGGTGTCCAAATTAAACTTAAGAATTTAATTATCCGAGTACTAACTTTCAAGTTTTAAAACCACTATTGAAAACATGTTGTCAATACATTTTCACATAATAATTCTTATAAAAACTTTTGAAATAGAGTTTCACTCTAACTACCGGGCGATTGTACCAACAAATAAAAGAGCACTACTCTAAATTAGACCGGATAACTAAACCTTAAAATCTAATTTTCGGGTTTAAGTTTGTAATGAAAAATAATATATTTCTCTCTAACATTCTTAATATAAAATCTTGAATAAAAACAAAATCAATTCATTTTAAAGATTTTTACCTATTTAATATTTCGCAAGCATAACAACGTCGTTATTACATCATTTTTACTAAACAGCTAGCATAGTTAAATTTAACCACAGACAAGTTGAATATAACATGTAAGAATAAAGCATAAAAATAACTGTAAAGAAAATAAAATCCTTACAGAACTTCGACGCTATTCCCGTTGCTAGAAAACCTCCGAGCGGAATTTGCACTTCCATATATTGAAAAAATCTAAATTATTACAAAAACATTACAAGTTCCTCTCAAAAAGAGAAGAACACTAAACCTAAGAGAATTGAACTAAAAACTAAGAGAAAAACTAAGAAAAGCTTAGAAACTTAGAAAGAAACTAAGAGAAACTAAAAACTAAGAAATGAGAGAAAGAAAGAAGAGAGAAGTGAGTTTTGAAGGTGTGATTTGAAGTGAATGGAAGGGGGGTATTTATAGGTGAGGATGGAGAGAAAAAATGAGTAAAAAAATGTTAAAAAAATATTAAAAAATGTAAAAACGCGTATTGGACTTGCTGATGTCATCAATGACGTCAGCATGACGTCACAGGGGCGGCTGCACGTGAAAAATGGGGCGAAAACGCGTTGGGCGCGCGGATGGGCGGCTGCTGGGCGCTGCGCGCGCGCGCTGGGGCTGTCGCTGCGCGCAGCTCGGCGCGCGTGAACAGTGCCAGCGCGCTGCGTTGCGCGCAGCTGGGCATGCCAGCGCGCGCGGGCGCGCGCGGGATGGGGCGCGCGCGGCTGGGCGCTGGGGCGCGCGCGGCTGGGCGCTGGGGCGCTGGGCTGCGCGCACGGCCGGGCTGCGACGCGCGATTTCCGTCTTTTTGACATTTTTGACCTTTTCGACCCATTTCGTCCGATTTTTCCATGTTTGTTGACCTTTTCTCACTTATTTATTGATATATTTGTGATGTATTGCTTCAAATATTCCTCTTTAAGTCTTTACATTGCGTTTTTAAGCCAAAATACCTGAAAAACAATAAAAATACCCGTGATTCCGAAAAAGACAAATTTATATAAATATATGATAAAACATATAAATATATGTATTTTTAATCAATTAAGGTACATAAAATCATGGTTATTTTAGTGCTTTTTGAGCACTCATCACAACCCCCAACCAGCTTCTTGCTAGTCTCTTAGCAAGAGAAGCGATAAAAGCTAAAAATTAAACTATCCTAAATCACTTTCGTGGATTGAAACGGTTGCATTTAGCCTATGCAACAAGCCGTTAAACCCCTAGGTTGCCCTAGTGGACGAGTTTGAGTCTCGTGAGGGTTTTCAGTAATGATACCCACAAACATTGAACTAAATGTAAAGATAAAAACAATCAAATCAAAAATTAAAATTACAACACAATCAAAAATTAATTTAAGAGTAAAAGAACACAACATATCACAAAAATATCTCATACTTTTTAATCTCTTTTAAGATCATAATTAAAATCTCAAGCATAAGTTATTTTAATCTCTTTAAACAATCATGATTTTATTATAATAATTAGTCGAAAATCATTTTCATATTTCATTTCAAAAATGTATCAATTTAATTTTACCCAATTTCAGTGTCATGAATCAGTATTCGCTTCGACTCTATTCCTCACAAGTCAATACTCTCAAAGCACTGAATCCTATGGGTTCAAACACTCATACTAATTTATATGCGAAAGAGTTGATGTATAGAAATGAACTAATATGTTCGCATATGTATAAAGAATAAAGGCTCAAAGTGTTATTTTAACATTGATCTCATGAAAGGAATCGAATGTATAAATTATAAAGATATCATATACAAAAATTATTTTCATGCATAAATCAAACTCATTAAGAAAGAATTTCAAGATATATGCTTTAACAAATGAAGAAATTGCAATGACTTTTTAGGGAATTACTTCCTATATCTTTCTTTTGTAATTAGCCTTTACTCACAACTTTGTAGGCAATGTGGGTCATAGTATGTAGATGATACTATTTTTTTATCTCTCTATTTTTTTTTTTTTTTTTTTTTTTTTTTTTTTGAG
This sequence comes from Hippophae tibetana, assembly GCA_037013495.1. NCBI lineage: Eukaryota > Viridiplantae > Streptophyta > Magnoliopsida > Rosales > Elaeagnaceae > Hippophae > Hippophae tibetana. The sequence continues at coordinate 38,706,984 of CM072803.1, forward strand.
AGCAACCCATGTACAGATTGTACATTTTTTTGGATTTTGGTGAGTGGTTAATTTTTTTGGCTTTTCTGTTTGATCTTGGTTTAGGTAACCCCAGATATGTCTTTTTGTTTTTGTAACAGTCATGCATAAATGAGATATAAGCATATACTATCAATTTCTACTCAAATCATTTAATCTAAGCAAAAATAATAATCAAAAATATATGATACTCTATTAAGATGAGAAAAAAAATTCATACATTCAATGCTAATACCTATAGAGATCATCTAAACTTTTTGAATAAATAAGAAATGTGTTTGGAGTAGAAAAAATATATATTTCACTCTGAATAAAAGAAATTAGGCTCAAATTATATCTCACAAGGGTAGTCTCTACTAAAAAAAATTCATAAACACCGATTTTGGGTTTAATATAATTTCCACATTTTATCAAGAAATACTAGTTATGACAAAAACTAACTAATTATCAAAAATAATTACAAAATATTTCATGATATGTTTTCAAAAATTAATCTAACAGTACCAAAGACTTTAACTATTTACTTAAATTTGATTTAAAGATATGATACATTTTTGTGATAATTTTTTTTTTATATATATATATTATGGTAACTTTTCACCACCCCCAACCTAGAACTTACATTGTCCTCAATGTAACAACTGCAAATTAAAGATAAAGAGAAAAGAGGAGAAAGATTACCTATTTCTTGAGAATGTGTAAGTAGTAATGAAGAAATGCAGGTGCATCCATCATATTCATCATTAAAGTGTATACAGACAGATCGCTGTGAACTTCTAACATCTCAACAAATATTTTAGTTTTAACAATTTTAAAAATTATTCACATACAAGTAAACTAAAATAAACAATAAAATTAAGTAAATAAAACAAATAACAAAAAAATTACCTAACATGATGGGTTGCCTCCCATCCAGCGCTTAGTTTAACGTCTTAGCAAGACGTATCTTTTTGGTGCTAAGGGTTACTCAGCCAAATGCAATCCATTTCAGCAATGTTGTTTGGTTCTTCCACATAAGGCTTGACACGATGGCCATTAACTTTGAACGTTTTTTGTGTCTTGGAGTCCAATAGTTCTACTACTCCATGTTCAGATACCTGAACTATTTTGAATGGTCCATCCCATCTTGATCTTAGCTTTCCTGGAAACAATCTCAAACGAGAGTTAAATAAAAGAACTTTCATTCCAGGGTGAAGAGTCTTAGGAACTAGCCTCTTGTCATGATAGCGCTTAGTACGCTCCTTGTATAATTTGGCATTCTCATAGGCTTCATTCCTAATTTCTTCCAACTCATGAAGCTGGAGTACTCGTTTTTCACCTGCTTTATCTAAATCCATGTTTAGCTCTTTAATTGCCCAATAAGCCTTGTGTTCAAGTTCAACTGGAAGGTGGCACGCTTTCCCAAAGATTAACCGGTAAGGGCTCATCCCAATAGGTGTTTTGTAAGCGGTGCGGTATGCCCATAAGGCATCATTTAACTTAAATGCCCAATCCTTCCTTGAAGGACGCACAGTGCGTTCCAGTATTCCCTTGATTTGCCTATTACTTACTTCCACTAATCCGGAAGTTTGAGGATGATATGGAGTAGCTACCTTATGTGTGATGTTGTACTTGTTTAGTACTCCATCAAAGAGTTTGTTACAAAAATGGCTACCTCCATCACTTATTATAGCTCTAGGCGTTCCGAACCTACTGAATATGAAATCTTTCAAGAATTTCACAACAACATTAGCATCATTGGTTTTGGTGGGGATAGCTTCTACCCACTTGGACACATAATCCACAGCAACCAAAATGTATTGAAAACCATTAGATGGGGGAAAAGGACCCATAAAGTCAATCCCCCATACGTCAAAGAGTTCAACAACTAAATTAGATGTCAAAGGCATTTCATCTCTTTTGCTTATGTTTCCTGTTCTTTGACATCTATCACATTGTGCACAAAACATATGAGCATCTTTAAAAAGAGTGGGCCAAAAGAATCCAGACTGTAATATCTTACGGGCTGTCTTTTCTCCTCCAAAATGACCCCCACAATGAAGTTCATGACAAAAAGTCAGAATGCTCTTATGTTCTTCTTCAGGTACACATCTCCGGATGACTTGATCTTGACCAATCTTGTATAAATAAGGGTCATCCCAGAAATAGTCCTTAATAGTTTTAAAAAACCTTTTCTTCTCCTGATATGAAGTGTTAGGTCGCAAAACACCAGTGGCAAGATAGTTTACAATATCAGCGTACCATGGGTTCGGACCTATGAAAAATAACTGTTCATCAGGAAAGGTTTCAACTATATCGTCATTACTCTCATCTTTAAGAGAATTAAAGTCAGAAATCAACCTAGACAAATGGTCAGCTACTAAGTTTTCACTGCCTTTCTTATCCTTGATTTCTAGGTCAAATTCTTGTAAGAGTAAGACCCACCTGATTAACCTTGGCTTGGCATTTGGTTTACTTAATAGGTATCTTAAAGCAGCATGATCAGAATGCACAATCACTTTAGATCCTACTAAATAAGACCGAAATTTGTCTAAAGAGAATACTATAGCCAAGAATTCCTTTTCAGTGGTGGTGTAATTCATCTGGGCATCATTGAGTGTTTTGCTAGCATAGTAGATGACATGTAAACGCTTTTCCACTCTTTGTCCCAGGACTGCTCCTATTGCATAATCAGAAGCGTCACACATTATTTCAAAGGGTAAAGACCAGTTTGGTGCCATTATAACAGGGGTAGATGTGAGTTTATCTTTCAAGGTATTAAAGGAGGTAAGGCAGTCATTGTTGAAATCAAAATCAGCATCTTTGGATAGCAAGTTACATAATGGACGACTTATTTTAGAGAAATCTTTAATAAATCGTCTGTAGAATCCTGCATGTCCCAAGAAGCTTCTTATCCCCTTCACAGATGTAGGGGGAGGTAGTTTGGATATCAATTCAACTTTTGCCTTATCAACTTCAATACCCTTGTTTGAAATTATATGTCCTAAAACTATCCCTTGTTGAACCATAAAATGACTTTTCTCCCAACTAAGGGTTAGATTGCATTCAATGCATCTTTCTAAAACCAAAGTCAATTTATGTAAGCAATCATCAAATGAGTTCCCAAAGACAGAGAAATCGTCCATGAAAATCTCAATGAATTTTTCCACCATGTCCGAGAAAATGGATATCATGCATCTCTGGAACGTGGCAGGGGCATTGCATAACCCAAATGGCATTCTGCGAAAAGCAAATGTCCCAAAAGGACATGTAAATGTGGTCTTTTCCTGATCTTCTGGTGCTATGGGTACTTGATAATATCCAGACAGTCCATCCAAAAAACAGTAAAATTCGTGCCCAGCTAATCTTTCCAACATTTGATCAATGAATGGAAGAGGAAAGTGATCCTTTTTCGTATATAAATTTAGTTTCCTAAAATCTATACACATTCTCCATCCAGTGATTATTCTAGTGGGCACTAATTCACTTTTGTCATTCTTAACAACTGTTATCCCAGATTTCTTTGGTACCACATGCACTGGACTAACCCACTTACTATCTGCAATAGGGTAGATAATCCCTTCTTCTAATAATTTAAGAATTTCCTTCTTAACTACCTCTTGCATGTTTGGGTTTAGTCTTCTTTGGGCCTCTCGTACAGGTTTAGCACCGTCCTCCAAGTTGATCTTGTGCATACACATTGTTGGACTAATGCCTCTTATATCCCCTATACTCCAACCTATAGATTTCTTAAACTGTTTAAGCACTTTGATGAGTTCCTTTTCTTGTGGTTTGGTCAAGGTTGAAGAAATTATCACTGGATAAGTTTCCCCTTCTCCCAAAAACACATATTTTAAGTGCTCAGGTAAGTCTTTGAGTTCAAGTTCAGGTGGATTGGCCTCTTTAATAGATGAAGAACTGGGTAGATTTAAAAGTGTACTAGATTTTGTCATCACTTCATTATTGTCTAGTTGTTCAAGGTACCCCTTTATTTCCTCATCTACATCTTCTTCAACCTTTTCAAGTGTAAGAACGGTTTCAAGCTTGTCTTCTATTCTGGTTCGGAAAAAGGTGTTTTGGACAAGATTATCCAAAGGATCAACATCGAATATTTCATCGATGGCAGAAATAGAAGGGAAAGGTGAAGAATCAAAAACTTTAAAATGAACAGTCTCTCCTAAGACTGTCATTGTCAAATTTCCATCTTGGACATCAATAATAGTTTTAGTAGTTGCCATAAATGGTCTACCAAGCAATATTGTGTGCTCTCTGTCCAATGCTGGATTTTCTTGCATATCCAGAACCACAAAGTCAACAGGTATTATCAGTTTGTCTACCTGTACCAAAACATCCTCAACTATTCCCTCTGGATATTTAAGAGATCTATCTGCAAGTTGAAGGGACATAGTTGTGGGTTTTAAATCCCCTAGATTGAGTTGTAAGAATATAGAGTAGGGCATCAAATTTATACTAGCACCTAAATCAAGCATTGCTTTAGCAACCTTCTTATCCCCCATAGTTATGTTTATAATAAAACTTCCAGGGTCTTTCAACTTAGGGGGTAGTTTGTGCTGAAGTACAGCGCTAGAAATTTCTGATACTACTACTCGTTCATTCTGTTCATACCTCCTTTTCTTAGTGTTCAATTCTTTGAAAAACTTGGCATATGAGGGCACATTCATGATCACTTCTAATAGTGGTAAATTGATATTTACTTTAGAGAGCATATTAAAAAGATCATTGAATTGCTTATCTTGTTTGGATTCTTTCAACCGGTGGGGAAAAGGTACTTGTATCTGGTGTGGTTCTGTTGTCTTTTGAATTTTGGGGGTGTCAGATGACCCCCCAATGAGTTTTTCAGAAGGCTTGTTAAGTTTAACACTTGTCTCTCCTTTTTGCGAGATTAGAATATCGCCTTCTTTGTTACCGGAACTACAAGGTAGATTGTTAGAGATTTCAGGTAAACTGGTATTGACTACCTTACCACTTCGAAGGGTTCTAACATCCTTTGCTTGTTCTGGTTGACTGGGCAACTTTCCTGGTTCTTTCTTTTGCATTTGTTCAGCCAGTTGCCCAACTTTAGATTCAATCCTTTTAACCGAAGCCTCCATGGTGTTCAACCTTTGATTAGTCATCAATTGGTTGTCACGACTAACTTGAATAAAAGCATTCAAGCTATCTTCTAAGGTTGGCTTAAAAGATTGGCTTGGTGGGTAAGGGTGGTTGTTATCTGACCTTAGTGTTGGATATTGGGTGTAGGCTGGGTGATTATAGGTGTTTGGATGATATCTTTGAAAAGATTGAACTTCCTCTATGGCATCGACACTAGAATCACAAGTATTTGAACAATTATGAGTACCATGCCCAATTGAACAACACACTTCACATACCTCTTGATTTGAAATTTGGTGAGAAGTGAGGAATTTCACTTGTTTAGTCAATTCAGCAAGTTGCAAGGTTATCTCATTATCAGAGCCGACTTCATTGACCTTTGCTTTCCTTCTACCACCTCTTTGTTGGGAATTAGAACCCAACAGCTCATAAAGATTATAGGTTTCCTCTGCGGTCTTTTCTCCTACAGCACCTCCAGCAGCATTATCAACCATGTATTGACTCTGTAGTGTCAATCCATCATAAAAGAATTGGTTTTGTAGCTGTAAGGGAAAGCTATGATTTTGACATTGAATGAAAAGGAGTTTGAATCGTTCCCAAGCTTCATGAAAGGGCTCTTCATTCATTTGAGAAAATGTTGCTATCTTTGTTCTTAGATCAACAGTCTTTTGATGGGAATAGAACCTACCCATAAAAATTTCATAGACTGCCTCCCAAGTTTTAAGAGAACCTGACTGTAGAGTAATGAACCATGACCAAGCTTTATCTTTGAGAGTGTAAGGAAAACATCTCATCCTAAGTTGATCCTCGTTTAGAATACCGAGGGGGAATGTTTGGACCGTAGCATAGAAATCTCTCATAAAGGAAAGAGAATCTTCATTAGGTAACCCATAAAAGGAAGGAAGCATAGAAAAATGAATATTTTTAAGGTCGTAATTCCGAGCAGCCTCCCCCAACTGGATAGCGGCAGTTGCCGTGCCTATTACCGGTCTTGCAAACTCTTTCATTGTGGTTTCCCTAATATGTTGGTTTTCCTCCATTTCTTTTGGTTCTAGTAAAGGATTAAGACTTGGTTCTATGTTTGGCTCAAAAACAGGTTGATGGGTAGAATCCAGTTTTGTTGACACTTGTTTAAATTTATGAAATTTATTTACATATGGTGTAAGGGGGTTTCCTAAGGATCTCCTACCACGCATAGACTATTGTAAACGTAAATTTAAAACTCCTGTCAACAAAATAAAAAAATTTAGATAAAATTTACATGTTATTTTATACAAAACACTAAACAAAACTAGTTAAACCCTAAAAAGAAAATTTTTTTTTTATTTTTTATTTTTTTTATTTTTTTTGTAACATAATTAGTATTAACCAAGAGTGCTCCCAGGAAAGAATGGTGGTGCAAACGGCACCTTAAATACCATTCTCCTAGCCAGAGCAACGTTCCCAGGAAAGACTAGTGGCACAAAGGCTTCCAAGAACTAGTCTCCTAGACAGAACTCCCTTAGATTTTTACTTTTTATGTTATTTAGTTAATTAGGTATAAATTCAAGTAATGTTTTTTTTTTTTTTTTTTTTTTTTTTTTTTTTTATGAACGGTAATTTTATTTTACTATTCACGCTATATAATGTCTTATTAACTTAAAACTTTTTTTGAAATTTAAGTTTTTGAAATTTTTTTTTTTTTATGAACGGTAATTTTATTTTACTATTCACGCTATATTATTTCTTATTAACTTAAAATTTTTTATATTTTGAATTTTGAATTTTTTTTTCTTTGTTTTGTTTTTTTTTTTTACTATTTATGAACGGTAAATTTTTTTACTTCAAATTTCAAATTTCTAAATTATTTTACAAAAAAAAATTATTTTTTATTTTATTTTTTATTTTTTTTTATTTTTTATTTTTTTTTATTTATTATGAATTTTGAAATTTGATTATTATTAAAATATCACAATTATTTACAGCACAAAAATGTTTTTAAAATTTTGATAAATAATTTAAAAACGCTATTCCTTCCCCGGCAACGGCGCCAAAAACTTGATGAACGAAAACCGGCATCGCCGATTCCCGCAAATACTTTGGTTTTAATATTTATAAAACTCTCGCAAGTGCACGAATCATTTCATAGAAAATGATAAGTATACTCCCAAGGTCGATCTAAGGAAGGAATGTATGTGGTTTTTAACTTATTATTCAACCTTTTAAAAACGAAATTAAATCCTAAACATCCTGTCACGATAGTTTGGTTTTTGTGTTCCTAATCTAATAACATAAAATAAAACATATATACAGATTAATTAAATATAATCTAAAATCATAAAAATAAACATAGATACAAATTCAAATAATTATCTAGAAATAAACATATATACGGATTCAATAAATGTTCATGCAAATTTTTATCATTTATATTAGCGGAGTATTTATGGATATAATAACTAAATTAATTATGCTTGCTCATATTAACTAGGTTATTAAAGATATAAATTGACATTTTATTGATTCTCTCTTTTTTATATAAATACCACCTTTGGTGGGGTTAGATATTCTTTGTTAACTAAACAAATCAATTAACACCTATGGGTGGGGTTGATAACTAATATGCTTAATTAAATTAATTCCTTTTTCTAAGAGATTGAAAATGAACCATTTAAATGCCACCTTTGGTGGGGTTAGACAATTTAAACATTATTCAAGGTGTCCAAATTAAACTTAAGAATTTAATTATCCGAGTACTAACTTTCAAGTTTTAAAACCACTATTGAAAACATGTTGTCAATACATTTTCACAAAATAATTCTTATAAAAACTTTTGAAATAGAGTTTCACTCTAACTACCGGGCGATTGTACCAACAAATAAAAGAGCACTACTCTAAATTAGACCGGATAACTAAACCTTAAAATCTAATTTTCGGGTTTAAGTTTGTAATGAAAAATAATATATTTCTCTCTAACATTCTTAATATAAAATCTTGAATAAAAACAAAATCAATTCATTTTAAAGATTTTTACCTATTTAATATTTCGCAAGCATAACAACGTCGTTATTACATCATTTTTACTAAACAGCTAGCATAGTTAAATTTAACCACAGACAAGTTGAATATAACATGTAAGAATAAAGCATAAAAATAACTGTAAAGAAAATAAAATCCTTACAGAACTTCGACGCTATTCCCGTTGCTAGAAAACCTCCGAGCGGAATTTGCACTTCCATATATTGAAAAAATCTAAATTATTACAAAAACATTACAAGTTCCTCTCAAAAAGAGAAGAACACTAAACCTAAGAGAATTGAACTAAAAACTAAGAGAAAAACTAAGAAAAGCTTAGAAACTTAGAAAGAAACTAAGAGAAACTAAAAACTAAGAAATGAGAGAAAGAAAGAAGAGAGAAGTGAGTTTTGAAGGTGTGATTTGAAGTGAATGGAAGGGGGGTATTTATAGGTGAGGATGGAGAGAAAAAATGAGTAAAAAAATGTTAAAAAAATATTAAAAAATGTAAAAACGCGTATTGGACTTGCTGATGTCATCAATGACGTCAGCATGACGTCACAGGGGCGGCTGCACGTGAAAAATGGGGCGAAAACGCGTTGGGCGCGCGGATGGGCGGCTGCTGGGCGCTGCGCGCGCGCGCTGGGGCTGTCGCTGCGCGCAGCTCGGCGCGCGTGAACAGTGCCAGCGCGCTGCGTTGCGCGCAGCTGGGCATGCCAGCGCGCGCGGGCGCGCGCGGGATGGGGCGCTGGGGCGCGCGCGGCTGGGCGCTGGGGCGCGCGCGGCTGGGCGCTGGGGCGCTGGGCTGCGCGCACGGCCGGGCTGCGACGCGCGATTTCCGTCTTTTTGACATTTTTGACCTTTTCGACCCATTTCGTCCGATTTTTCCATGTTTGTTGACCTTTTCTCACTTATTTATTGATATATTTGTGATGTATTGCTTCAAATATTCCTCTTTAAGTCTTTACATTGCGTTTTTAAGCCAAAATACCTGAAAAACAATAAAAATACCCGTGATTCCGAAAAAGACAAATTTATATAAATATATGATAAAACATATAAATATATGTATTTTTAATCAATTAAGGTACATAAAATCATGGTTATTTTAGTGCTTTTTGAGCACTCATCATGGGGCACCTAAGGAGAGCCAAATTCTCTTTTAGTTAATAAGTGTTATGGAAATAGTAGAGAAGGCAACTTAGGAATAGTTAAGTGTGGTGCTTCAATTGGTAGAGATATTATCTTATATTAGATTGTGAATTATTGATTTGTTTTATTACTAAATTCTTGATGTTGAGTGGTTGCCTTAAGAAACGCATAGATGTTACCACATAAGTGTGGATCCTATGTGGGTTTTCCATGTTACATTACCTTATTTGTATGCTCACATGTTGTGTTTATACAATCAAGATTAAATATGAATATGTTCATACAAAAGAGGATTCGATTATGATTTGAAAGCTTTTCTTTTCTAGTGCTTTCCTATCATTTACATATTGTTAGTGACATGCTTATTGATATTTCCATGATGTTTACTCACTATTGATTATTTATTTGTCTATTGTTGTGATATAATTGGTCAATTTTTCTTTATTCTTATCCACTTTTTTATGTACAAGTGTTGTTTGTTTCCATTTAGTGTGAGAGTTGGGAGAGTTTTAAGTTGTATATGTCACCTTGCCTTGGTTATACCCTAGGTCCTAGACTATTTCAACTGGTATCAAAAAGAGTACGCCCTTTTGGGCATAACTACTCTGATGTTGATTCATTTTCCAAAGCTATGCAAGCTTACTTTCACCAAGATAGATCCTAGTTAGGGAGGTAACATATGCAAACCACCAATTTTTTAATGGGAAAACTACACCAATTGGAAGTCTCAAATGTGTGTCTTCTTGTGGTTGCAAGGAAACCATGTTTGGTTCCAAGTTGAGAATGGTTGGAGGTATCCTACCAAAAATTCTTACTAATGACACAATGGTTACAAAGTTGAGGAATGAATGGACTGAAAATAAAAGCAAGAAGTCGAGTTGGAATAGTAAAGGGTTGTACACCATTATTAGAGCTATTATTACTAATTAGTACCATCAAATTCCAGCTTGTAGAACTTTAAAAGAAGCTTGTGACATCCTTGATGTGATGCTTAAGCGTACATTTGCTATCAAGAGATCAAGACTAATTCATCTGAATTGAGATTATGAACTAATTCAAATGGAAAAGGATGAGAGTTTGACAGTTCCTATGCAAGTTTTTTAACCTTGTCAACACTTCATACAACCTAGGTCATTCGATAAATGAAGAGAAATAAATTGAAAAAGTCCTCACTAGTCTCCCATACTTGTTTAAGGAAACTTTCACTGAAATTGAAACATTCTACAAACTTAAGGACAAAAGATTCATAAGCTGATTAGTTATCTCCAAGTTTTTGAGATTCTCATCGTCTTCTTAAGAAAGTAAAGTATGCTACCATCAAGGGAAGGATCTTGGCTCTTAAGTCTACTAAGAGTAATAGTAGAAAATATAAGGTCACCTCAATGGCTAGTGATGATAGCTCTAGCTTTGATGAAAAGGAGATGTCTTTGATAGTTAAAAAGTTCACTAAGTTTTTTCGTAGAAAAACAACTATTGCGGTGATCTAAAAGAAAAATCTCAAGTAGGAGAGACTCGAGACAAGGGAGTGAAGTTGAAGACTCTGATAAGGATACTAACAAACATTAGGGTAGGGTATGTTAATCAAATTAAGTGTTTTGAGTGTCAGGAGCTTGGACACATAAGTTCCCTACTATAACCTAGAGATATGCCAAGTTTGTATATAATAAAAATGATATCAAGAATAAACTACTAAAATAGTAATTTTTGGTCTCCTAACTTTAGCCTTGATCTTTTTAAAACCAAGGTTATAGGGTTTTGATCGCAATCTAATAAAATTCATGACCATAATGTATACATATAGCCTCATTTTTTATCAATAATCGTACTAATTACTTAAATATGAACAAAACTTATATAGTCATGATTATTAAATGATCATGATCTAATTAAAATAATAGAGTTCATAATCCTTTTAAAAACGAATTCAAATAATATAGTGTGTGATATTCATTTAAAAAATACAAAAAATAACTTTACAATTTTTTCATTTCTCTATTAATTTAATTTCATATATTTTCTCTTTTACACCACACCAAATTTCTCTATTGATTTTTTTTCTTTTTTCCCTCCTAATTTTTTCTTTTTCCCTTTTTTCCCTTTCGTGAGTTGGATATTTATTTCCCTCATTTCCCCTCTCGTGCACCTTTCTTCACGAGTTGTTTCTTTTCCTTATCGCTTGCGACTCACCTCTAGCTCTACTCCTCTCTATTCCATCACAAACTTTGTTTTATATACCCAACTCGTAGATTCTAACGTTTCATTATCAGGTAGCTCCATTGCTTCTCGCACTCCTTCAGCTTAGCCAATGCCTCCACCTATTCCCAACAATCCCCTAACCTCAACTGGACCACCAAGTTTTGGCCTACTATTGCAATTGATCCCCTCGTCTAGAATGAGTGAGTAACTATTTTTTTTGTAAACTTAACGCACTCTTTTAAAGTTGTTATTTGTGAATAGCTATTTTGATGAAATATCAGCGGAATAAGGTATCCTCTAAGCTACAAAATTACTAACATAATAGTATGAGAATTTAAATTCTAAGAAGTACCTATACTTTCAAGTAATGTGATCCCATCAATCCCATTAATACTCTTTTACCTTACACAGGCAATAAAAGTTGTATGATGTAAACCATCCACCTTTTTGTTCACTTACTCAAGCAATTAATATGTTGTACTAGTCCAATGCAAGCATAACATGTAGAGCTTAACCATTCATGACAACTAGAAGCACAATGACCATTTTGAATAAAAGGATAAGACTAGATTCATATGCAACAACATATCTATATCACTGGACTGTTTGTCGATAATTCATGGAAATTGTCATTCTATTAATGTCAAATGGTAATTATTCACCAATAGCTAATTAATTGCTAGAGATAAAATATTTTAGTTTTGAGGAGCAATATGTTTTGATTGTTGGTAAATGACAATTAATTAATAAAATGGAGAGTAGTTACTAGTTCTAAACTTGAATTCTGCAACAAGATCTTCTAAAGGAAGAGAGTTTGATTTTTGAAACATCACATATAAAACGATAATGCTATCAAAATCAATGCCTTCAAGAAATCTTAGCGAGCCTTTTCTCTTTGTTACAAAGACCGCTAAATACAAATAGTATTTTCGTGAATATATGTCCACAATTTATGTTTTTTATTGGAATACAAATAGTATTGACTTGAATATAACAAGATGCACCATGTATTCATAAACATACCACATAAATAATTCATGCACATATAATTTAACATATATATTTAACATCCCATCAATACATGATTGCCTATTATACAATGCTCAAGGTGCTATCACTAATTTATAATCTAGATCAAAGGAAAACAATCCCAAAACCATTTTAATAGTTCACAAAAAATGTTTACTTATTTGCTATTGTATATAATAGTGTTATTGTCTTGTATAAAAATTTAGCATACTAAATACATACATAATATTAATTTTTAGATTATAATATCTATTGTGTTATTTAGAATGGATAAGCCTTGCTAAAGAAAGATTTTCACAAAAGTATTGGGAAAGAGTAAAAGCATTTTTTTAATTTTTCTTGGATCAATGCCATAGTCCTTGAAATGATTGTGCACAACAAATTGTTTTTTATATTAAATTAACATGCATCAATAAGTACTTTAGGAAACAAATTTCATTATTTAATACCAATTATATTCAAGGTAATTTTATGACAATTTATATTGATTAATATATGCCTATATAATTGAACAAATCACCTGATGAGATGTATAAGAGAAATCTATAGGTATAATAAGTCAAAAATTGGTGATGTCAGATGTAAATCATACTTTTATATTTCTAAGTTTTTATTAATTTCTTTATGTTGTAGTTTAAAAAAAATTCAAAAAAAAAAACGTATTTTTTGTTATTGCCTTATAGTTCCAGGATAATATGGTAAGCATTCAAGCACAACTTAATGAAGTATGGAATGAGTGCGTGGCAACATTCTTGCCAATCTTGAGCACCGGTCCATACTAGCTACAATATACCACAAGTATTGTGTATACAAATTGTTTAAATTAAGACATTGAAATTAAAACCTAGATCAATATTTTGCTTTTGCCAATTATTTTTATATTTATTTAATAGATTAAGATTATCGTAATTATGATATAAATGTGTTGATTTGAATGTTAATTTAGTTGTATTTCTACAAATGATGCTTGTTTTTTTATGGACATAGGTTTGTCAACACAAAAACAACCAAAACTTATTCCAGGAAATGAAATTTTTCTAGCTAGCTAGTTCTTGAAAAACCAACAAAAAATCGATTTGAGAAGTTTTTGCCAATTTTCACAAACCAGCGAAAAATTCTCTGACCAATTTTTTTTAGATAATATTTTTGCTGGTTTTCTTTTGAACCGTAGAAAAAATTCAACTGGTTTTTACAAACAGTCAAAAAAATTTCTACAAAATTTCAACTGTTTTCTCGAACCGGCGAAAACTTTTGTTTTAGTTGGTTAAACATTGGCGAAATTGGTCGCTATGTAGTAGTGGCCTATTGTAACAGCTCATACACTACACTGCTCAAGCTGGTGCTTTATTTAAGAATTTGCATTATCATATTCACCGTAAATAAGTTAAATGTAATTTAGTTAATTAATTTCTAAGAAACACGAATTTTATTGGTCAACAACTGATCTACTAGTACTCAACCAAATGTCAAAAAAGACAAAAGACATGTTATTTAAAAACCGATGATCTACAATATTTATGGACCTTTTCTAACACTTGGTTGTCCTTAGCCTTTAGCTATAATTGGGACAAGAAACCCTAATCTTCTATTATTTGCTTTCTTCACGAAATATTTTGCCCATGTGATATGTTTATTATATAAATACGTCAATATTTCAATATATGGAAATAGCTAGTTTTTTGCATTGTCTCTTATCTCAAGATTAAAAGATAGATCTTTTCAATAGTGGAAAAAGCATTACATATCTTAAGTGGGTTTTTTTTTTCCTTATTTGTTAATAAAACACTTTAACAAATGAAAAAAAGATCTATCGAACAAAGCATAAAAAATACCTTATTTTTTCTTGTTCGATTTTGTTCATACGATCTTCAAGTACCCAAAGCAAAGTCCCAGTCCCCAGCTCATTGTAAGCCTACTAATGGTGACAATTCACAATAAGTGCAATTACAAACAATATGTGGTCCATGTATGTCACACTATTCAATTACCGATCAGAAGTAATTATCTATTGCAAACCTTTGCCTCAAACTTATGATCCTTTTTTTTTTTGTTTTCGTTTTTGCCCTTAGCAATTGCAATTTAGAACCCTCCTATACATATCAGAACATAAAAAATTTATTAATATTTATGCGCCTTATCTATAATCAAGTTCACCTAAAAGAAGAAGTTTTAAACATATATATATTATATATAAACACTCGCACAAATATATACTGGCAGGGTTAAAGCCCATAACGACACAGAGCAATACTTGTTAATGTTACAAGGAATTATTCATTAATTATGAGTAAGTGCGAAATTTTAATATTGTCCAAGCCAAACAAGCATGTGACTGGTCATGTGGAGTACAACCTCATCCATACCGTATAAATAATTTTTCGAATATTATATACGCCAATACACTACATAGTACAACAATTATATAGCAATTAATAACAAAACAAAACGGCAACATATATACTTAAGAGGTTGCTGTGCATGAATGTTATAAAGAGATTAAAAGTTGACCTGTAAGGGAATTATCTAAAGGGTTGATATTAATATTAAAAAATATTAATAATTATTTATTATTATTTATTTAAAAAAATGAATAAGCAGGCCAGGCACAATTGTAAGAATAGATCAATTGGCAATATTTCAAATATGATTTTGTTTTAAAATATATGGAAAGTGTCCACTTGGCCTTCATAGAACTTTCACATGTGATAAAGAATGCTAATAATGGGGAAAATGATTAACCAAAAATACAAAAGACAGACAGGGTAAGAGCCTAAACAATATAATATATATTCACAAAAAGCGTACACATCTCATACAACATAAATCAAACATTAACTGTTCAGTAGATCTTTGTGTCTGTAATCAAAGTACAACCTGGAAGAAGACTAATTTCCAAGATCTTCACACTAAAAGCATCAAAAGTATGGAAATAATTTGTAAAGAAAATAATTATAAACTAACAGACTATCTATTAAATAAGATCTATGAAGACTACATTGGTAGAATTAGGGTTATAATAATTAAGCATATAAATCAATTTATAACATTTTTCTGGGTATGCATAAAATACGAGTCAGTGTATGAGTTAAAAAGTAGCAGATATAGAAATTAAGCCATGTTCTGAAAATTGAAGAACTTAACTCTTAATAATTGCTAGATATGAATAAAACAAAAGTAATTAAATAAGATTAATATTGTAATTTGTACCAATGATACAATAAATGAGAAGTCAAGACCAGATCTTGACCCTAGTTGTATCTTCCCACAGCTTTATTGAACCGCAACCAATAATTATTATTTCACAATCAAAGAGATAGAGTTCAGAGATGCAGTTCAAGAAAGCTGTGGAAGAATACAAAGAGAGGTCATGCCAACAAACATCCACCAAAAGCCATATAAAGATAGTTTAGGGAGAAGAGACAGAGAGCTGTCAGAAGGAGAGAGAAAGAGATTAATAGAGAGAGAAGAAGAGAAGGGTTAGGCTGAGGCTGAGGCTGAGATTTGTATGGTAGGTTTTAGGGGAAGATGAGAGTGCATTTATAAGAGGAAACCGAGGGTTTTAATTTTAATTTCTTTTTATTTATTATAATTATTATAATAATAATTTTTTAATTTTAAGGTTTTATTTTATAGGTAAAAAAATAATCATAAAAGAAAAAAGGCCTCCAATCCCAAGAAGAATATTGGGCCAGAAGGTTACAGATTACGGAACACGACCTTTCCCAACTCTGTTGAATTTAAGAGCATTTATAAGTTTAAAAAGCTGACAAAATTAACGGATTTTTTTCAATAATTTTTATAATTATTATAATAAAAATATATAAAATATTTATTTTATTTTTTATATTAATTAAATTTTAATACGAAGATAAAACTATTATTAATAAAATATTTATTAATAATAATAATTTATATTTTAATAATATCACTACTTTCTAATAAAGATACCAGGTTTAATCTCATTATGTAATTTTTTTTCTTTAAGTTGAAAAGTTATTTTATCTTAGATATGTGCCGTAAGATAAGATACATCCCGTATCATTTTTAGAAAATTAATAAAAATAAAATAATATTTTAATAATATTAAATAGTATCAAATATCATTTAACATTATATAAATTATTGAAATATTGTTCCATTGAATTATGTTTAATATAAAATATTAAAATAAACATTTTTTAATAATAAAAATATATGATATTGATATAAAAGATAATATTTTTATAATTATACATTTTAAAAATATTATTCACGTTGTTTTCCATATTTTTTTATAATGAAATTTTTTAAATGAATCTCATCTATAAAACTTATCTTAAAAAAATTAATAAATCACCCAATAGGTGGTTATCGGCGTATTTATGTAATAGGATATAATAACAACTAAAAATCTTATATACTATTTAAATATATTTTTGTCAGAGATAAATGTTAATAATACAAAAAAATTTATATACTTTTGCATCAAAGATACTTTCAAATATCTAAAAAATGAATCATTTCTTAATTTTTCAAAATAATTATATAATGTTACACGATATAAGTTGTTTTGGTAAAAATATATATACAAACTTGAGTATCATTAGTATTTTTTAAAAATTGTACTATAAAACCCTAAGTTACTAATAATTATTAACAAGTTCATTCTATATACCTTACATGTTTTTTTCTAGAAATCATTTATTAATCTTAAAATAAATAATAATATTGTAATGCTCATAAATAAAATGTGAGATTAGTACAACTTTTTTTAAGTATGTGTGACCTTGGAAATTCACTAACTTTTCAAAATGGAGCATTTCGATCCAATGGATTTCTTATGCGATATTTAGTCCATCAATTTTGAAAAAGTTACACTACTAGTTCAAATGGTTACTTTTTATTTTTCTTAATTTGTTTTCTGCTTTTTAAATTTTTTTATTTTAATAACTACTTCAGCAATTATTCATTATAAAATTTTCTTTTTAAATGCAGTTGAAAATATATTAATATTGTTATCAAAATTCTAAAAATTGATTATTTTAAATTACGGTGTTACTTTTTCAAAACTTTAGATTAAATTGTCACAAAGCAAAACTATTAGACAAATTTGTTCTAACTAAAATAGCCAGTGGACTGTTACAACATTTTTCTTTAAGTTATATTGTTTGTGCTATTAGAATATTTTGATCATGTCATTAGGATATTTTGGTCGCTCAGTATTAAAAAGTGATGCATAAGACACTTTTTATAATTAACACATTACAATCAATGAATAATTTATTAATAAATTCAAGCACTTATTAAATGACAACTGGGAAGAAAGAACTTTTGATTGGGAAGAAAGAGTCGATGGTCAACTTTCCCTCCATATTCAATAGCTTTGGTTTCCTCCCTTCTATAATTATACATGATGCCAACTTCAGGTAGTATAAAAGTTATTTTTTTAGCTTTTACTCCGAACACTCTTTCTTTCTTTTTCTTTGTTTCTTCTTACTCTACAAAAGATTATAGATTGTGGGTAGGGTAAAGAAGAAAGAAATAGGAGGAAGAAAAAAATATAGTGTTTGGAGTAAAAGATAAAACATTTCAACATTTATACAACTCAAAAACTTGGACTATGTACAATTAAAAAATAAAAGTAAGAAAATATGGGTTTTGGAAATGGAAGACACTACTACAATATATACATATGGTCTCGATTTTTAACCGTGATCGTAGGTCTATGATACGATTATAAGAACCAAGACCTAAGTGAGAGAGATCATATATTGTTACATATGGCCTTAGTTTTCTAATAACCGAGACCATAGACTTGTAATCAAAATGATATCTATTGTCTCAATTAATTTAAACCATGACCATATATATCTTAATTAACCTCATTTTTTAATATAAATTTAAAAAAATTGAGAAAATTAAGAGCCATTATATTAAACTTAAGAAGGATATTACATTAATTAAGAGTTTAATAGATAAACTAAACATAATAGAATGTTAATATAACTAGCTAATTAAAGTGTTCCAAAAATATAAAAATATACATGAAAAAATTTACTAATATAACTAATCAAATTATGTACAATCTAGAATAACTAATCAAATTGTCTATAATCTACAATAACTAATCAAATTGCAAAACTGAGCAATACAGAAATACATATATTCAATTCTCCATTTTTTTTTCTTTTCTAGAATAACTCATAATATGCAGCCCGACCCCAAGCACCAATTAAGTCTTGTAGGGTGTAAAAACTAAAATCATATCACTAGGAATAAATATGAAATATTAGCTTGAATGGAATATGGCCTAATATTAGCATCACTTGCATAAGTCACGAAGAAACATTAAATTTTGACTCTTATCAACTATGCCTTCACAGAAATACCAACTTCAATTTATCCCAAAAAAATTAAATGTGATCAAGAGTATAAATACTCTAAATGTTAGAGAAAGAATAGATAGGGAAAAATAAAAATAAAAATGCATGTACAAACAAACTATATAAATTATATTTCCTAAAGTAGTGAAAGAGTAGAGATTTTTAATGCTAAATTAACTTCATTCAAAGCTGTATAAATCCACATCCTTTGCTTGCAGGAATCTTAACATAAACAATATCACGAAATTGTAAAAATGTTTGCTTCAGTTCCTCCTCCGTGACATTAGGATCCAAGTTACCAATATAAACCTGCAACAAAAACAGATTATAAGATGAAGGAATTAATTGCAAACCTAAAAATACTTGATCATGTTTCACTTATAGTGGTGGTGTTTGCATCATAATCTGCTGGAAGCATAGACACAGTCAGGATAGTATATGTCGGAATAGGATACACCACTAACACAAAATTCCAAGGGTAAGTACCACAGAAGATAGTGAGGTAAAGGGCATAGAGGATCAATCAAAAGATGCAAAGCATAATCAAACAACCAAACCATATGCCTCAATCTTTACATGAATCAATATTTCAACAATCATCCATTGTCGAAGATCATATTATTAAGCTTTTGTATTAAATTTTTCTTGCACTTTTTTAATATGCAAACATATGTTTCACTTTCTTTTTTAATCTTAACTACAATGTTGGACGCCAAAGTCTCAAACCTTAAGTACAAATGTGAACCACTAGTCACAGGTATGCTACTAAGCACATTGATTGCATCTCAATTCTTGATTCAGTCACTGCACACAGCAAGGCTATGTATTAATATATACACAAGTGACTACTAATTACCTACCAAATAATTCAATTAATCCACAATCACTAGAAAGTATAATAATATGCAGTATACACACACACAAATATCGCGTGCAATATACAAATATATTGGAAGGCTATACAGTAAAATGGTCTGAAATAGTCTATTTATTTGAAAACAAATCATATTAAAGACTTAGACAGTTTTCTTAAATTTGAAAACAAAATTTTTTTAAAAATCATCATATCATATTATAAGTAATTCCTACGAGAGAATGAAAAATGAGTTTAGATTATTTAGTTCTTATTAGAATTCAAGTGAAGATATTAACTTAAAGAATAGCAATCAAAATTACCTTCAAGAACTTTAGCTGACACAAAAGTAATGAGGGTTGAGCCAACATATTGAGGTACAGAGTAAGGGATCAAAAAGGCACTACCAAAACTTACACCAACTACATATGGTGGATTATGATTCTTTGGAGCATACACAAGACATAATGATTTCATGATCTTCATCAAAAACTTTTCCAAAGTTCCCTCAGGAAACTTTAGCTTATTTGGATGATATTGAGGAATTTCAGTCTTCTATGGGAAAAGATGAAGATTCTCAAGATCAAAGATTTTTTTAAAGTCAAATATGAAACAAGGGATGAGAAATCATGTTCAAGTTGTAACTCATATGTAAATGGAGCTACGAAATACCAAATTTTTACCTACCCAGATCAATACAAGGCTAATGTGGTAAAGCAAAACAAAGAAACCAAAGAAGAAGTAGAGGAATTTGATTGCAAGGAAAGTTTTGCTTCTTCAACTACATATTGTTCCTCTAGTTTTTGGATAAGGAAAGAAATTATCCCCCTTATTTGAGAACTGTGACAATGTGATCAGAAAGGTGCAGTTACATTTTCAAAGATGCCTTGCAAAGATCTAATTCTTTCCCTTTTCAGTATTATAGCCATATGCACTAACTACAATAGCAACTCGGTTGTGTTTTATTTGAGAGACTCGTTGACTTGAGGAAAACACAAATCCATATACCACATTATATGCCATGAAATAGCGTGGGCAATAACTCACAAATAAATAAGAGAAAATGTAATCATAGGATAAATACCCTTCAGAGTGTCAGGTGGGAAGGATAGTGGCTCTAGTAAAACAGAGGAACAGTGGTTCCCATCCTTCAGGCTACAGATCAATGAGTTGCCAAAAATTCTGTCAATGCAAGAGACAACCGTTAATGGGCACACCCACAGTTTTCCTGAGCAGAGTTTTGTCATTTTTAATATTGAAGTAGATAATATTTACTTACAAGTGACTAGATTAGGTAATGTGAAAATAATAGCAATTCAAGACAGTTAAAAGCACGAACACCCTACAAATCGTCAAGATTTTACCTGTACTTGACCATTTATGGAAAAATCAATATGTCACCATCCGATGATTCAGTCCCATCGCACACAATTAACTTTGTGTCCATTGCGAGACGATGACGGCCAAAAGGCGAAATGACGACGAGGAGAAGACGAGACGACGATGGCGACATACGTAGAGTGGTAGAGAGCGAGGGTGCAATGAGAACCCTAAAATGACATAGCGTGAATGTAGGGGGAGAAAAGGGAAGG
Source organism: Hippophae tibetana (assembly GCA_037013495.1). Classification (NCBI taxonomy): domain Eukaryota; kingdom Viridiplantae; phylum Streptophyta; class Magnoliopsida; order Rosales; family Elaeagnaceae; genus Hippophae; species Hippophae tibetana. The sequence continues at coordinate 38,728,271 of CM072803.1, forward strand.
AAAAAAAGGAAAAAAGAAAAAGTAAAAAAAAAATAGGGAAAAAGGAAAGAAAAAAAATTGATAGAAAAATTTGTTGTAAAAAAGAAAAATTTTATAAGATATGTCTATAGTCTTGGTTTTCAAATAACTGAGACTATAGTATATATCTATGACCTCAATTTTTAAAAAATCGAGGTCATAGGATATGTCTATAGCCTCAGTTTTTTAAAAACCGAAGCCAAAACCCTATGATCTCGATTTTTTAAAAACCAAAGCTAAATTTTGGAGACCACATGTATACATTGTAGTAGTAAAAGGTTGAATATTAGTCATTTTCATCCTAATTAAAAGTTTTTATTTAACGGGGGTTGAGTTTACCAATAAAATATTTCTTTATTATTTGATGAGTTATGGAATTACTTTAATTTTAAAGACTAAGTAATTTATGTGTCCTTTTTAAAACACAAGTAAAAAATATATATTTAACAATTATTTAGTAATAGATGTAAAGTGTGGATGTATCTATAGAATTTTTATTTTAACAAACATTTTATACGTTGAATTTCTTTTTAAATAATTTATAATAGTTGCACATTTATAAACATATAAGGGTAAAATTTACAAAAAATATTACCAATTTATTGTATTTGTTTTATTCATACAATTCAATTATTTTTTGTCTTATTTATATCATCTAATTATTGTATTTGTTCTATTTATACTATTATGTTAATCTGCATGTCACACATCAATAATAGATTTGGAACAATAGATATAGTTAAGTATTAAATTTAAAATAACTTGAATAAATTAATAGATTTAGAACAACTTAGATAATAAAACATTATATTTGAAATAAAACACCTAATTATTTGAATTATTTCAATTCTAATACTTACCTATTTGATGTCTAAAGTTGTTAGATATTTTTTTTTCGAAATAATATAAATAAAATAAATACAATGTTAAAATAATATAAAGAAGAAAAAAATAGTTTTACGATAATAGAACAAATGTGATATATTATGATTCCTTTTAGGTTTACTACTCAACATATAATGGTGAATTTTTAACACAAAAGTGCGAGAAAATCCTTAATATAATTCATTATTATATGTCTTTTATTAATATTAATCATTAAATTCATCCGAATTCTATTATATTTTACTTATTTTATAAAAATAAAAAAATCAAAATAATTCAATTTCAATACCTATTATATCTAAAATACCCATCACCATATAATTGGATGCAAGCTTCCGGATCTGACGGTAGGCATTAACTTAGTGGTCACTTGATTGTAGGTACCACCACCTAGATCTGTCCGTTTATTAGGTGATAAAGTAGGTAATCCAGGCTCACGCGCCTCCATGGAAATGAAACAACACTGTTTTTTTTTTCTCAACGTGAAGCAGCACCGTCTTTTTTGTGTCTTTTTATAAACAAACTTATAAATTTCATAATTCACTTAAAATTTTCTTTTTTACCAATATAATTTTAATTAATTTGTTTTGACGAATCGGAGAAAAGTTGTTTATAAGTTGAACTTTTTAAACAATAACAGTAATGTTTTCAAGCTTTTTCGAACCCACACACATTATTTGATCAAATCAAATGTCATAATATTTACTAATAAACAATATCAATTCATTCAATTAATTACCATTAAATGGTAAATATATCTTACCATCGATATTGTCTATATGTACAATATGCATGTGGTGTAATGTTGTAAGTAGGGATGGGCACGGGACGGACAGAGACAGATTTGAATATAAACGTCCTTGAATCGAATTATAAAATATGTCCTCAAAATCGCCCGAAAACCGTTGTAGTTCGGAGATAGTTTTTTACCCGCGGTTAACAGTTCGGGACAGTTATTAAAAAAAACTCGAAAAAAAACTGTTTTTCAAAATCCTATTCAATTGAACTCCTTTTAACAATGCAATCCAACTAAAACAAATGGTTGATATTGAATTTGTTATCTCAATTTAAATTTGTTATTTTGAGTTTATAATAAAAAAATTCAACATTTAATAATATATATTTCTATGAATCTAGATAAGATTAAATACATATCAATAAGAAACACAAGATATAAATAAAATATTATAAACTAATACAAATATTAAAATCTAATTAAATAAATTTAAGAAAACTTCAATTACAATAAATCAAAACTTCTTTCTTCTAATTATTCATCAACTGTACGCGTTTTCTGCAAAAATCAAACATATAAAATCACTTTTATAAACCAAAATAATAAATTGATTAATAAATAATGTAAATTTTTTACCTCAACATCATATTCTTCAATATTAATAGTGGAAGCGGATGAACCAAGAGATAACATATCTGAATAAATTATAAAACATTTGAATACATAATTAAATAATTAATATATAATACATAAAACAAGTGTTAATAAAATATAATATGTACAAGTATTAAATATAAAAACTTATACCTAGTTTATGAATATTAGCCCATAACCTATCTTGGGTACACATCAAAGCTTCCAATCTGTTTTCTTTGAGTCTACTACGATGTTTGCTCACTACTCTACCACTTGTTCTAAATGCAGATTCTGAAGCAATTGTGGTAACCGGAATAGCCAAGATATCTCTAGCCATATCATGTATTATTGGATACTTGTGTTTATTACGCTTCCACCAAGACAATATATCAAACTCTTCATCCGAAATTTCTACATCAGCCTCCTTTAAATAAGAGTCTAACTCAGATTTCAAATATCCAACTTTATTTTGGATTAATTTCCATTGTTTATACTCATTTATACCACTAGGATTAAGAACACTAGTACCTTTTGAACTTTGAGATGTATTGGAACGTGTTGAAAATTCCATTTGTTCTCTTCTAAAATTCGTTTATTTCGATACATATTTATCAAATCATAACACTTTGTTCTCACCTTTCAATTTCAAAAATGGCATTCTCTCCATATATTCTTGAAAAATAGAATTCGAGATAATTCATCTTAAATCTAGGATCCAAAACAACTCCTATATCCATGACAATATTAACTTCTTGCCAATACTTATCAAATTTTACAAGCATGCTTGACGCCATTCCCTTGACCAAATCATCCTCATCATTAATCCAATTATATAATGACAATTTGATGTCACAAATATGGGGAAATAACATGTTTATGGTGGGATAGTTGGAACCAGAAATCAATTCAGTAACCTTGTAAAATACTTCTAACTTATCACAAATTGTACTTACAATTTTCCAATCCAATGCATCAGGAAGACTATTATAATTCTTATCCAATTGTTTTAAATAAGGAAACACTTTCTCATAAAACAATGCATTTTAAAAAAAGTAGAATTCCAACAAGTTTGACAATCAAGAGATAAATTCTTACAAGAAGACTTTATCTCTTGAGATGCAATCTTTTTAAATTTTTCCTCCCTCTTTTGTATTGTTGTCCAATATGCAACACTATCTCTAACTTTAACAATGCATTGAGAATTAGATTTAACCCTTCTTTCACTACCAAATTTAATATGTGAGCAGCACAACGCATCTGAAAAATATCTCCATACAATAACATTGAAGTTCTATCTAATGAATCTAATAGATCAGGTAGCATTGAATCATTAGTAGAACAATTATCTAAAGTTAAGGTTGAAATCTTACGATCAATGTTCAAATCCAAAAAGCAACTCATTAATTCTTGACCAATAACTGTAGCATTGTGTGGAGCAGGAACATATATAAACCTACAAAAAATTATATAATAACAATAAAATTGTTATATACAATCATTTAATATATCAAATCTCTAAAAAAAATATTTAATAAGAAATGTATAAATTTCAACAATAAACTTAAAAATTACCTTATTATTTTACTATACAAATACCAATTGTCATCGATGAAATGACAAGTTACAGCCATGAACCCTTTGTTCTGATTTCCAGACTTCCACATATTACTTGTGATTACAACACGACTTTTGTTGTTCTCCAACATATCCATCATTTTTTTTTCTCAACATCATAAATCTTTATAATGTCTCTCTTAACTATCGCCCGAGAAATAGGCTTCCATATTGGTTGTAATGAATTTGAATACTCCCTAAATCCATGATGCTCAACAATACTAAGAGGATACTCGTGTAGAATTATCATCTTTGCACATTTATCACGAGAAACTTGAGAATCAAAATTCCAATATCCTAATTCAATTCTATCCCTTTTCTTGTTAGGATTTAACAATGATTGACCGATACCCCTTTCTTAATGTTTGAATGGACAACCTTTTGTATGTGCTTTCAAATGAGATGTCACATTCCTTGTATCACCTCCTAACCATTTTCCGCAATAATTAGATATTGCCTTCCATATCCCATTAATTTTCTTCCTATCAAAATGAACCCATGCTTAAGACTTTAATTTAGCCTTCCCATCTTCTTCCTCACTACATTCATTTGATGGTTGGCTTTGTGTATTTTCAGGTGAAGAGGTTGATGCAAGGAGAGGAACATTTGTATTTTGATCGGTACTTGAAGTTCCACCACTTGTTACCTCCACATTAAGTTCAATGTCATTTACTCCTTGAGATGATTGTGGTGAAAAATTCTGAAAAAATAATTTTCAAAATTTAAATTCATATATAAAAAATATATACATATACTTTCTATTATCTCACGTTACCTTTTCAACATATTCACTTGTCATGATATTTAAAGTCTCTGTCTTCTTCACAAATCTCTAACTCTACAAGACATGATAAAAAATTATCATCACACTATATTCCATATTCACTATGAATCGATAAAAAAGTAGCACTAATCTCACAAGTCGCAACAGGGAGGTCCATACACAAAATAGAGTAGTCACTTTATTTCATAAACAGAGTAGTCACTTTACTATACATGAACCAAGTTTTGAACCTACAGAAGAAAGAGAATGTTACCATGCATCGAGTAAAGTGATATTCAGGTTCTACACTTACACCATAATACAGAAATATCAATAATTATTTCAGCAATCAGATATAAATTAACCATATTTCAACATCTACAAATAGATATTCAGGTTTCAGAAACAATACTGAAATGAAAAAGCATAGTTTCTCAAGGTTCCGCAAAGCCTTCCACCATAATATAGAAATATCAATAATTATTTCAGCAATCATATATAAGTTAACCATATTTCAACATCTACAAATAAATATTCTTGTTTCAGAAACAATACTGAAATGAACGGCGATGGTTGGCTCTATGAACGGCGATGGCTGGCACTGTGAACGGCGATGGTTGACACTGTGAACGGCGATGGCTAGCTCTGTGAACGGTGATGGCTTACGCTATGAACTGTGATGGCTTGCGCTGTGAACGGAGATGGCTTGTGCTGTGAATGGCGATGACTGGTGCTATGAACAGTGATGGCTGGTGTTGTGAACGGTGATGGCTGGCACTGTGAATGGGGAGGGTTGGCGCTGTGAGAGGCGACAGATGGCACTGTGAAGGGATTGGTGACGACTAGCGAAGACGCAGCGACTGGCGACTGGCGACTGGCGATGACGTGGCGCTGTTAAATGGAAGAAAAATTAGAGATAATGAGAGTAGGGAATAGGGATGGCCGGATGTGCTCTGGCCTCTGAGAGATTAAGAAAAAAAAGAGGCACTGAGTGTTTAAGAATTGAGACAGAGTTGGGAATTAGGGATGGGCATAAATTAGGTTTATATATTAGGTTAAAAATAAATAAATTTTAATTAATTTCGGGTACGGGCGAGTACGGTTTTGAGTATAACCGTAACCGAACCATACCTGCTCCTTTATGTTCGGTTTTTACTCGAAACCAAACCCATCCCCGAAATTACACGGTTAAAAACCGAACCATTGCTCCAGTTATCCGCGGATAACCAAACCCACGGTTTTTTTGCCCATCCCTAGTTGTAAGTAACAATCCTCAAAACCTTCAATAAGTTTATCGAGGGAATATTGTGCTAGGTGCAAGTGTACCAATACTTCCAAATAAAAAAATTAGATAAAACTCCATAATTTGACCTTTTAATTTAGAGGTTGTGAAATTATAAAGTATTAATATTTTATTTATAAGCGTTGGTGAAGTAGATCGAAAATTATTCCATGTTATCTACGTTACTCAAGAATTAGCTCTCGAGTAATGAATTTTAATATTAATCAAATTGTAAAATAATTACCAAAATTTAAACTATATATATTCTCCAATTGAGATTTCAATAAATTGTACAAAATATCTAAAGAGCTCACCAAAAAATTGCATGACCTATAGTATCATGCCTTTTACCACACAACACCACTTATGTGCCAACGTGGTAGCCTCATGTGGTACTTGTGGTAGTCCATGTGGCTTCCATTTGTCACCACACTACCATACCACTTCAACTACCATTTAACTTCCATATGAAGTCAACTTCATCATGCATCCTATAGAAAATTGAATCCATTGAAGTTGATCTCAAGAAGTTGAATAAAATGAAATCGACTTCATCTGATTGAATCTAAATGAATTGGACTTCGTCAAGTTGAAAATAGATAAATTCAACTTCATTCGGTTGAATCCACTTGATGTTGATTTCATCATGTTGAAATCAAATCCAAATGAAATCAAATTCATCCAGATGAATACAAATAAAATCTAGTTCATTCCAATAAACTATAGAATAATACTATATTATTTTTGAGATAATAAAATTTTACCAAATTTTGTATTATTTTGATAAAAGTAGCAAAAGCTAGTTCATCAATTCATAAAAGAAATTAATTAATAGATTATTGGGATTTTTTGGAGCAATTTTTAGAATAAAGTTTTTAATCCAAATGGTTATTGGAAAAACAAATTAGGAAAATGATGGAATTCAAACAATCTCTACATGTATGCTTAACAAATTAAGCTAGGCAAGTTTTTAATGTATGAATATTTTATTAATAAACGATTGTACACACTAACTTTACATTCAATAAAATTCAAACCCATAATGCACATTTAGAACATAAATAATTTCACTAAATGGAAATTGAATATTATCTGAATTTTTAAGTACATATGAAGTGATTGTTTTTCTCATTTGCATATTTTTCTTTCTTTCCAATTTTCAATATCTAGACTAGTAATAGTAATTAACACTTATCGCCACTTACGGTTTGTGATGTATTATAGTATCATTTGCTGAGACCAAAGTATATTTTTAATATTAAAAAATGTAAGTCTTGTAAGTCCTTTGTGTGTGTTGGCGGTCACATATGCAAAATATAGAGTCTGTTTTATTTTATTTAGTGTATTGTCTTCCTTTGTGTAAGGTTGGTTCATGATGATTTAGTAATGCACATATGCACTTAGTTAGGTACACTCTGTATGCAAGCATGCTTACACACACCACGATGATGACTTTCATAGTATGCATGCTAGGTTGTGTTGTTTGTGGTTTTGTGTCGTTTTACTTGTGAATATTTGTGAAAAATTACTTGATAATTTTTGAAAACAAAAAATCACTTTTTAGAGGCTCTTAACATTGTAAAGCTTATATGAGTGTTGATGATATTTGGGAACAAAGCATACAAAATGTAATTTTAGTTTATGGGTATATCTTTTAGAAATATTTTCAAGCCAAAGAAACTATAAATCTCCAACGAATGCATATCATGTATATCTCTATTCTTATGCATGTCATATTAGACACATAGGAACATTTTGAATTTAGGTTACTCGATCGATCGAGACATGTCTAGATCAATCGAGGTTTGTAGATCAATTTAGAATCAATCTACTTAGTTTAAAAAGTCCTAAGTTAATTTTTTGATTGATTAAATCAATTGAGTAATTAATGATCAATCGATCGATTAATTACCTAGATCGATCTAACCTAGTCATAATTAATTATTTATTACACTAGATTGATCGAGAATTTTTTGATCGTATTATTGGATCGATAGATAAGGGTTTCATTCGATCAAACTATGTGTTCGATTAATCGAGTATATGTTAGATCGATCGAATGGCCAAATGCTCAATTTTAAAACCTATTTGTTACTCAAATTGAATTGGTTTATTACTATTATGCTCGTTCTTTAAAACTCTCTTAACTGATTTTATGGATATAATAGTAATATTGCTTTGACCTAGTGTTTAAAAATATTATATATAAACAAACTAAGGCCCACAAATTTATCAATCACATAAGAGCATTATTCTCTTCATCCTAATATCTCTCGGTCTCTCACTTATTTTCCAAAAACTATTCAAGTAGGCTTTTTTATTTAGTTAATTTATCAAAAACTTATTGTTGTATTTGATTGATTAAAATGCCTACAATATTTATGATATTGTGCTTAAAATAATTGTTCTAGGGTTGCTAGTTTATTTTAATTTATTTGATATACTATTAAATCATCTACTTAGGGTTATTAATTATTAAATATACTTTAGGATGCACATTTACACTTATGTTATTATGCTAACATTTCAGGTAATGGTCGAACATGCTTGCTTGTAGAGGCTATAAAGGAAGGTAGTGGCTTATAAGTAGATTACTTTGGGGCATTATCTTGGTGGGTATTATAAGACCTGGTCATGTAATTGAACATTATTTTTCATATTGGATAGTTAGATGATCCATTGAACTGGTGGTGTTCCACTTAGGTCATTAGTATGACCTAGGTTATTTCCACCTAAAATTGATTATATTTCCACATTGTTTTTTTACATGTGATTGCATACCTTACCATTTGTAAAAATTTTAATTTGTCACCCCTTTAGCTAATTAGATCGATAACTAAATATAACTTTGATTTGGTATAAGATCCATTCACTAGATATAATTAGTGTGCCTAGGATCTTATTATGGATCATTTAAGAGAGGATTCGTCTACAACCATTGCAACTTACTTTAATGGGTCTAATTACCCATATTGGAAGGCTTGTGTGAGAACTTTCCTACAGTATATGATGACAAGAAAGGACAATCAAGTTGTCAAACGGATTATAATCTAAAAGAACTCAAATTTGTGAGTTATGATGACAAGAAATCTAAACCCACTAAACCTCAATGTTTTGAATATAATGGGACAAATTATATTACAACAGACTCTGCAAAAACAAGAAGAACAAAACTGGAAAAGGTTTCAATGCTATACTTACCAACTCTGAAAGTGATAACAACAATCTACAACTATTGGTGGATAGTATAGTAAGTATGACATTGATTTAGTTGATGAGGAAAGTGATACTAAATGTTTACACAATAAAATTAATGTCACTAGTATTAAAGAAATATTCATAGATTATGTAATATGAAAAGGAGAAAAAGATTAGTTGCTTTAGAAGTAACTAAACTAAATGATAAACTAAAATCATATGAAATAAATTCCTCAATATTGGAAAAAGAAAACCTTGATTTTTTTGAGCATATTAATGATATAAATTTGAGTCTTGTAGGCTTAGAGTAAGAAAAACAGAGTCTAGTGCAAGAACTTGAACAATCCAATGAAGTTGTAAAAAGGCTAACCATTTAAGTCGAAAGACTAAAAAACATTCTGGATTATGGAAAACATGTTAGAGACAAGATAGGAATAGGCTATATAGATGAGGATTCTACACCATCATCTTCAAAAAATAATCGAGTTTGTAAAACCCTCCAACCTTTCTTCTTCATAGGCTACAAATATAGCTTTAACATGAAAAACCAAATCTGTAAGGCCTTCTAACCCAACTCCTAATGTTACTCATTATGTACAAAGAAAATTTGCACCTATGATTGAAAAATGTATTAAGTTTATGTTTGTTTGTCATCATTATTGTAGGATAGGTCATATTATGAGTGTAGCTTTCTAATGAATGCCTCTAAATTTAATAATATATTTCATGCTTCACATAACTGAACTCATAACGATCATCCATCTATGCATATTTTATCATATGCTATGATGAATGTAAATTATAATAACATATTCACAAAATTATACTAGAAAGCATGAAGTTGTTGATTCAAAGTGGCATGTAAAATTCAACATTTGTGATTCTAAGACTAATTACCATAATCCTATCTTACATGTTGTATCTTCTTTTAGGATGAATAGAAAATCTAAAGGTAAGTTCAAGAATGAAAATGACAACTAATATAGTTGATTTCCATCCCAAATATATAAAAAAACCAAAATTCAAGAAAGTTTGGGTTAGGAAAGATTGTCTCTTTTCGGTCATCTATCCGTTATTTATTATTCACCTAGATACTTTTATATGAGTGCTTAATTGACCCTAGGTGAGCATCTTTAGTTTGTTTATTTGTTTTTATTTTTATTGATATTTCTTTAGTCCCAAAAATAAAAAAAGGGGGAAGTAGACATGCTTTAACATTAACATTATCATTACGTACTCCTATCATATTTATTGGCTATACATTATACAAATGCATATTCTGACTTTTTCATTTACATATTTTTCACATCTAGTGATCGATGTTGACATAAACCTGCTCACTGATTAGCAAAAACCGGCATCGCCGATCCTACCAATACTTTGGTTTTATATTTATAAAACTATCGCAAGTGCACGAATCATTTCGTAGAAAATGATAAGTATACTCCCAAGGTCGATCTAAGGAAGGAATGTATGTGGTTTTTAATTTATTATTCAAACTTTTAAAAACGAAATTAAATCCTAAACATCCTGTCACGATATTTTGGTTTTTGTGTTTCTAATCTAATAAACATAGATACAAATTCAATAAATATTTATGAAAATTTTATCATTTATAATAGTGGAGTATTTATGGATATAATAACTAAGTAATTATGCTTGCTCATATTATTTAGGTTATTAAAGATATGAATTGATATTTATTGATTCTCAATTTTTTATATGAATACCACATTTGGTGGTGTTAGATATTCTTTGTTAACTAAACAAATCAATTAACACCTATGAGTGGGGTTGATAACTAATTTGGTTAATTAAATTAATTCCTTTTTCTAAGAGATTGAAAATGAACCATTTAAATGCCATATTTGGTGGGGTTAGACAGTTTAAACTTTATTCAAGTTGTCCAAATTAAACCTAAGAAATACATTTTAAGATAATAATTCTTATAAAAACTTTTGAAATAGAGCTTCACTTTAACTACCGGGCGATTGTACCAACAAATAAAAGAGCACTACTCTAAATCAGACCGGATAACTAAACCTTAAAATATAATTTTCAAATTTAAGTTTGTAATGAAATATAATATATTTCTCTCTAACATTCTTAATATAAAATCTTGAATAAAAATAAAATAATTCATTTTAGAGATTTTTACCTATTTAATATTTCACAAGCATAACAACGTTATTATTATATCATGTTTACAAACAACCAGCAAAGTTAAATTTAATCACAGACAAATTAAATATAACATGTAAGAATAAAGCAGAAAAATAACTGTAAAGAAAATAAAATCTTTATAGTACTTTGTTGCTATTCCCGTTGCTGGAAAACCTCTAAACAGAATTTGCACTCCCATTTATTGAATCGAAAAGCAAATAAATTACAAAAACATAACTAGTTCTTCTCAAAAAGAGAAGAACTCTAAAACTAAGAAAAACTAAAAACTAAGAAAAACTAAAAACTAAGAAAAACTTAAAAACTAGGAATGAGAGAAAGAAAGAGAAGAGACGATGTATTTTGAGGTGTGTTTAGTTATGAAGAGAATGGTGGTATTTATAGGTGAGGATGGGAAGAAAAAGTGGGTGAAAAAATGATAAAAAATGGTGGAAATGTGGAGTAGTGAATGATGACATCATGTTGATGTGGGGGATGGCTGTGCGTGCATATGGCAGTAGGCTGGGCACAGGCGCGTGCGGACGGTGCGCAGGGGTGTGCACGACACGCACGAAAAGGAGATATGGCGCGTGGGTTGTTGGGCACGGTTGGGGCAGTTGTTGGCACTACGCGCATGTTGTTGGGTGGGTGGGCGGCATGATTTCCTCCTTTTTGACCTTTTTGACATTTTTGGCCTTTTTGACCCATTTTGTCCAATTTTTCCATATTTATTGACTTTTTCTCGTTTATTTTATGAATATATTTGTAATGCATTGCCTCCAATATTCCTCTTTGAGTCTATATGTTACATTTTTAAGCGAAAATACCTGAAAAACAATAAAAATACCTGTGATTCCGAAAAGGCAAATATATATAAATATATGATAAAATCATATAAATATATATATTTTTAATCAATTCATGTGCATAAAATCATGGTAATTTTAGTGCTTTTGAGCACTCATTACAACCCCCAACCAGCTTCCTGCTAGTCCTTTAGCAAGAGAAGCGATAAAAACTAAACATTAAACTATCCTAAATCACTTTTGTTGATTGACACGGTTGCATTTAGCCTATGCAACAAGCCTTTAAACCCCTAGGTTGCCCTAGTGGATGAGTTTGAGTCTCGTGATGGTTTTCAGTAATGATACCCACAAACATTGAACTAAATGTAAAAATTAAAAGAAATAATAAATACAATTAACTCAATAACTAAAATTACAACAAAATCAAAAATTAACTTTTAAGAATAAAAGAAAACAACATATCACAAAAATGTCTCATACTTTTTAATCTCCTTTAAGATCATAATTAAAATCTCAAGCATAAGTTATTTTATTCTCTTTAAACAATCATGATTTGTTATAATAATTATTCGAAAATCATTTTCATATTTCATATAAAAAATATATCAATTTAATTTCACCCAATTTCAGTGTCTAGAATCGAAATTCGCTTTGACTCTATTCCTCACTAGTCAATACTCTGAAAACACTGAATCCTATGGGTTGAAACACTCATACTATTTTATATGCGAAAGAGTTGATGTATAGAAATGAACTAATATGTTCGCATATATATAAAGAATAAAGGCTCAAAGTGTTATTTTAATATTGATCTCATGAAAGGAATCGAATGTATAAATTATAAAGATATCATATATAAAAATTATTTTCATGCATAAATCAAACTCATTAAGAAAGAATTTCAAGATATATGCTTTTTACAAATGAAGAAAGTGCAATGACTTTTTAGGGAATTACTTCCTATATCTTTCTTTTGTAATTAGCCTTTACTCACAACTTTGTAGGCAATGTGGGTTATAGTATGTAGATTATACTATATATTTTTTTATCTCTCTATATTGTTTTTCTAAAGATATTTCTCAATATATATTTTAGAGAGTCAACCCATGTACAAATTGTACATTTTTTAGGATTTTGGCTTTTCTGTTTGATTTTGGTTTAGGTAACCCCAGATATGTCTCTTTTTTTGTAGTAGTAGTCATGCGTGAATGAGAGATAAACATATACTATCAATTTCTACTCAAATCATTTAATCTAAGAAAAACATTAACAAAAAATACGATACTTTATTAAGGTGAGAAAAAATTCATACATTCAATGCTAATACCTATAGAGATCATCTAAAAAAATCGAAGAAATAAAAAATGTTTTTGGAGTAGAAAAAATATATATTTCACTCTAAATAAAGGAAATTAGACTCAAATTATATCTCACAAATTAGTCAGTCTCTACTAAAAAAATTCATAAACACCGATTTTAGGTTTAATATAATTTTCACATCTTATCAAGAAATACTAGTTATGACAAAAAACTAACTAATTAACAAAAATAATTACAAAACATTTCATGATATGTTTTCCAAAATTAATCTAACAGTACAAAAGACTTAACTATTTACTTAAATTTGATTTAAAGAAATGATAAATTTTGGTGAGAATTTTTTTTAATTCCAAAAATTACTAAATCACACAAAGAAAATAAAACCAAACACAAAAAATGAAAACGTGAAAATAAAAAAAAAACTATTATTATTTTTATATTGTTTTTTATTTTTTTTCAATTGTTAAATATTTTTTTTTGAAATTAAGCATGATAACTGTTCACCACTCCAACCTAGAACTTACATTGTACTCAATGTAACAATTGTAAATTAAAGATAAAGAGAAAAGAGAAGTAATATTACCTATTTCCTGAGAATATTACAAGTAGTGATGGAGAAATGCAGGTGCATCCATCATGTTCACTAAAGTGCACACACACAAATTACTGTGAACTTCTAACATCTCCACAAATATTTTTAGTTTTAATAATTTTAAAATTATTCATATGTAATTAAATTAAAATAAACAATAAAATTAAGTAAATAAAACAAATAACAAGAAATTACCTAAAATGATAGGTTGCCTCCCATCCAGCGCTTAGTTTAACATCTTAGGAATACGTAACTTTATGGTGCTAAGGGTTACTCAGCCAAATGCAATCCATTTCAGCAATGTTGTTTGGTTCTTCTAAATAAGATTTCACACGATGCCCATTGACTTTGAATGTTTTTTGTGTCTTGGAATCCAATAGTTCTACTACTCCATGTGCAAATACCTGAACTATTTTGAATGGTCCATCCCACCTTGATCTCAGCTTTCCTGGAAACAATCTCAAATGAGAGTTAAATAAAAGAACTTTCATTCCAGGGTGAAGAGCCTTAGGAACTAGCCTCTTGTCATGATAACGCTTAGTACGCTCTTTGTATAATTTGGCATTCTCATAGGCTTCGTTCCTAATTTCTTCCAACTCATTAAGATGGAGTAACCATTTTCTCCTACTTTATCTAAATCCATGTTTAACTCTTTAATTTCCCAGTAAGCCTTGTGTTCAAGTTCAACTAGAAGGTGGCACGCTTTCCCAAAGATTAACCGGTAAGGGCCCATCCCAATAGATGTTTTGTAAGCGGTGCAGTATGCCCATAAGGCATCATTTAACTTAAATGCCCAATCCTTCCTTGAAGGATGCACAGTGCGTTCCAATATTCCCTTAATTTGCCTATTACTTACTTCCACTAAACTAGAAGTTTGAGAATGATATGGAGTAGCTACTTTATGTGTGATGTTGTACTTGTTTAGTAATCCATCAAAGATCTTGTTACAAAAATGGCTACCTCCATCACTTATTATAGCTCTAGGCGTTCCGAACCTGCTGAATATTAAATCCTTCAAGAATTTAACAACAACATTAACATCATTGGTTTTAGTAGGGATAGCTTCTACCCAATTGGATACATAATCCACAGTAACCAAAATATATTGAAAACCATTGGATGGGTGAAAAGGACCCATAGAGTCAATCCCCCACACATCAAAGAGTTCAACAACTAAATTAGATGTCAAAGGCATTTCATCTCTTTTGCTTATGTTTCCTGTTCTTTGACATCTATAGCATAATCAGAAGTGTCAGACATTATTTCAAAAGGTAAAGACTAGTTTGGTGCCATAATAACAGTGGTAGATGTTAGTTTTTCTTTCAAGGTATTAAAGGCAATAAGGAAGTCATTGTTGAAATTAAAATAAACATCTTTTGATAGCAAGTTACATAAAGGACGACTTATTTTAGAGAAATCTTTAATAAATCGTCTGTAAAATCCTGCATGTCCTAAGAAGCTTCTTATCCCCTTCACAGATGTAGGGGGAGGTAGTTTGGATATCAATTCAACTTTTGCCTTATCAACTTCAATACCTTTGTTTGAAATTATATGTCCTAAAACTATCCCTTGTTGAACTATAAAATGACTTTTCTCACAACTAAGGGTGAGATTTCATTCAATGCATCTTTTTAAAACCAAAGTCAATTTATGTAAGCAATCATCAAATGAGTTCCCAAAGACAGAGAAAATCGTCCATGAAAATCTCAATGAATTTTTCCACCATGTCCGAGAAAGTAGATATCATGCATCTCTGGAAAGTGGTAGGGGCATTGCATAACCCAAATGGCATTCTTCAAAAAGCAAATGTCCCAAAAAGACATGTAAATGTGGTCTTTTCCTGATCTTCTAGTGCTATGGGTACTTGATAATATCCAGACAATCCATCTAGAAAACAGTGAAATTTGTGCCCAGCTAATCTTTCCAACATTTGATCAATGAATGGAAGAGGAAAGTGATCCTTTTTAGTATATAAATTTAGTTTCCTAAAATCTATACACATTCTCCATCGAGTGATTATTCTAGTGGACGCTAATTCACTTTTTTCATTTTTAACAACTGTTATCCCAGATTTCTTAGGTACCACATGCACTGGACTAATCCACTTACTATCCGCAATAGGATAGATAATTACTTCTTCTAACAATTTAAGAATTTCTTTTTTAACTACCTCTTGCATATTTTGGTTTAGTCTTCTTTGGACCTCTTGTCAAGTTTAGCATCATCCTCCAAGTTGATCTTATGCATACACATCGTAGGACTAATGCCTCTTATATCCCCGATACTCTAGCCTATTTTAAGCACTTTGATAAGTTCCTTTTCTTGGGTTTTGGTCAAGGTTGAAGAAATTATCATTGGATAAGTTTCTACTTATACCAAAAACACATATTTTAAGTGCTCAGGTAAGTCTTTGAGTTCAAGTTCAGGTGGATTGGTCTCTTTACTAGATGAAGAACTGGGTAGATTTAAAAGTGTACTAGATTTTGTCATTACTTCATCATTGTCTAGTCGTTCAAGGTACCCCTTAATTTTTTCATCTAAATCTTCTTCGACCTTTTCAAGTGTAAGAAAAGTTTCAAGCTTGTCTTCTATTCTGGTTCAGAAAAAGGTGTTTTGGACAAGATTATCCAAAGGGTCAACATCGAATATTTCATCGATGGCATAAATAGAAGGAAAAGGTGAAGAATCAAAAACTTTAAAATGAACAGTCTCTCCTAAGTCTATCATTGTCAAATTTCTATCTTGAACATCAATAATAGTTTTAGTAGTTGCCATAAACGGTCTACCAAGCAATATTGTGTGCTCTCTGTCCAATGCTGGATTTTCTTGCATATATAGAACCACAAAGTCAACAAGTATTATAAATTTGTCTACTTGTACCAATACATCCTCAACTATTCCCTTTGGATACTTAAGAGATCTATCTACAAGTTGAAGGGACATAGTTGTGGGTTTTAAATCTCCTAAATTGATCTGTAAGATTATAGTGTAGGGCATCAAATTTATACTAGCACCTAAATCAAGCATTGCTTTAGCAACCTTCATATCCCCCATAGTTATGTTTATAATAAAACTTCCAGGGTCTTTCAACTTAGGGGTAGTTTGTGCTGAAGTACAGCGCTAGAAATTTATGATACTACTACTCGTTCATTCAGTTCATAGCTTTTTTTCTTAGTGTTCAACTCTTTGAAAAACTTAGCATATGAGGGCACATTCATGATCACTTCTAATAATGGTAAATTGATATTTACTTTAGAGTGCATATTAAAAAGATCATAGAATTGCTTATCTTGTTTGGATTCTTTTAATCAGTGTGGAAAGGTACTTGCAGTTGGTGTGGTTTTGTTGTCTTTTGAATTTTGGGGATGTCAGATGACCCTCCAATGAGTTTTTCAGAAGGCTTGTTAAGTTTAACACTTATTTCTCCTTTTTGCGAGACTAGAATATCACCTTCTTTGTTACAAGGTAGATCGTTAGAGATTTTAGGTAAAGTGGTATTGACTACCTTACCACTTCGAAGGGTTCTTACATCTTTTACTTGTTTTGGTTGACTGGGCAACTTTCCTAGTTCTTTATTTTGCATTTGTTTAGCCAGTTGCCAAACTTTAGATTCAATCCTTTTTACCGAAGCCTTCATGGTGTTCAACCTTTGATTATTCATCAATTGGCTATCATGACTAACTTGAATAAAAGAATTCAAGCTATCCTCTAAGGTTGGCTTAAAAGATTGGCTTGGTGGGTAAGGGGGTTGTTATTCAACCTTAGTGTTGGACATTAGGTGTAGGCTGGGTAATTGTTTTGCTTCCAATGATGGTTAGGGTGATTATAGGTGTTTGGATGATACCTTTGAAAGGATTTGACTTCCTCCATGGCATCGACACTAGAATCACAAGTATTTGAACAATTATGAGTACTATGCCCAATTGAAAAACACACTTCATACACCTCTTGATTTGGAATTTGGTGGGTAGTGAGAAGTTACACTTGTTTAGTCAATTCAGCAAGTTGCAAGGTTATCTCATTATCGAAGCCAACTTCATTGACTCTTGCTCTCCTTCTAGAACTTCTTTGTTGGGAATTGGAATCCAATAGATCATAAAGATTATAGGTTTCCTCTACGGTTTTTTCTCCCACAACACCTCCAGCAGCATTATCAACCATGTATTGACTATGCAGTTTCAATCCATCATAAAAGAATTGGTTCTATAGCTGTAATGGAAAGCTATGATTATGACATTGAATGAAAAGGAGTTTGAATCGTTCCCAAGATTTATGAAAGGGCTCTCCATACATTTGAGAGAATATTGCTATCTTTGTCCTTAGATCAACAGTCTTTTGATTTGAATAGAACCTTCCCATAAACATTTCATATACTGCCTCCCAAGTTTTTAGAGAACCCGACTGTAGAGTAATGAACCATGACCAAGCTTTATCCTTGAGGGTGTAAGGAAAACACCTCATCCTAAGTTGATCTTCATTAATTGCATGTAGTGGAAATGTTTGGACAATAGCATAGAATTCTCGAATGAAATGCAAAGGGTCTTCATTAGGGACACCGTAAAAGGAAGGCAAAAAAGAATAATGAATCTTTTTCAATTCATAATTCCTTGCAGCCTCTTGTAATTGTATGCCGGAAGTTACATTTCCAATGATTGGCATTGAATAGTCTTTCATCATTTTCCGCGTATCTTCAGCATCTCCAATGGTTATTTGTAGTTGAAATTTATCCTCCTCTTATTGTGTATCAACATTTAGCTCTTAAAAAATAGTAGATATCTCTAAGAAAGATTTCTCACTTGACAAAATGTACAGGCTTAAAGCAAAAAGGTGAAGGGAACCTAATTTTTTTAATGATAAATTTAAAGAATGGACACAATTTTTGAAACAAACGAATTTATTTCATTTGAATTTTATTTCACACAACATAAAACTAAAATAAAGGAAAATACAATAATGGGTGACTTCCCACGTAGGACTAAAATTTATCGTCTTCTAGTAAGATGTTGCTTGGAGATTGCAGAATGAAAAACTCAATGTCTCCTCTTCATTGAATTTATTTTACCCCATTTGACCATCAAATTAGTCTTTGCTTTGTTTTTGCAAATGTTCAACTAACTTTTCTACTTGAACTTCCACCTTTTTGATAGAAGCTTCCACAGAGTCCAACCGTTGATTGGTTTTAGATTGGTTATCTCTACAAACTTGAATAAAAGAATTCAAGTTGTCCTCCTGGGTTGATTTATTGGGAATGCTTCTTGGAATAGGCAGGTGGAATTACTGGCCTTGCTGATTTGAGCTTTGAGCTAAAGAAGGGTTGTTTTGCCTCTAGGAGAAGTTCAGATGATTTCTCCACCCAAGATTATAGGTATTTGAATTAGGATCGAACCTTGGTCTCTGTTAATATGCTCTCAATACATTAACCTGTTCAGGTCCAGTTGTTGTTTCTCCTTGACATGGAAAGGCTTCAGTACCATGTCCCATGTTACTATACAAACCATACTGTTCATTATTGGTGTTGGTTTGCGTAGTGAGAAGGGCAACTTGCTTGGTCAATTGAACAAGTTATTGTTGAACTTCATTGCTGGAATCGATTTCCTAAACTCCAACTTTTCTCACTCGTGAGCTTTTTTGTTGGGAATTAGCACCCAACATCTCAAAGAGGTTGTACGTCTCTGAGGTAGTCTTTTCTACCATTGCTCCTTCTACAGCGTTGTCGACAATGAACTGACATTGTTGTGTAAGTCCATCGTAAAAGAATTGGTTCTACAACTGCAGGGGAAATCTATGATGGGGACATTGAGGGAGAAACATTTTGAACCTATCCTAAGCTTCATGGAATGGTTCTCCTTCCATCTGAGAGAAAGTAGCAATCTTTCCTCTCAACTCTGATGTTTTTTAGTGGGAATAGAATTTTCCCATGAATTTATTATAAATGTTCTCCCATGTCATCAAAGAACCTGGAGGAAGTGACATAAACCAAGCTTGGGCCTTATCCTTTAAGGTGTTGGGGAAACATCTCATTCTAAGTTGATCCTCGTTTAGAATACCGAGGGGGAAGGTTTGGACTGTAGCATAAAAGTCTCTAATGAAGGAAAGAGAATCTTCATTAGGTAGCCCATAAAAGGAAGGAAGCATAGAAAAATGAATATTTTTTAGTTCATAATTCTGAGCAATCTCACCCAGCTGGATATCGGCAGTTGCCGTGCCAATCACCGGTCTTGCAAACTCCTTCATGGTGGTTTCCCTAACATGTTGGTTTTCTTCTATTTCTTTCGGTTCTAGTAAAGGATTAAGGCTTGGTTCTATGTTTGGCTCAAAAACAAGTTGATGGTTGGAATCTAGTCTTGTTGACACTTATTTAAATTTATGAATATTATTTACATATGGTGTAAGAGGGTTTCCTAAGGATCTCCTACCACGCGTAGACTATTAGAAACGCAAATTTAAAACTCTTGTAAAAAATAATAATAGAATAACTAGACAAAAATTTAGGGAAACTTTACATGGTATTTAATACAAAATACTAAACAAAACTAGTTAAACACTAAGTTATTTTATTTTATTATTATTGTTTTTTTAAAGAAAATAATAAACTAAAGTTTTTTTTTTAATTTTTATTATTTCTTTTTAATTTTTTTTTATTTCATGTTTTTTTAGATAAAATAACATAATCAGTATTAACCAAGAGTGCTCGTAGGAAAGAATGGTGGTGCAAAGGCTACTTAAAAACCATCCTCCTAGACACAACAACGTTTTGAGAAAAGACTAGTGGCACAAAGGCTTTCAAGAACTAGTCTACTAAACAGAACTCCGTTAGATCTTTACTTTTTATGCTATTAAGTTAATAAAAATGTATGTTATATAAGTTAATGAAAATCTAATTTAATTAAGTTAAAAAAACTAAGTTAATTAAGTAAAATGAAAATGAAATTAGTAAAAACCCAAGTTAATTAAGTTAAACAAAAATTAAGATAAAATATAGTTAAAGGAGAAAAAAATTAAAAATTAAACAAAATAAAATAAAATAAATAAAATTGAAAAAGGTAAAAGGTAAAAGAAAAGAAAATAAAAATTGATTTTTTTTATTTTTTTATTTTTTTTAGAAAATAATTAAAAATAATAATTTATTATTATTTTTTTTATTTAAAATTTATTTAAGTTTTATTTTATTTTATTTATTTATTTTTACTTCAAATTTCAAATTGCAATTTTTTTTTCTAATAACGCTATAATTATTATTATTTTTTTAAAATTTAAAATTATTCATTTTTTATTTATTTATGAACGTTAAATTTATTATTATTATTATTTTCTCTTTTTTTCTTTTATTTCAATTTTTTAATTTATTTTTTGTTTTTAACTCATAATAAAAAAAATCATCGCCGATTCTTGCCAATACTTTGGTTTTATATTTATAAAACTCTCGCTAGTGTACGAATCATTTCGTAGAAAATGATAAGTATACTCCCAAGGTCGATCTAAGGAAGGAATGTATGTGGTTTTTAATTTATTATTCAAACTTTTAAAAACGAAATCAAATCCTAAAGATCTTATCACGATATTTTGGGTTTTGTATTTTTAATCTACTTACATAAAATAAACATAGATTCAATAAACATTTATGCAAATTTTATCATTTATAATAGTGGAGTATTTATGGATATAATAACTAAGTTAATTATGTTTGCTCATATTATTTAGGTTATTAAAGATATGAATTGATATTTATTGATTCTCCATTTTTTATATGAATACCACCTTTGGTGGGGTTAGATATTCTTTGTTAACTAAACAAATCAATTAACACCTATGGGTGGGGTTGATAACTAATTTGGTTAATTAAATTAATTCCTTTTTCTAAGATATTGAAAATGAACCATTTAAATGCCACAGTTCGAGGGGTTAGACAGTTTAAACTTTATTCAAGTTGTCCGAATTAAACCTAAGAATTTAGTTATCCGAGTACTAACTTTCAAGTTTTAAAACCACTACTGAAAACATGTTGTTAATACATTTTCAGATAATAATTCTTATAAAAACTTTTGAAATAGAGCTTCACTCTAACTACCGGGCGATTGTACCAATAAATAAAACGCCACTACTCTAAATCAGACCGGATAACTAAACCTTAAAATCTAATTTTCAGATTTAAGTTTGTAATGAAATATAATATATTTCTCTCTAACATTCTTAATATAAAATCTTGAATAAAAATAAAATCAATTCATTTTAGAGATTTTTACCTATTTAATATTTCACAAGCATAACAACGTTATTATTATATCATGTTTACAAACAGCCAGCAAAGTTAAATTTAATCACAGACAAATTAAATATAACATGTAAGAATAAAGCATAAAAATAATTGTAAAGAAAATAAAATCTTTATAGTACTTTGTTGCTATTTCCGTTGCTGGAAAACCTCTAAACAGAATTTGCACTCCCATTTATTGAATCGAAAAGCAAATAAATTACAAAAACATAACTAGTTCTTCTCAAAAAGAGAAGAACTCTAAAACTAAGAAAAACTAACTAAGAAAAACTAAAAACTAAGAAAAACTTAAAAACTAGGAATGAGAGAAAGAAAGAGAAGAGAATATGTATTTTGAGGTGTGTTTAGTTATGAAGAGAATGGTGGTATTTATAGGTGAGGATGGGAAGAAAAAGTGGGTGAAAAAATGATAAAAAATGGTGGAAGCGTGGAGTAGTGAATGATGACATCATGTTGATGTGGGCGGCTGCGCGTGCAGATGGGAGCAGGCTGGGCGCAGGCGCGCATAGATGACAGCAGGTTGGGCGCAGGCGCGCGCGAAAGGGAGATCTGGCGCGCGCGTTGCTAGGTGCGGTTGAGCGGCGTGATTTCCTCCTTTTTGACATTTTTGACCTATTTTGTCCAATTTTTCCATATTTGTTGACTTTTCCTCATTTATTTTATAAATATATTTGTGATGTATTACCTCCAGTATTTCTCTTTGAGTCTTTAAGTTACTTTTTTAAGCAAAAATACCTAAAAAATAGTAAAAATACCCGTGATTCCAAAAAGACAAATATATATAAATATATGATAAAATTATATATATATATATATAATCAATTAATGTGCATATAATCATGGTAATTTTAGTGCTTTTTGAGCATTGATCACTCACACACTCACTAAATACATATGTATGTCATACTTGAAATTTATGATTGATTTTGTGAGATTTATTGGAATGAGCTAACCTTGACTACAAATATGTTTTTGAGATCTATCTTTCACTTTTTAAAATGATACTATAAAGAAACACCTAGTTTTGAGAGGGGTACATACTATGATGTGTGAAGTTATCATAATGAGCGAAAAGGCTACCTCACAACTAGTGTGAAAGTCATCATACTAGGTATTTAACTCATACATATTTCCTTAAATAATAATATTAAAGGAAAAAGAAAAATATAAAAGCTTTTGCATTCACAGAAAGAAAGAGTGAAAAATATATATACAAAAAGAAAATAAATAACTAATCCCTCAAACACAAAAAATAATACAAGAGGGAATAAAAAACATAGATTAAAGTTTTCTCTTTGTAAGTAAACATTTTTTTTGTCTTTGTATGAACTCAATTGTAATTTTTTATAATAGGTGATGCTTCTTCCATTAAATCCTCCATAACTAATCATAAATGGATTAATTGACATACTATTACAGTTTTGATATTTATCTCACTTTTGGTGAATGTCGATATGTCACTATATGTTCTAGTATATTTATGTGACTTGTCTACATATATTTATATTATCAATGGATAGTCACACTTTTAACAAAATTAATTTTATCATTTTCATGTACTATTGTAATCATGTTGGGTTATGTCTATTATCCTCAATTTAAAAAGAAAAAAATTACTACACACACACACACACACACATATATATATATATCAATTTTTATAAATTTTTATTTTACTCTAATTTATTTAGGGGAGTCAAAGAAATTAGGGAAGTTTATTTATTTTTAGGAAACATATTTTCTTTAGCTTTCTATTTTGGTTGCTTTGAGCTCTTCAGAATGTGTATTTCTCTTTTCAGCCACTAAATACACTACTTGCTTACTCAACCTGTTGGCATTGCTTCAAGATTATATGGTTTATTTGTATGACAAAAAGGGCAATAAAATAGGAACTTTATTTGAAAATCTATAAAAAAAAAGGGATATTTAATTTAGAGGAAGAATAACTTTGAAATATATTCTTTGAAAATATTACACGTAAGGGAAGTTATGTTTTTAATTTCAATCTAATGATTACTCATCCTTATAAATATTCTTCACTTTTCCATTGTTATATACACTGAGCAATGATCTTTCGAGATTCATGAGAAGATAGTTTCACTAGATCATCTGATAGTTCGACAATGTAAAATTTTTATTTTTCCTATGAGGATTATGTGGTTAGAGTGAGATTTTTTCACACAAATAAGCCAAAGGGATATGTTTTATGATTTATATGAGTATTGGTGATATTCATGAAGAAAACATACAAATGTAATTTTAGTTTTTAGGTGTGTCTTTCAAGAATATTTTCAAGCCAAAGAAACTATCAAGCTCCAACAAACACATATCAAGTATATCATTATTCTTATTGACATTAGATTTCATATTAGACACATAGAAAAATTTTGAATTTAGGCTACGCGATCGATTGAGACATGTATTGATCGATTGAGGTGTATAGATTAATCCATAATTGATCTACTCAGTTTAAAAAGTCTCGAATAAGTTTTTAATTGATTGGATCAACCAAGTAACTAGTGGTCGATCAATCGACTAGTAGATCTATCGATTAATTACCTAGATTGATCTAACCTAGCAAGAATTAATTATTTATTATACTAGATCAATCAAGAATTTATTGGATCAATCGAGCATGTTTTGATCGTAGTATTGGATTGATCGATCAAACTATGTGTTTGATTGATGAAGCATATGCTTGATTTCTTGAATAGTAGGGCTTCCATTTTAAAACCTATTTATAACTTGAGTTGAATGGGTTTATTACTATATTTTCCCCATTCTTTAAAACTCATTTAATTGATTTTATGGATAGTGTAGTAATATTGATTTGAATTAGTGCTTCAAAATATCATATATAAGAAACAAAGGAACATTAATTTATCAACCACATAAGAGCATTATTATCTTCATCTTAATCTCTCTCTTTCTTTTTCATTTTTTTAATTTATCAAAAGTTTTATGGGTGTGTTTGATTGGTTAACAAGCCTATGATATTTTTTATATTATGCTTAAACTAATTGTTTTAGGATTACTAGTTGATTTTGATTTATCCAATATATTATTAAATCATCTACTTAGGGTTATTCATTATTGAATCTGCTCTAGGAAATACTTTTGAAATTGTGTTATTATGCTAATGTTTTAGGTACTGGTTGAATGGGTTCAATTGCTTATGTGACTCAAGTTGTCAGAATGTTGGTCCGGATCCTAACACCTTGCTTATGAAGACTATGAAGGAAAGTGGTAGCTTGTAAGTTGATTACTTAGGGGCCTTATCTTGGTAGGTAGTATAAGACCTGGCCTTGTAGGTGAACAATTTGTTTTATAGTGGATAGCTAGTTGGTCTGGTAGACTAGTGGTTTTCTTCTTAGGTCATTAGTGTGACCTAGGTTGTTTCTGCCTAAAAATTTGTGTTTTGATTTATATTTTCACATTACTTTGTTTACACGTAATTGCATGCCTGGTCGTCTATGAAAATTTTATTTTGTCATAATCCTTTTGATTGTCTATTCACCCATTATAGCTAATAAGATCAGTAACTAAATAAAAATTTCAAACATAGTTCACCAATTCATCACCAACCCTGGATGGTAAGGTTGTAAAGGGTTTTTCTCTCATCGAGAGAGGCATTATCTTCATTGACCCAGGGCTGATAAGGTGGTTGGCGAGGCCCCAAACAATTAAGAAGTATCCTATAAACATCCCTATTTCTTTGAAATAGTAATTATAAAAATGAAATAAAACTTCTACCAAAATTAAATCATGTTTTCTAATTCAGTTTCACAAATTGCTTTTAGTGTTAATTTGATCTCTGTGAATTATGTTTGTAAGAGAAAAACTATATTCTTAAGTTGTGAGTACTTGAGAGGGTGTTTGCTAGTGGATTGTAGTCAAGGTTACTACCATACACGATTGATCATTGGTGGCTGATCACATTATAGTGTATGGTGTGGCTCTAAAGGGAAGCCAAATTCATGTGTCCAATCAAGTTGTTGCGAAGCTAGCAAGTGAGGACAGTATAGATAGTTAGAGTAGGTATCCCAAATGATACGTATAAACGTTTATACATTTTATATCGAGTTGTATGTGTTTATTATTTGTAGGGGATTGTTTGCTACTGAGTGGTTGTCATAAACAACCCAATGATTGTACCACAAAAGCAGGGGTTTTATGTGGGTTTACCTCATTATGTCATTGTGTTATGCATGGTCGGCTTGTGTTAGTAAGTGCATGTGATAATATATGAAAGTTTGACTCTAATTGGAAAGCCTTTCTACTTCCTGCTATTGCATACTTCTTTTTTCTCTCTTATTTAGCATGCCCAGTGCACTCTAATTATTCTACCTATTGATATTTAGTTAATATGTCTTGTTTTTTATTAATTTAATATGTTTATGCTTTGTTTCTATTGTCTATATTTTCTACTACCTATGTGTTTGGTATGAGTCTCTTAGAAGTTCATATATCATTACCTTAATTGTTCACCGGGAGTTGGACTCATTCAATTTTACCATATAGGGTACACTCATTTTGGGCTTAACAGTTCTAGTGATAATTTTGTCTAACTCACTCTTTACAACACACTCACTTCTCTTTTGATGGACTCGGGAAAGAGAGGCAATGTATATAGGTCTCTTCTATTCAATGGGCTTAACTATGCCTATTGGAAGTCCTAAATGTGGGCCTTCTTATGGTCATTTGGGGACAATGTCTGGTTTCTAATCATACATTATTGGACATATCCAACCAAAACCCTACCTGATAACATGTTTATCCCTATGAACATTATGCTCAAAACCACTAAGGGTAATGATTCCAGTAGAGAAATGAATACTATTGTAGTTAGTGATGAAAGTTCAAGTTCAATAAAAGGGACTCAAGATCTATAAATAATGATGATGATTTTAAAGATGAGTTGGAAAAACAACATAGAAGGATCCATTTTAGTAAATCAAGGGTTTCGAATGTGGGAATCCTAGTCATATTGCAACAAACTACTTTTCTAAGAAAAAGTGCATGAGTAAGTATGCTATTGACGAGTGCTTAAAAAGTACTAAAATAATCATGATTTAATTTACTTTAATTGATTAAATACATTTATATTTGTATGATTTTATCATATTTTTATATAAATTTTTCTTTTTAGAATTATGAGTATTTTTTTTTCTTCAGGTATTTTAGTTCAAAAATAACTTAAAGACTCGAAAACAAATACTGGAGGCAATGCATCACAAATATATTGAGAAAGAAAATGAGGAAAAGTAAAAAAGATAGAAAAATTGGACAAAATGGGTCAAAATGTCAAAAAAGCCAAAATCGGGTGCGTAGTCGCCCAACCGCTTCGAGAAACGCACCAATTCGTGCCGAGTCCCGCCCGCACTAATGCGCACACCAGCCGCCCATCTGCCGTGATTTTCGTGCCCCATACGTGTGCAAATCTGTTTGGAGGTTTTCTAGTAAGAGAATTAACATCAAACTATTGTAAGGATTCTTTTAAGGTGTTATTTTAATGGATATTTTACAGTTATCATTTTATGTTTTAATCTTATATGTTATATTTAATTTGTGTGTGATTAAATTTAACATGGTTGATTGTTTGTAAATATGATATAATTATAACATTGTTATGCTTGCAAAATATTAAATAGATAAAACACTTTATAAAATAAATTGATTTTGTTTTTATTCAAGATTTTATATTAAGGATGTTAGAGAGAAATACATTATTTTTTATTACAAACTTAAATATGAAAATTAGATTTTAGGGTTTAATTATTCGGTCTAATTTAGAGTAGTGTTCTTTTATTTGTTGATACAATCGCTCGATAGTTAGAGTGAAACTCTATTTCAAAAGTTTTTTATAAGAATTATTATTCGAAAATGTATTGACGACATGTTTTCAATATTAGTTTTAAAGCTTGAAAGTTAGTACTTTAAAAATTAAATTCTTAGGTTTAATTTGGACACCTGTAATAAAGTCTAATTATTTGACTCCCACTAACGCTGTGATGGTTTGCTATTTTCTTATAAATAAATGTGAAATTTAATATTTAATTAATTAATAGGCCCCTCTCCTAAGGATATTAGTTAGTTAATATTAAACAAAATAATTTAGCCCCGTCTAAGGATACTTTCATACCAAAAAGAGAAAATCAATAAATATTAATTTATATCTTTAATAACCTAAATAATATGAACAAACATAATTAACTTAATTATTATACCATTAAATAGTCACACTCTTATAAATCATAAAATTTGCATTATTGTTTATTGAATTTATATCTATATCTATATTTACATTTATTTTTATGTTATTAGATTAGGAAATAAACAAACCAAAAAATGATAAATAATGTTTTTCTTAAGATTTTGAATAATAAATTAAAAACCACTTAAATTCCTTTGTTAGATTGACATTAGGAGTATACTTATCATTTTCTATAAAATGATTTGTACACTTTTGAGAGTTTTACAAATAATAAAACACAAAAGGGTATTTTCGTAAGATCAGTATTTGCAATGCCTCTCTTACAAATCATCAATCAAGTTTTTGGCGGCGTTATTGGAGACGAAATAACATTTTTAGATTTTTTATCAAAATTTTGAAAACTTTTCGTATAGTAAATAATTGTGATTTTATTTATTTATTTTCAATTCAAAAACATTTAAATATCAAATTTTGAAAATTAAAATAAAAAACTATTCTTGAACAATAACAAAATTAAATTTAAAATTGAAAGTTAAGATTTAAAATTTAAATTTCAAAACATAAATAAATAAATAAAAGGATTGAAAAAAATTGAATTTAGAATTTAAAATTTGAGATATAAATTAAAAATAAATAAATTTCAAATTAGAGAAAAAGAAATTATAAAAAATTATAAAACAAAAAAAATTAAAAACTAAAATTTAAATTTAAGAAAATAATAAAAAAATAAAAAAAATCTATTCTTCAAAAGTGAAAAAATTTAATTAAATTTAAAACTAAAATTTAAATTAAAAAAAAGAAATTAAAATGTTTTTAAATAGTAAAAAAATTTAAGTTAAAATTAAAGTTAAGATTTAAAATTAAAAATTAAAAAAAAATTGAAATTTATCAAAAAAAAAATTAAACCGATATCAGTAAATAAAAAAATTTAAGATATAATATTTCAAATTCAAATTCAAAAATAAAAAAATAAAAAAAAATTCTTGAACATTAAACAAAAGAAAAAAAAAGTTTTTTTCTTGAATTGTAAAAATAAATATTTTTAAAAAATATTACTGTTCTGGAATAGTTAAAAAGAAAGAAATTAAAATTAAAAATTAAATTTAAGATATAAATTTAAAATTAAAATTAAAATTTAAAAAATTATAAAAAAATTAAATACAAATTTCAAATTTAAAAAAAAATAAAAAAAATGTTTTTATTGAGCAGTAAATTTTTTTAAATTTTATCTTTAAAATTTATAATTAAAAAAAACTGTTCGTGAAAAGTAAAAAAAGAAAGAAAAAAATTCAGTAAAATAATAAAAATTTAAATTTAAAATTATAAGTACAGATTTACAATTTAAAAAAAAAACTGTTTTCTTGGACAATTAAACAAAAAAGATATAAAATTTAAATTTCCAAAAAAAAAAAACAAAAACTGTTCAGAACGTAGAGTACATATTTAAAAAATAATTTAACTGATATTGAACTATAAATAAAAAATAATAATTTTAAATTAAAATTTAAGATATAAAATTTAAATGTAAATTAAAAAAAACAATCTATTCTAGAACAGTAAAACAAAAAACAAATTTAATCTAAGATATAAAATTTAAAAATAAAAATATAAAAAATTGTTTTATTGAACAGTAAAAAAAAGAATTTAAATTTAAATTTAAATTTCAAAATAAAAAAATTAACTCTTCTTGAAGAGTAAAACAAAAAAAATTAATTTAAGATATAAACTTAAAAATTAAAAATTAAAAAAAAAACTATTTTCTTAATAAGTAAAGCAAAAGAAAATTTTAAATTTGAAATTAATAGTTAAGATTTAAAATTAAAAATAAAAAAAATTAAAATATCAAATTTCAAATTTACAAAATGTTCAAAATTCAAAATTCAAAAATTTCGAAAAAAGAAATTAAATTTAAAATTTCAATATAAAAATAAAAATATGTAAAATGTTCTTGAACTTAATTTAATTTTAATTTTCTTAGATTTTTAACTTAACCTAATTTATTAAGTTAGTTGAATTTGACTTAATTTAATTTAATTAACTTATATTTTCACTCACTTAATGTATTAATTTATATTTTAACTTAATTTAATTTATTAACTTAATTCGTTTTAATTTTCACTTAACTTTATTTATTAACTTAATTAATTTAGATTTTAATATCATGAAAAGTAAAGATCTAAATGAATTATGTCTAGGAGACTAGTTATTGGAAGCCTTTGTGCACTATTCTTCGCTAGAAATATTGCTCTATTTAGAAGGATGATTTTTAAAGAGGTTTTGTCCCACCATTCTTTTTTGGGAGCACTTTTAGTTAATAATAATTATGTTATTTAATTTAGAAATTATAATTAAATAAAAATAAAAAAATAAAAATTAGTGAAGCTATCTCCAAAATTTAAATATCTTTAAATTACAATCAGTGATAAAAGGAGATAGTTACTTTGTTAGATCTAGGTACAATTGTGTTTTGATGTCTTAGCTATTTGATTTGCACCTAGACGTGTGTTATTTAAAACCCACAATCATGTCCCTAGTTTTAAGTAAATAAAATTTTGAAAATCCAAAGGGCATGACCGAAAAGTATAGGTAAACAACCTTGTCCTATATGTAGATTTGATTGACTCAATGATGTGGGGATATTGAGTTTACTTAAAATGAAATCTCCCAAGTTACGTCTTACTAAGACTTTAAACTATGTACTGGATGGGAAGCAACCCATCATTTTAGGTAATTTCTTTTTTTTTGTTTTATTTATTTTGTTTAATTGCATGTGAATAATTTTAGAATTGTTAAAACTAAAAATATTTGTTGAGATGTTAGAAGTTCATAGCGATTTATCTATGTGTACTTTAACGATGAATATGATGGATGCATATGCATTTCTCCATCACTACTTGCATATTCTCAAGAAATAGGTAACTTTTCTTTTCTTTTTATCTTTACTTTACAATTGTTACATTGAGGACAATGTAAGCATATAGATTAGGAGTGATGAAAGGTTACCATGCTTAATTTCAACAATTTTAAAATTTTTATGTTTACATTTTCATTTTATTGTGTTTGATTTTATTTTCTTTGTGTGATTTAGTAAGTTTTAGAATTTTAGGATTGGTTTTAACAAATTTCTTACAAAAAATTATCATTTCTTTAAATAAAAATTTAAGTAAATAGTTAAGCCTTTTGCATTGTTAGATTAATTTTTGAAAACATATCATGGAGTATTTGGCACTTTGTTAGTTTTTGTCATGACTAGTATTTCTTGATATAGTGTAGAAATTATATTAAACCCAAAATTAGTGTTTAGGAATCAAATAGTGGAGACTACTCTTGTAAGACATTATTTAAGCCTAATTTTTTTTATTCTGAGTGAAATATATTTTTTCTACTCCAAACATATTTTTTATTTTTTCAAATTATTAGATGATCTCTATAGAACTTAGCATTCAATGTTTGGATTTTTATATCTTAATGAAGTGTTATATATTTATTTTTCATTTACTTAGATTAAATGATTTAAGTAGAAATTGATTGTATATGTTTTTCTTCATTCATGCATGACTTTTATTTTTATTAAAAAGAAGATATATCTAGGGTTACCTATACAAATACAAACAGAAAAGCCAAATATTAACCACTCACCTTACCATATAAAAAATGAATTTTTTTTACTTGGGTTCACTCTCTAAAAAAATGTATTCTCTTAAAAAAGAAGAAGAAGAAGAAAAATAGAAAGAAAGAGAGAAAAGAAAAATGAATAATATAATCTATATACTACGACCCAAAAAGCCTAAACAATGGTGAAAAATTGTTTAATGCAAAAACAAATATAGGAAGTAATTCCCTAAGAAGTCATTGTATTTTCCTAAATTTTCTAAAAGGTAGATTACTTATATTTTTATTTGATGAATTTGATTGATTCATGAAAGTAATGTATAATATTTTATAAATCCTTATATTTGATTCCTTTCATGAGATCAACGTTAAAATAATACTTTTAGCTTTTCTTCTTTAGACATATACGAACACATTAATCAGTGTTTTTGAGAGTATTGACTTATGAGGAATAGATTCGAAGCAAATTCGGATTCCTGATACTAAGTTTGGGTAAAATTAAATTGATACATTTTTTATATGGAATATGAAAATTATTTTCAGCTAATTATTATAATAAATCATGAATGTTTAAGATGTTGAAATAATCTATGCTTAAGATTTTAATTATGAAGTTTAAAAGAGATTATAAACATGATATATTTTTGTATTTTACTTCTTTATTTTATGTTAGTCTTTCTAATTTATTTTAAATTTTAGTTAACTTTTTATTTTATTTGTTTTATTTTGTTTTCATTTTTTTATTGTTAATGTTTGTGGGTATCATTACTGAAAACCCTCACAAGACTTAAACTCGTCCACTAGGCCAACATAGGGGTTTAAAGGCTTGTTGCATATACTAAATGCAACCGTGTCAAACCATGGAAGTAATTTAGGATAGTTTAATTTTTAGTTTTTATCGCTTCTCTTGCTAAGGGACTAGTCAGAATCTAGTTAAGGGTTGTGATGAGTGCTTAAAAAGCACTAAAATTAACATAATTTAATGTACTTTAATTGATTAAATAGATTTATATTTGTATAATTTTATCATATTTTTATATAAATTTTATCTTTTTAGAATCACGAGTATTTGTTTTTTGTTTTTCAGGTATTTTAGTTCAAAATAACTTAAAGACTCGAAGAAAAAATACTAGAGGCAATACATCACAAATATATTGAGAAAATAAATGAGAAAAAGTCAAAAAGATGGAAAAATTGGACAAAATGGGTCAAAAAGGCTAAAATCTTGTGCGCAGTCGCCCAATCGCTTTGACAAACGTGCATAGATCACCCATTCGCACTGAGTCCCATGCGTGCAGCTACCCATCGCGCCGATTCCCGCGCATACCATCTGTTCCGCGCATGTGCCTGTACACTCCTCGCAGTATCCCGCGCGCACCAGCCGCCCGTCTACCAAGATTTTCGCACCCCATACGCACGCCCATCTATCCAAATGTGACCAAATTAAAATTTTGGAATATTTCCCCCCCTTTTTGGCTTTTTTCTCATCTATAAAAGGACCTTCTTCCCCTATTCCATAACACAAAATTTGTTGAGCTCTTTCTCTCTCTAGAAAGTTTACATTTTTTATTTATTTTTTTTTAGTTTTTATTTTTAAAATTCTTCTCTTTTTGAGAGGAACTAGTTATGTTTTTATAAATTTTTAGTTTTTGATTCAATAAGCAGATATGCAAATCTATTTGGAGGTTTTCTAGTAACAAAATTAACATCAAACTATTGTAAGGATTATTTTAAGGTATTATTTTAATGGATTCTTTACAATTATCATTTTATGTTTTATTCTTATATTTTATATTTAATTTGTCTGTGATTAAATTTAACATGACTGGCTGTTTGTAAATATGATATAATTATAACGTTGTTATGCTTGCAAAATATTAAATAGGTAAAACACTTTTATAAAATAAATTAATTTTTTTATTCAAGATTTTATATTAAGGATGTTAGAGAGAAATACATTATTTTTCATTACAAACTTAAATTTGAAACTTATATTTTAAGATTTAATTATTCGGTATAATTTAGAGTAGTGTTATTTTATTTGTTGGTACAATCGCACGGTAGTTAGAATGAAACTCTATTTCAAAAGTTTTTTTTATAAGAACTATTATTCGAAAATGTATTGACGATATATTTTCAGTATTGGTTTTAAAACTTGGTACTTGGAAAATTAAATCCTTAGGTTTAATTTGAACACCTTGAATAAAGTCTAATTATTTGACTCCCCCGTGATTAGATGGTTTGCTATTTTCTTAGAAATAAAGTTAAAATTTAATATTTAATTAATTAATAGCCCCCACCTAAAGATATTAGTTAGTTAATATTAAACAAAATAATTTAGGCCCCGCTTAATGACACTTTCATACCAAAAAGAGAAACTCAACAAATATTAATTTATATATTTAATAACCTAAATAATACAAGCAAACATAATTGATTTAATTATTATATCTTTAAATACTCCTTTGTTATAAATGATAAAATTTGTATTATTGTTTATTGAATTTATATCTATGTTTATATTTATTTTTATGTTATTAGATTAGAAAACAAACAAACCGAAATAACGTAACAAGATGTTTAGGATTTAATTTTTTTTTAAGATTTTGAATAATAAATTAAAAACCACATAAATTCATTCCTTAGATCGACCTTGAGAGTATACTTATCATTTTCTATAAAATTATTTATGCATTTGCGAGAATTTTACAAATAATAAAGCACAAAAGGGTATTTTCGTAAGATTGGTATTTGCAATGCTTGTCTTACGAATCATCCATCAGTTATGAAGGAAAATGTTACTATTTTGGATAGTAGCATCAACGTAGATGAGGATGATACTAACTCTTTTGCCTTCATGGATTTAAGTCAATTGAAGATCCTTTCATTGCACCCTCACATGGCCAAGAAGTTATTGCAGATGATGGTGATAAGCAAGATGAGATATTGGATACTTATAACGAGCTTTTAAGAAAGCATATTGAATCTAAAAAAGCTAAGAAGAATGCGCTAGAAAGCCATGAATATTGAGATCGAGAGTTAAGCAACTTGAAGGCTGCTTTTGAGGAAAAGAAATCCCATATTAATAGTGATCATAGTTGAAAATTCCATCATAGGAACAATTGCATAAAGGTCAATTATTTTTTCGATCCAAATAGGCAACCGAGAGCTACATGTGGGTTGAAAATATCAACCCATGGATTCCTTTCGTGAGCTCTATTTCAACTCGGCCAAATAGGCCTCACAATGTGAATTGATAAAATAACATAGGAAAAGTACAAAACAATGCTCAATTCAATACATAACAAAATCAAATACTAGAAAGAAAGAACAAACTACTATAAACACACTAGTGACAACATACCTCACAGGCTCCTATCCAATCTAGAAATATGTATAAACATAACAAACATTACAAAGCATATGAAATAGTCATACATACTTAAAAGCTATATAGGATTTCCAATCACTTCAAGACCTAATATGTGAGAAAACATTTGGTAAAAGATGGTTCTATTCTCATGGCATGCAATCATACATAACACAACAAACCAATACAAAAGGTCTAACACCTAGTACACAACAAGGGAAAGGAAATACTAACTTCTTAGGGAATCATGCCAAACTCATATGCACATAAAGGAGAAGCAATAATTAGAAAGAAATCATAAAAAACATATCAAACCAATAAAAAGAATCCAACACCTGGTACACAACTAAGGTAAGGAGATATTGACTCTTTATAGACTTACACCAAACTCGCATGAAGATAAAAAGAAGAAGCAATATAATTCAATTAGTAAGAATGCACATTAATTTAATACAATAAAGGTAATAAGTTGAAAGCTATAAGCATGTTACTAAGAAAGGAAAGAAAGCATGTGGCAACATATAACAAAAAAGCTTTCTAATCATAGTGTAAATCTATTATGTTGCTACATACTCAATAAAAACTTAGAGTATATTAACACACACACAAATCATGTCAAATAATAGATT
Organism: Hippophae tibetana; assembly: GCA_037013495.1. Taxonomy (NCBI): domain Eukaryota; kingdom Viridiplantae; phylum Streptophyta; class Magnoliopsida; order Rosales; family Elaeagnaceae; genus Hippophae; species Hippophae tibetana. The sequence continues at coordinate 38,764,378 of CM072803.1, forward strand.
TAATGACATAAATTCAAATAGAACCCCTACATATGTAGTAACATCCTTGCGTTTCTTATGGCAAACACTTGATAGTAAATAATTCCATTAAGCAATAAAACAAGTGCAACTCTAATAGAAATAAAACCACAAATACCTTTATCATTTGGGACCTTTGTTTGAATTACCTATTGCTACCCTTGCTTGTTGCCTTCACAATGACTTGGTCTGACACAAGAACTTGACTTTCCTTCAAATCCAACACTACTATAATCAATAACCGAAGATAAGTAAAGTTAAGAGAAAATGAGCCATCAATTGTGGGTACTACACTCAACAATGAACCAACAAAAATCAAGATGACAAACACATTCAACCATGTACACCCATAATCCTTAACCAAACACATGGCTTGCCACCATATTGGCTTCTCACTTAGGGAGAATGTTGCATCCTACCAACTACCAGTCAACACATGACTCATCGCTACATAGGTTCCTCACTTAAGAAAAAGTTGCATCATAGCAACTACCAGCCAACATACAACTCATCGCAAGATAGGTTCCTCACCAAAAACCAACTCACAAACACTACCTTGAGTACTCACCATTCAAGAGCACGATTTTTCCACTTAGTCACAAATCACTAATATTGAACAACATATAAGGTAATAGTGATCTAGAAATAAAAAAAGGAGATTTCAATTTGATAGAGCTTTGCTATATTTATCAATATTAGAAATAAGAAGAAAAAAGGGTATTTATAGAATTCACACAAGTTTATGGCCAACCTCATCAATGCCTTACCGAAGGTCTTCACCCACCATCTCATCAATGGTTCAATAAGGGGTCTAGCGAAGGCCTTATCAAGGTACCAAATAATTCAAATTTTTCTTTCCAAATTTTTTGAGTAATTTCCATAAACTCTACGCTCAAAATGAAAGAAGAACATGAGCAAAAATGGTAGTTCTCTTGCAAACTTACTCCTAAAAAAATAAAATGAAATCTAGCATGCATACTACAAAAACCAACCCCATAATGTGTGTAAACATACGTGCATACAAAGTGTATCTACCTATGTACATGTGTGAATTACTAATCGTCAGTACCCAACCTTACCTAGAGGAAGACAAATATACTAAGTAAAAAACTAGACTCTATTTTTTGCATATAGGAAGTCAATAAAGACAAAAGGGACTACAAGACTTATAAGAGTGATCTCGTAAATAAGTGTGAGACCGTCTAGGAAAGATATTTTGATTTACAAGAGAAGTTAAATGAAAATATTTCTGGGTTTAAGAGTTTGGAGGATGATTTGAAGAATTTTGAGAAGTCTAAAGTGACTCCCCTTTTTGCTAGGTTTGATCCTTCTTTTGATAAGACTATGGAAGTTACTCTACTGAGGAAGCATGTGATAGTTCTCAAAAGTGACCAAGTGTATTTGGCATATACTTTTTCTAAAAAAGGAGCATAACTTAAGAAGCTCCATGCCAAAGTCAACATACTCAACAATTATGTAGTTTATCTTGAGTCCTTTCTTTAAGAAATTTGATTAGAGATTTGAAAGATAGGCACTCAGTGAGTGAGAATGGGCTTGCTCATTCCTATTCATTTGTGAACAAGATGATGATTGTGTCCTAGAAATAGAATGAGATCATTACTAGCTGCACGTCTTTTGGTGACGAGAGAGGAATTGGATTTGAAGAAAGTGTGTCTACATCTATGGGTTCTCTTTATAAGTTTATACAGTTTACCACCCAGATGAAATCTATCACATTCTTCCCAAAAGGTAAGCCAGTTATTGCATCTCAACCTCTCTCCTTAAGAAAGGTGAACATCTCATATGTTTCTCATTCCTCCCATTGTACTAGTAGTGGTCTCTTATTTCTTCCAATTAGTTTTTCTCCTATATGTCACCATTATGGTGAAAATTCTTTCCCTCTTTTAAATGTTTTTCCCATCTATATGGCACTGCTTGGCACGTTGCTAGGTAATATCCTAGATATGTCTGGGGTACCCATATGGTGATTACATCCTTACTCTCCTCCCTCTATCTCTATAAGATGTAGTAACTATGGCTAATCTGAACATGTACTTTCTAGTTATATTGTACACCAATTTCACAATATGGAATTGAATTAAATTACTTCTAAAAGTTTGTCGGGCAGAGTATATGAGGGTCAGCCAATCGGCTTTTCAATAATCTTAAAACAAAATGTTTCTCAAGTGCCATAAACACCATATGCTTATGTGAACTAGATGATATGTTTTGATTTTATTTCCCCTCATAAATTTTTTAAATAGAAGAATGCAGTTTGATAACTCTTTTTGGTGATTAGTATGGTTTGAGCCAATTATTTCTTTTCTTTCTATTTCTTATAGTATTTTTATTGTTTATTTTTTGTGCTTTCCTTGATATTTGATTATGTTATTTTTTCCATATTTACTTTATGAAAAATCTAAAATATCTAGTGTACGTTTTCTACTTTTTCACTCTCTTTCTTTCTTCGTTTCTCCTCTCGAGTTGTTTGTGACATTTTCTGGAACCTTAACACTCCCTTGCATAGGTGTTAATCTAGGTCCTCGTCAAGGGTAATTTATTACACACTCACCAAAGTATTGTCGAGCACTGAAGTAAGGTTGTTGGAAAGAGGTTGACCATCATCTAGGATTTCTATATGAACCCATTTCCGTAATTCATTTCTTCAAACCTTAGACTTGTTAGCCTTCTTCTCCCTCTAAACAATTACCCATCTAACCTTCTCAATATTTCCCAAAATGGCCCCTAAACATTCTAGAAAAGTAGATAACACCCTCAAGTAGTAGTATTTTGTCATTGTTTGGTGCCCATTCTCTAAGAGTACCCTATAATTATCATTGACTTCCCTCGTATCCAAGAATGGTTTACTTAGTTCTATTAGATCACTCTTTTTAATATTTCTTACTCTTATGATCCTATTTTTATTCTGGAGTTTTATACAGTTGTGTCCCCTCTCATTCTTCTAACTTTTCCACCACTTTTGTCCTAAGAAGGGGAAGTTTTACTTTCTCTAGGGACGATATTATTAGAATATTATATCTTTTGGATGTTGAGAATTCCTTTTTTCCCATCATCCTCTTTAAGCTTAAGGACCTTTCTTCTCTTGAAATTTGTACTGAATTCTCTGAGGTTACTAAGCTTAATATCAATGAGATGGCCAACCACTTGGTTAGACCTGGCCAAACCTATGAAGGAGATTTCCTAAAAGTAAATAAAAAAGCTCCTAGTCAATGCCTCATATTATGAATTTTGTTATTCATCCTTGCTCTTATTTATCTTCTGTTACTGAGTGTAGAGGATATTGCCTCTACGATACATTTAATAGTGAGACTATAGACCTTACTAGCATAATCTATAAGAAAACCATGTTTTTTTCTACATTTTTCTCTCTCCACTCTTCATTATCCTTCCTTGATTACTCGGTGTGGCACTTCCTTGTTCCCCAATGTATCGTCCATAGTGAATAGTTAAGGTGTTGTTTAACTTTCCAATTTTCCCTCTATTGGAAATTCTCAACATTCTACCTCTTCATCTTCATCCTTTTAGAATGTTGCTTTGTCTACTCGTTGTACTTCTACTTCTACTCCTCATTCATCTTCTACTTCTACTTAGAATATGGCTCTACTATTCATGAAAACTTTTATTATTTCATGCAAGAGATGCATTCCATGATGAAAGAATTTATTGATTTTTAGAGGGCTCAAGCTCAGGCTACTTCTTATCATCTTTCTTCTTCATGGCTTGAATTGTGTGCAATATATATGCATGTATATGTATCGCAAACAAGTAATATAATGATAAGAAAAGATCGTTACCATAGAGATTATGTCATAGAAATTAAATTCAAAACAAAAAAATGAAGATCAAATATTATTTGAGAAAGAAAAATTAAAAGAACTCAAAGTAAACAACAAGCAATTAATTAACTAGAAATTATCAACTAAGAAGATATATGAGAAAATATCTAAGAATTCTTAATCCCTTAATTTTCTAAGCATGTGGATCACTAAAATCCCTCCAAAAATCCCTCTGATATAATTACCATTCAATTATATGATTAATTGAATCTAACTTAGCCATTTGTCCTCAATGGGTGAAGTTTTACTTTCTCTAAGGGTGATCTTATTAGAATATTATATCTTTTGGATGTTGAGGATCCCTTTTTCCCCATCATCCCCTTTAAGTTCAATGACCTTAACCCTTTCAAACTTCATCTGATTTTCTCTTAGGTTGCGGAGCATAATGTCATTGAGATGGCTAATCACTTGTTTCGACTTGGCCAAACCTATGGAGAAGGTTTCCTAAAAGTAAATAAAAATGCTCCTGATCAATGCCTCAATGATATAGTGAACATCATTACTCATCCTTGCTCCAATTTCTCTTTTGTTACTGAGTGTAAAGGATATTTCCTCTATGATATCTTTAATAGTGAAACTATAGACCTTGCTAGCATGATCTATATAAGACTATTGTGTTTTATTTTTCTACCATGTCTCTCTCAACTCTTCATCATCCTTTCTTGATTACTTGGTTAGGAATTTCCTTGTTCCCCAATGTATCATCCACAGTGGATAGTTGAGGTGTTGTTTGACTTTCCCATTTTTTCTCTATTGGAAATTCTCAACATTCTACCCCTTCCTTTTCATCCTTTTAGAATAATACTCTATCTACTTGCCATACTTCTACTTATGATCTTTCTTATCCCCCTTCTGCTTCTGCTCAGATTGATTCACATTTCTCTTCTATTTGTGAGGACCTCTCTTCTTTCATCTAAGAGATGCATTCCATGATAAGAGAATTTATTGATTTTTACTCAAGCTCAGGCTACTTCTTATCATTTTGTTTCTTGATTTCTCAAATTGTATGTAATGGTTAGGCAAGTATACATCCCCAAATAAGTAATATAATGATAAAAAATATCGTTCCCACGAAGATAATGTTATTAGAAACTAATTTCATAATTAAAAAATAACGATCAATTTCTTGTGTTTTACGAAAGGAAAATTAAAGTAACTAAAAGTAAATAGCAAGTAATTAATTAACTCAAAATTATCAACTAAGAATATATATGAGAAAATATCTAGGAATACTTAATCCCCCAAGTTTCTAAGCATGTGAATCACTAAAACCCCTTAATATAATTACCAATCAATTACATGATCAATTGAATCTAATCCAGATATGAAAGACATAAGACCTTAGATTAATAAATTAGCTAGACATAATTAAGCTCATAAATCTCATATTTTTCAGTAAGAACGACATACAAATTAATAAAGAAAGGATAAGAAGAAATAAATACAATCAATCTCTTGAATTGTAGTGCTAATCATCTCTTAAATCTCTACCAAATTGTATTTCTTCTTGAGCTTCTTTATCTCGTTTTCGCACCAAAATTGATAACAAAAATTCAAAATTTGGCCGTGTAGGTTTTTTTTTATGAAATTAGGGGTTTGAATTAGGCTCAGATAGAATTTGGACAATCAGATCAACTTCAGATCAAAAGTTGAGACAAAAAAGTAACATAAGACAAATCATCATGCAACTCATGTTAAGGTGAAATGGTATTTGTTAACGCGGTCAGTGACATGTGGCATTCTACGATTCATTGATCTACATTTAATGGCTTTCTAATGGAACTAATGAGTGAATCTTGTGACGACGTGTGGCATGTTCATTAACTTCTCGAAAAAACATGGAGTGAATGTCTTAGTGATATATGGTCCTTCATTAAAAAAATTAATAAAAATCCATAAAAACTCCAAAAAAATTCAAGAAAAATATATTTTTATCCTATTTTGTAGAATGTTCATATTTTAATATTTTTGACTCCAAAAGTACTAGTTATTGAATAAAAAGAATAAATATTAAGTAGAAAAGTGTATTGATGATTCTACTTTCATAGAGTTATCACACCCTAAAACTTATCTCTTTGCTTTCCCTCAAGTAAAGCCATTTCTAACTAGATAAGATGGCATGAGTAGTATATTCATAAATATATATATTAATACATGTATATTTTGCAAAAAAATATCCACCTCAAAAGTCATAAAATTTCCATTATAAGTAGATTCACATATCCATCAATCATAATTCCATCAATATAAGGGTACACAAGGTTTTTTATGAATTGATTCATGTGTGTGTAGTGGACATGATATCATCTAGTGCACTCATGAAATCAACCTATATGAGCATTCTAATCAATTAAATCTTAGAAACAATTTCCTATTTTCACATCCCTCTTTACTAATGTAAAAATACTTAGCTAAAGATCAATAAGGGCTCACATGCTTGTAATGTAAGGCTTAGGTTGGGGTAGATAAATTACGACATTTAGGCCTTTTCCACACCTTAGCTTTCATTTTATTCATCATGTACCCTATCTTTTCTTTCTTTTCATATTCCTTTATTTCACATCTTATTATAACTTCAAAACACCCCCAAAGTTATTTTCAAACTTACTTTTTTTCTTTTTGTTTAGAAATGGGTCATTGTGTTGTGAGGTTTTGTTTTTCTTTCAAATATGGTGCATTACACTTCACCTTACTCTATAGTATAACACATGATTGTAACTTTTTTATGGAAACTAAAGGTGAAAGGGTAAAGGTAATTCTTACTAGTTAAGCATAAAGTGCGGCTTAAAGATATGAAATGTTCTTAATTGGGCTCAAATGGGAGACTAAAGATACTAACAATGGTTAGCTTGAAAGGCTCAATCGATCCAAAAAACCTAAATCATTTCTTATGCTACTATTTAGAATTTTTCCCCAAGGGATGATCAAATAGATTCTAAAACATGGTATATCTCATCAACTAACATAACTCACAACAAATTTTCTCTCAATAAGAACACCAAAATCAATCATGAACATATACATAAAAATTTGAATCAATCCAATCAAAACTAGCAAGCATATCACATGATTAATATAAGTATCTTAACGAGAATGTTACATTCCTTATCCTCATCTTAATAACCAATTTTTCTTATTGAGTTCATACGTTTCATATCAAGCATGCATTTGGTTTCCATATATTTATAAATTTTTACCCAAATCATGATTAAAATCATACTAAACATAACAAAATTTCCTAAAAATTGAAAATGCATACAGTAGAGAATGAAGTATTTTCCTAATGTGCACATATAACTATGAAAACGTAAAAGGAAAGAAAACTCTTTGTCTTAGAATACTACATCTATCGTTGAAATGCTCAATCTTGTTGCACCATTTCTCTCCACATTTATGCACCTACCATAAAAAAATATAAGTAAATAATGTTGGGTTATCTCCTAACCAACGTTACATTTAACTTCCTTGACCAAACGGTCATATAAACTTCTAAGGTGGATCCCTCTATGTCCATTTACTATTGAGTTTTCCCAAAAACTATTTGAGTATTGAATTATTCAATAATACTTTATGTCTTGGTTTAAAAACACAGTGCTCAATTCTCTTATCATGCCATATTTTTATTTTCTTTTGGTACATTTTTGCATTCTTATAAGCACTCTATTGTAGTTCATCCAATTTATGTATTTGTAGCATCATTTTTACCTCTCTATTGGACTCATCCACTTGCTCACTTGATTGGGAATGGTAACTAAAGGTGTGAGGTATAATATTTGTGTCCCTTCAATAGATGATTTGAGCTTAGATCTTATTTTAAAACTCTCTGTAACCACATTAGGTATACATATGAGAGGTGTAGCCTCCAAATAGGTTAAACAATAAACAATATCAATCACAGATTCCATACTTTCAAAATTAAAATAGATTGAGTTATTTCTTGGTAAATTTACTTCATTTTTCACAAAATTATGTGTAATAGTCTCAAGTGTGGGTTACTTAATATATTTTTTAACTTGTCATTAGGATCAGTAACATCTATTCTAAAGCATTCATTAACATTATTAGTATTAGGGGGTTTAGATGCTTTAAAATTTTTAAATGTTACTTGTTCATCTTCCACTCTTATTGTAAGCTCACCTTTATGTACATCAGTGAATGCTCTTTTGATTTCTAATAATTGAAAACCAAGTATGATGGGAATGTTATAGTAATTTTCCATGTCTACTTTTACTAGCACATCTTCTACAACACCCTGAGGTCACTTAATTGATCTATCTGCCATTTGTAACGTAACTAAAGTTGGTTTGACTTTACCAACACCCAATATTTTGAAGATCGATAATGGTATAAGTTTAATGTTTGTACCTAAGTCACATAGTGCTTTCTCCAAGTTCATGTTTCCAATTGTGTAACGAATGTCAAAGCTGCATGAATTTTTCAATTTTTGGGATAGTTTTCTAGCAAAGATGGCACTACAACCTTCAGTTAAGGTTATTATTTCATTATCTCCAAGCCTTTTTTATTAGATAGGATGTCCATTAGAAATTTGGTATAAGAAGGCATTTGTTCAAGTGTATCTACAAATGTTCTATTTATGTGCAGCTAAAAACATTCAAAAAATTTGAAAATTGCATATGTAACTTTTTCTATTGTAATATTTCTTGGGTTATATGTGTTCGAGTATGGATTATTGTTTTGGTTCATATTACCCACATAGCATGCTGATTTAGGATTATTTGGACAATTATCAAAAAAATGAACTCTACCATAAAAGATGCACCAAAGATGACACTTGAGTTGTAAGTGTGGTGACATCATTTTCCTCATGCACTTTGGCTACTCTTCTTATAGCTGCCATTCTATCCATTGGCATTGGATAATTATTGTTAGCTATTTTCTCAAGTAAATCATAAGCTTGATTATAAGATTTGGCTAGCAGAGATCCATTAGCGAATGCATCAACATTGGTTCTTATTTGAGCATTGAGGCCATTGTAGAAAATCTCCATTTGGATCCAATAAGGAATACCATGGTAAGGACACTTTTTGGGCAATTCTTTGAATATTTCCCATGCTTCATATAAATATTCCCTTCCAATTTATTAGTAAGAGTTAATGTCATTTCTAAGCTTGGCATTCTTTATTGGTGAGAAATATTTCTTCAAGAATTTCTCTACTAAATCATTCCTAGTTGTAATGGAACCACGCAACAAAGAGTTTTACTGAGCTCAAGCATGGTTTCACAAAAGAGTAAGGGAAAAATTTGAGCCTAAATTGCTCCTCAATCACACCACTAAACTTGAATGAAAATCCAACAATAATAAACAATCTGAGATTAAATGAGGATCGTCTATTGGTAATCTGCTAAATTGTCCAACTGTTTGTAACATTTGAAACATCACTGGCTTTAGTTCAAAGTGGTTAGCTTGAATGTTTGGCTTTTTAATACTTTGATTTAGCCCTTCCAAAATTGGTAATGCATATTCATTCATAGTTTTTCCCTCATCATGCATTAAAGGTATCTAGATGCTAAAATTTAGCTCATTATTGTTTATTTAGAATGGATTTGCCATTTCATCAAATTTGGTGACAACTTGTTGTTTTCTTATTGATCTCAAAGTATGCTTGATATCTAAAGGGAAATATTCTCCCTTATGAAATATACTTATAGAATAGATCCAATTATGTTTCTTATAACACTAAAGAAAATGTCAAAATTAAAAAAAAAAATTAACTAAATAAATAAATTCAAGTTAAGATTATAAAAAAATAAATAAATATACTTAAAATAAAATAATATAAAAATTTATTTCTAATGTTTATGATCTCTGACAACGGTGCCAAAAACTTGATTGCTCAAATTGTGTGCAATGGTTACGCAAGTTTATATATCGTAACCAAACAATATAATGATAGGAAAAAATCGTTCGCATAGACATTGTGTTATTAGAAACTAAATTTGAATATAAAAAACTAAAGATCTACTTATTGCGTTTTGAGAAAAGAAAATAAAAGTAAAAGCAAGTAATTAATAACTCAAAATTATCAACTAAGAGGATATATGAGAAAATATCTAGGAATACGTAATCCCTCAATATCCTAAGCATGTGAATCACTAATAATTACCAATCAATTACATAATTAATTTTAGCTAACCTAACATGCATTCTTCTCTCTAGTAAACTACATACCATTTAGAAATTAATTAACCTAATCACACTCTCATGTGAATTAACTTGCATACTACTCATTAAGTTCATCAATTATGGATCACATACATAAGAATCATACATATTTTCCTAGAAGATATGCATGTTATTCAATCAAGACAAACAATTAATAATTCTCTCATATCTATTTAATTGCCTCTATATATCAATTGTGGCTAAATAATTAAAAGCATAAAAATTAGATTAAATAATATAATTGAATTGAAATCATAATTGGTGTTAAAATATTATATCATCACACACAAAAAAATTGGGTTCAGAAGACCTCCAAATTAACAAATTAGCTAGACATAATTATGTTCTTAAAGCTTAGATTTTTCATAAAGAAAGACCTATAAATTAATAAAGGAGAAGAAGAAATAAATACTATTAATCTCTTAATTGTAGCACGAATCTTCTCTTGAATCTCCACTAAATTATATCTCATCTTGCACTTCTCTCACTCTTTTTGGCCCCAAAAACTAAAAAAAAAAATTAAAAATTTGGTTGTGTAGGTATTTTAATGAAATTAAGGGGGGTTAAATTAGGCTTAGATTGAATCTGGACCATGCAATCAGCTTCAAATCAAAGACTGAGATGAAAAAGGGAAATTAAATAAAGCTAGCCAATTGGATCATGTCATATGGTAGGTGAGATACATGGGAAGAATTAGTGCATAATGTGTGGCGGGGTGGAATGGTGTTTGTCATTGTTGGTTGAGCCAACAATCAGTGGCACTCTATGATTCATTGATCTACATTATGTGGCACTTTGATGGAACAAACGGAAAAATCCCATGAAGATGTGTGGCATGTTCATTAACTGCTCAACAAAAGTTAGAATGAATACCATGGTGACACATGGCAATGATTGCATCACTGGTACATGCAACGTGCTTGGATTAGCTCCATGAGTTCTATTCTAATTGGTCCTACATTAAAAAATTCATTAAAAATTGATAAAAATTCCAAAAGTCATTACTTCGTTATTTGACCTCTTCCTATTGGCTCGCGAGGCCATTCTCACTCGTTTTGCTCTAGTGCATCTATCCTTGGATCCCTTAAATCCATCTTTAAGAGCTTTAGGAAAGATGCTAATGACTCTACTTGGAACCTACACCTTTAAGACTACATATTTCCTAGACTTGCATTTGCTTAGGGAGAGTGTTGCATGTGGTTAGGGAGAGTTGTGTGATTTGTATGGTTTTTGCTGTATGTTTGACTATGCTTAGCCTATCAATATGTACCTATGTAGGGGTAATACCATGGTATTTGGTTAGACAACATGATGTTATTGTATGCTACATTTGATGAGTTCTTGAACATAACTTTCATTTCTTGATTTATTTGCACATAGATGTTATAAATAGATTTGAATATCTAAGATTTTATTATTATTTAAAGGAAATACATATGTTTGAAATCATGGATATTTTCTATTATTTTTAGGTATTTTTAAATTCAAATTAATTAAATCAATGACATTTGAAGATTCATATCTAAAAGCACTCATTTGCAACTTAAAATAATAAAAGAACAATACATGTAAGACAACATTTGTAGCAACTTTGATTTTTTTCCTTTTTGCTCATTTTTTTATTTTCTTAGTTTTGTAATAGTTTTGATTCAATAAATAGTATGTGCAGATATTTTTAGAGGTTTTCCAAATCGCAAATCATTACAAAAATTTATTTATACACTGAAGAATACATTGAGTATTTATTTTAATTATATTTGATTATTTACAAAATTAATTTTTAGGTATGTTTCAAAAATGCCATTTATAATTTACTTATCAATCATTAAAATTTGAACATGTCTTACTGATTATTACTATGAGATATTAGTTATATTATAATGTCTATGAAATTAATTTAGGTGAATATTTTTGCAAAATAAATTAATTTTATTTTTTATTCAAAATTTCTACAAAATTTATAATTGATAAATATATCGATAATATATTTTTCGTAATGGATTTAAAATCTAAAAGTTAGGTTTTAAGACCTAATTTTGACAACTTGAATAAGTGTCTAAATTGATAGCACGACCAAAAGTATTGATTTATATGGTTTGTTATTTCCTTCAGAATAAAACAAAATTTAATTTATTTGATTAACAAAGAAACCGATCCCTTCCAAAAGAATTTTTTATACATAAAAGAAAAAAAATCAATAATTTGAATTTATATCTTTAATAATCAAACTAATTCTGATCAAAGATGGTAAACTATGTAATAATTTTCATAAATTCTCTATTGAGTGTTTAATTGTATATCTATCTAATATTTATTGAATCAATTCTATTCCTATCCTTTAATTTTATGTTATTAGTTTAGACTTTTCAAAATTTAAAATATTGTGACCGAATGTTAGGTTTATTTTTGAGAGTTTTTGTTGAATTATTTAATATCACATAGTTTCTCTTTAGACCAACCTTAGAAGTATATTTATTACGTTTTACAAAGTGATTTGTATACTTGAGAGCTAATATAAAATACAGAATTTGTGAATGAAGTTTTTAATGTTGTTATTATGGATGAATATCGTTTTAAATTTGTATTATCAAAAAATTTAATTTTTTTTTTCTAAAAGTTAAAAAAAATTGAAAATCTAAAAACAAATCTTAGTTGATTTTTATTTTTATTCCAACTATTTTTTTGAATTTAGATATTAATTTATTTATTCATTAATTTATTTTCTTTTTAGTAATTTTGTATGATAATTTTAATTTTTTATTTTAACTTAATTATTTTTCTTTTATTTATTTATTTATTAATTTAATTACTAACTCAATTCTTTTTATTTTATTTCATTTTTATTTCTTTTTGTTAATTATTATGTTTAGTATTTCTCTGTACTACCTCACTTCTTGTTTGATATACTTTATTAACTTGTTGTAATTGTTTATTTAAACTTGTAGTATTGTATAATAAATTATTTGTATCATATATATTTATATTGTATTTATTTTATCGTTTTATTTTTTCTATTTGATAGGTGAATTTGATTTTTTGTTTTCATAGTTTATGCGAGATAGGAGATCCTTAGAGTATCCTCTTACAATATAGACAATGTTAAGATGGATGGATATTAAAATCCAAGAGCCTTTAGTTGAGCAAAACATAGAACCAAATCTAGACTCTCTAGTTGAACCAACCTTTAGAAACAGTGAAATCCAAAACCTAGGGAAACAATAATGATGAAATATGTAAGGCCAATCATTGGCACTACTATTGCTTCAATCCAATGGGGTGAGGTAGTATGGAATTATGAATTAAGAAATATTCATTTTCCTATATTACCTTCTTTACATGGACTAGCTAATGAAGACTTTCTATCTTTCATTAAGGACTTTTACAAAACAGTCCAAACTTTTCCACTTAGTGTACTTACCAAGGACTAGATGAAGATGGGGTGTTTCCACTACATTCTCAAAGACAGGGCCAAGTCTTGGCTAATGTCTTTCCCTTTGAGTTGTATGATGACTTGGGAGGATGTGTACAACAAATTCAAGAGAAAAGTTTATTCTGATTAGAAAACATCTAATTTGAGAGCTAAAATTGCTACTTTCTATCAAATGGAGGGTGAACCATTTCATGAGGCTTGGGATAAGTTCAAGTTATTCTTTACCCAATGCCCTCATCCTAGTTACCCATTATAGCTACAATATTAATTTTTCTATGATGGATTGACATAACAATGATAGTTCATTATTGACAATACTGCGAGAGGTGAAAAGACAGCCATAAAGACTTACAAAATCTTTGGAGTGTCTATGCAACTTGCACAACTGACCAAGTAAGTTATCTTGCTACACAATCCACTCCTAACGAAGAATAATGTGTAGTGTGTAGTACATTGGTACATTGTACGGATACCTTTCACTACCAAAGAGAAGTTGTTGTACGACCTGAATAGGTTAATGCAATGGATGAGTACCAACCAAGACCTAGGTATAACCCCAATGCAAACACCTACAACCAAGGTGGAAAAATCATTCTAATTTCTCCTAGAGGCAAAATAATCCTCCATTTTCATAGAACTATAATCAATAGGCTCAATAATACCACCCACAATAAGTGCCAAGGATTCCTCTTAAAAAATAACCCTTGAGGATAATTTGAATGTTTTCATTCAAGTTTATAAGGAAAATCAATTAAAAATAATCGAAGGTTGGAATCAGTAGTGGTATCCATCAAAAGGGTGGAGATACAAGTCGAGAAACTAGCTGAACACTTGTAGAAGCAAGAACTCAATATCACATGACATTAAGTTTAATAAAATTGAAAGTCCCCCAAGAAAGTCTTGCTAAGATGATAAACTAAGTCCTAGATAGAAGATAACCCATTATTCTTTCAATTATTCTTTGATTTATTATTATAATTGTTTTAATTGTAATTATTTACCATTTAGTTTTTATTTAATTCTTATTAGTATAGTAGTTATATTTATAATTTTTTTGTTATTTTATTTTATTTTAATTTTAATTTTAATTATTTAGTATTAGTTTAGTTATAATGTTATTAAAAAAGGTTTATGAGTTACAACATAGCATTTTTTTGGGTGCAATATGGAAGACTCTAGTTGAAAATTAGGGTGTGAAGAATTTAACTTCACACTATGCAATGAACTTAACTGCATCGTGGCCCTAGGGTTTTTGAAGTTTTTGGTCAGGGATTTTAATAGTTTGCACCATGACATGATTAAACCCCGCAACTTAGCCTGCATTCAATTTTCCTCACAGAAATACCTAACCTATGAATTCCAACCCACATTTCTCACATTTTCTTCATCTTCTTCACTCAAACCTTAACTTTTCTCTCCCCCCAAACACATATAATTTCCCAAAATTCCATTTTTCCTTCCGTCTTTCATATTTTCCTTATAGTATCTTACTTCTATTTTATTTCTTGCTATTTCATTGAGATATTTTCTTAGTTCTCCTTCAAGAATCTTCAAATCTACTTCTTCTATAAGGGGTGTTCTTGAAATCTTCATCTTATTCACAAACAACATAAGTGAGTGACCAAAGATTTTAGCATAAGTCTTGAATTAATTTTTCTTATTTTTATGGATTAATTCTAGAAGTTTTGGATTAAAAGAGTACCAAATCCTATTTTGACTAAGAGAGGATGAGGAAAACATTTAGATTATTTATAGTGTTGTGTTGTTTGAAATTTTTTGGAATTACTATGAACTACTAAATTTTTAAGATTTACTTGATTTAAATGGCCTCTAAAAGAAATAGGATTGATAAAGGAAAGGTTACAGAGATCCCTATAGAGTACAATAGGGATAAGTTTGCAAGTGTAGAGGCCAAAATTAGGTTTGATAAGGCTATTGAGATCAATAAGAATTTTGTTGTAGAACGGGGATTAGGTATTGAGCTTAGTCAAGATTGCCATTTTGAGAGGATAACAGATGTTATAATGGCATTAAGATGGAGACGGTTGGTAAGGGAACTAGAAATAACTATTGAATCAATTGTTTGGGAATTTTATACTAATGTTATTAACACTTTCGATAATAGGGTAAAAAGTATGGGGTGTACTAATCCCGTTTGGCCTTTCTGATATAAATGCCTACTATTATTTGATGGATGTGGGCTAGGGTGAGTATGAAAATTATTAATTAATATGAAATATACTGACGTAATGGAAACCGTTGCTATGAAGGGGCTAAGTGGGAATATTCCAATGGAAAACCGAAAGGTTTTGAAGCAAAATAATTAACTAAGGCTTCTTGTATGTGGTAAAATTTTATCTATTCTAGACGCATGCCTACTACATACTATAGTTCTATGGATAGAGAATGAATATATTACTTTATACTATATCATTCTCAATGACAATGGATGTTGGAGTCATAATTCATCATTGGATAAAATTGTCTGCTAACAATCATTGTTTGAGTTACATATTCCCCTTACTCGTTACAACTCTATGTGCTAGAGCATGGGTGAATTATCTAAAGGGTTGCGTGCTAATAAAACTTGGTGAGTTATTGAATATAGTATACTATAATGAACTCACCTTGGGTACTAATAGAACCTAAAGGGAATGAAGGGTTGCTTCTTCTTCAAAGATGTTAATGAAATATAAAATTCATCACTTAAACTCAAAAGTGACCTACATGGAGAAATAAGTCCAAGCTTATACTACCCAACATGTTGAGTTTACAAGTTGATAGTATCGTCTTCAGGGTGAATATAGCCATAATCTACATGAGATGCATCAGTTAACTCTCTCTTATCTCAGAGTTGATACAAGTCATTTGAGGGAACTTGAGAATCAAGGGCATAATTTCATTTTTAAACCATTGAGTACTCACATGGTCATAATCAAGGACCAGACAACATATAGGATTGAGCTCTAACCTTTATCTAAAGTTTTAGTAGTTTTATTATTTTTATGTATTTTTTAGTTTGTTTGTATAAACTTCTAATTTAATTCTTTTTGTTTTTGAGATTTTATTTTTTTTATGTTATTTTCTATTTTATATAATTTGTTTTATTTTTTGTTATTTTCTTTACTATTTTTGTAAACCATGTTTATTCTATATAAAATTGTTAAATTTATAATTGGTTGTTCAGATGTGATGTATGAGAAGTACACATCGTTCTTTATTTACAATTAAATTGCTTGATATGATGGATGCTCATGACTTACCACATCATTACTTGGTCACAATGTCTAAAGAAAATGAGTAGCTTTTCTTTTTCTTTTCTTTATCTTTATCTTTAATTTACATTTGATATATTGAAAATGTGTAGATTCTAGGTTGAGTATGGAGGAAAAGTTACCCAAATTGGGCATTTAGTTTTTTATTAAACATTGTTTACATTTATCATGAGTTTAGTTGATTTAAGCAAATGATTGAGTTTCTGCAACCACCTATACAAGTTTTTAACCCTGTACAATTTTCTAGATTTTCCAGATGAACCAATCTCTTGAATTGAGCAGCCAAGTTTCGGCAAGAGAAAATTAGGTCCTACATGATGCCTTGCAAGTTATGCAACCACCTATACAAGTTTTTAACCCTGTACTACCATGACTACAGTGGGCCTGAAAAAAACACAAAAAAGGGCATGGATGAAAGTCCATGAACATAATGGAGAATGTTCTCTTGACCATTTTTGAACATATACTAGGGCCACAATCATTGATCCATAGGATGCCTCCTTGACACCCTTAAGTTCTTGTAGTGCATCAAATCTGGCTCAGAGCTATATAGACTCAAACTAGAGACGTGATCCATGCTGGTGAGTTTATATTCTACTTTTTAGATAAACAATTTTGTCATACACAATCTAGAGTTGTGTACTCACTAAGGCTCAAACCCCATCCCTCCATCCATATTTCTTCAATCGCTTAGGACCTACTCATCTTGACTTGTATGATTATCTTAAAGCTTGTAAGTGGGATCATTCTATATAGATTAGCCATGGAGACAATGCGACATAAATGGCCAGTGGCCATCATGGGGATAGTTAATCTAGGAACATAACTATAGTCCTTCATCTCATTGTTAACCAATTAGTTGTCCCATTGCAAGAGGTACATCAAATACTGAATAGAAGTAGGCTCCCAAATTTCACAATTTTCAATGAGTCCCCATTCACCTTTAAATTCATTGGCATCCCGCTCATTGAAAATTTCAAGATTTTCAATGTGAGCTCTTATGATGGGAACAAGGAACCACTAGAGCACGTGTCGAACCTTCCAACTCCATTGATGGTTGGCCCATGGGTAGACACTCTATGGTTGGTTGGACCCACATGGTCGAACATACCATGATTGGTCAAACATGGTTCCTCCATCCTTCGTTGGCCCTTCACTCGATGACCAGATCACTTAACCTGTGTTAACCTCTACTTGATTATCCCTACAATGACTAATTATGATCATGTCTATCAACCATCCCATCCTCCATCACTGCCTATACTTGGATGGAAGAGGGTAAGTGTCATGGTGTGCAAGGTGTTAGGATAGCAAGAAAATAAAAATCCTACAATTTCTACCAAGTGTTGGAAAATAAAAAAAAGGAAAAAGAAAAGAAAATAAATACTCACCAAAGCTTGAAGCAAGCTCCCTTTCCTCTTTTTTTCTCTCTCTCAAAAATGTGTTTTGAAGAGTGGAATAAAAGAATAGAGGGAGCTCTCTTTTTATGAGGGAAAACCTGAGATCTCAATCGTTCATCAAAGGACCAGTGGATTGGATATCCCATAGGCTTGAGTGCCCAAGAAAAAATGAGAAATTCATTATACGGGCCAATAATGGCCACATAAGAATATAATTGAAACAACTAGTGAGGTTCAAAAAATAGAAAATCCAGATGGTAATGTAATGGAAAAATAGACATTCTCGCCCATTTACCCAAGCCTAGTAGATTTAAGGGGCTGATGTTGGGTACAAAATAATTCATGCCATGTGGTGTATTATGTGAGGTCCTAGTAAGTAAATAACTACATGCCAGTTCTCTCAGCATTAAGTCAGTAGTTAAGCCTTAATATCTGTTAACTATTTAATTGATAAATAACTAACATTCAAGCTCTTAATTATACGACAATGAGTTAATTAAGAAGATGAAGCTCTAACGTTTAAATGTAAATCTATCACTATAGGTAAAGGTCATCAGCAAGTATATTTTTTTTTTATAAATTTACCACTATGCATCATTATACACAATTAATTAACTACTACTACTACTACTACACACACTTCTTCTTTCATTTATAGACACTAAGATCTATTTCCCTAAATATCTCCCTACATCTCTATACATCATAAGGAGAGATATAAGTATCCTCTTTCTCCTCATTACCTTGACTTACTTAAGCATCGGAGAGCCGTGGGCTATCAACCCATGGTGGTCTAAGGTCCTAAGGTTGTATTTTTTGTTCTTAGGTACACAGGAAGTGAGATGTGCACCAATCATTGATGTTGACAAAAAATGGCATCAACGATTCTTAAAGCCAACTAAGAACTATGAAGAGATTCTTCATCACTCATAATATCTAGATACATAATTGCTAGATGAAGAATTTCTTAGAGTAGAGTATTGGCTTTTGTTGAAATGGTGTGTCCAACCAATGGAAATTAGAGATCATTTTATAGAATAAAGAATTCTTGTTTACAATAGTGAAAAATCACTATTCACCCTACTTTAATTATTGTCACCTAACGTTTTGCTTTTAGCAACAAATTTATGCCTTACCTTTCTTTGGCATGGTAACTTTTGATAGTATAATTTATATTCACAAATAAAGAAATCTATATAATACATGTCATATATCTCCATAGTTTTCATGCCTCTTAGCTTCCTCAACTTCATATTCATTAGATTTAATGATATTTTTACTTTTGTATGCTTCAATAAGTTCCTTATATATATCTCATTTATTACAATATCTAAGTATGCTTTACCCTTGAGACCATTTTCTTACATTTGAAATTATTATTATTATGTTAAATTTATAAACCAAATTTTAACATTTTCTATCATTTTTCAGGCTACTAATCCTTACAAATTGAAAGGTTTTATTGTGAGGTTGGAGAAGTTTGTATGGTTATACTTGATGAACGAAAACCAGCATCGCCGATTCCCGCAAATACTTTGGTTTTAATATTTATAAAACTCTCGCAAGTGCACGAATCATTTCGAAGAAAATGATAAGTATACTCCCAAGGTCGATCTAAGGAAGGAATGTATGTGGTTTTTAATTTATTATTCAAACTTTTAAAAACGAAATTAAATCCTAAACATCCTGTCACGATAGTTTGGTTTTTGTGTTCCTAATCTAATGATATAAAATAAACATATATATACAGATTAATTAAATATAGTCTAATAACATAAAAATAAACATAGATACAAATTCAATAAATAATTATCTAAAAATAAACATATATACGGATTCAATAAATATTCATGCAAATTTTTATCATTTATATTAGCGGAGTATTTATGGATATAATAACTAAATTAATTATGCTTGCTCATATTAACTAGGTTATTAAATATATAAATTGATATTTTATTGATTCTCTCATTTTTATATAAATACCACCTTTGGTGGGGTTAGATATTCTTTGTTAACTAAACAAATCAATTAACACCTATGGGTGGGGTTGATAACTAATATGCTTAATTAAATTAATTCCTTTTTCTAAGAGATTGAAAATGAACCATTTAAATGCCACCTTTGGTGGGGTTAGACAATTTAAACATTATTCAAGGTGTCCAAATTAAACTTAAGAATTTAATTATCCGAGTACTAACTTTCAAGTTTTAAAACCACTATTGAAAACATGTTGTCAATACATTTTCACATAATAATTCTTATAAAAACTTTTGAAATAGAGTTTCACTCTAACTACCGGGCGATTGTACCAACAAATAAAAGAGCACTACTCTAAATTAGACCGGATAACTAAACCTTAAAATCTAATTTTCGGGTTTAAGTTTGTAATGAAAAATAATATATTTCTCTCTAACATTCTTAATATAAAATCTTGAATAAAAACAAAATCAATTCATTTTAAAGATTTTTACCTATTTAATATTTCGCAAGCATAACAACGTCGTTATTACATTATTTTTACTAAACAGCTAGCATAGTTAAATTTAACCACAGACAAGTTGAATATAACATGTAAGAATAAAGCATAAAAATAACTGTAAAGAAAATAAAATCCTTACAGAACTTCGACGCTATTCCCGTTGCTAGAAAACCTCCGAGCGGAATTTGCACTTCCATATATTGAATCAAAAATCTAAATTATTACAAAAACATTACAAGTTCCTCTCAAAAAGAGAAGAACTCTAAACCTAAGAGAATTGAATTAAAAACTAAGAGAAAAACTAAGAAAAGCTTAGAAACTAAGAAAGAAACTAAGAGAAACTAAAAACTAAGAAATGAGAGAAAGAAAGAAGAAAGAAGTGAGTTTTGAAGGTGTGTTTTGAAGTGAATGGAAAGGGGGTATTTATAGGTGAGGATGTAGAGAAAAAATGAGTAAAAAAATGTTAAAAAAATATTAAAAAATGTAAAAACGCGTATTGGAATTGCTGATGTCATCAATGACGTCAGCATGACGTCACAGGGGCGGCTGCACGTGAAAAATGGGGCGAAAACGCGTTGGGCGCGCGGAGGGGGGCTGCTGGGGCGCTGCGCGCGCGCGCTGGGGCTGTCGCTGCGCGCAGCTCGGCGCGCGTGAACAGTGCCAGCGCGCTGCGCTGCGCGCAGCTTGGCATGCCAGCGCGCGCGGCTGGGCGCTGGGGCGCTGGGCTGCGCGCACGGCTGGGCTGCGGCGCGCGATTTCTGTCTTTTTGACATTTTTGACCTTTTCGACCCATTTCGTCCGATTTTTCCGTGTTTGTTGACCTTTTCTCACTTATTTATTGATATATTTGTGATGTATTGCTTCAAATATTCCTCTTTGAGTCTTTACATTGCGTTTTAAAGCCAAAATACCTGAAAAACAATAAAAATACCCGTGATTCCGAAAAAGACAAATTTATATAAATATATGATAAAACATATAAATATATGTATTTTTAATCAATTAAGGTACATAAAATCATGGTTATTTTAGTGCTTTTTGAGCACTCATCACAACCCCCAACCAGCTTCTTGCTAGTCTCTTAGCAAGAGAAGCGATAAAAGCTAAAAATTAAACTATCCTAAATCACTTTCGTGGATTGAAACGGTTGCATTTAGCCTATGCAACAAGCCGTTAAACCCCTAGGTTGCCCTAGTGGACGAGTTTGAGTCTCGTGAGGGTTTTCAGTAATGATACCCACAAACATTAAACTAAATGTAAAGATAAAAACAATCAAATCAAAAATTAAAATTACAACACAATCAAAAATTAATTTAAGAATAAAAGAACACAACATATCACAAAAATATCTCATACTTTTTAATCTCCTTTAAGATCATAATTAAAATCTAAAGCATAAGTTATTTTAATCTCTTTAAACAATCATGATTTTATTACAATAATTAGTCGAAAATCATTTTCATATTTCATTTCAAAAATGTATCAATTTAATTTTACCCAATTTCAGTGTCATGAATCAGTATTCGCTTCGACTCTATTCCTCACAAGTCAATACTCTCAAAGCACTGAATCCTATGGGTTCAAACACTCATACTAATTTATATGCGAAAGAGTTGATGTATAGAAATGAACTATTATGTTCGCATATGTATAAAGAATAAAGGCTCAAGGTGTTATTTTAACATTGATCTCATGAAAGGAATCGAATGTATAAATTATAAAGATATCATATACAAAAATTATTTTCATGCATAAATCAAACTCATTAAGAAAGAATTTCAAGATATATGCTTTTACAAATGAAGAAATTGCAATGACTTTTTAGGGAATTACTTCCTATATCTTTCTTTTGTAATTAGCCTTTACTCACAACTTTGTAGGCAATGTGGGTTATGGTATGTAGATGATACTATTTTTTTATCTCTCTATTTTTTTTTTTGTAGATATTTTTCAATATATGTATTTTTTTTTTAGAGAGTCAACCCATGTACAGATTGTACATTTTTTTTTTGGATTTTGGTGAGTGGTTAATTTTGTGTCTTTTCTGTTTGATCTTGGTTTAGGTAACCCCAGATATGTCTTTTTGTTTTTGTAGCAGTCATGCATGAATGAGATATAAGCATATACTATCAATTTCTACTCAAATCGTTTAATCTAAACAAAAATAATAATCAAAAATATATGATACTCTATTAAGATGAGAAAAAATTCGTACATTCAATGCTAATACCTATAGAGATCATCTAAACTTTTGAATAAATAAGAAATGTGTTTGGAGTAGAAAAAATATATATTTCACTCTGAATAAAAGAAATTAGGTTCAAATTATATCTCACAAGGGTAGTCTCCACTAAAAAAAATTCATAAACACCGATTTTGGGTTTAATATAATTTCCACATTTTATCAAGAAATACTAGTTATGACAAAAACTAACTAATTATCAAAAATAATTACAAAATATTTCATGATATGTTTTCAAAAAATTAATCTAACAGTACCAAAGACTTAACTATTTACTTAAATTTGATTTAAAGAAATGATAAATTTTTGTGAGATTTTTTTTTATTTTTTATTTATTTTTATTAAGCATGGTAACTTTTCACCACCCCGAACCTAGAACTTACATTGTCCTCAATGTAACAACTGCAAATTAAAGATAAAGAGAAAAGAGGAGAAAGATTACCTATTTCTTGAGAATGTGTAAGTAGTAATGAAGAAATGCAGGTGCATCCATCATTTTCATCATTAAAGTGTATACAGACAGATCGCTGTGAACTTCTAACATCTCAACAAATATTTTAGTTTTAACAAATTTAAAAATTATTCACATACAAGTAAACTAAAATAAACAATAAAATTAAGTAAATAAAACAAATAACAAAAAATTACTTAACATGATGGGTTGCCTCCCATCCAGCGCTTAGTTTAACGTCTTAGCAAGACGTATCTTTTTGGTGCTAAGGGTTACTCAGCCAAATGCAATCCATTTCAGCAATGTTGTTTGGTTCTTCTACATAAGGCTTGACACGATGGCCATTAACTTTGAACGTTTTTTGTGTCTTGGAGTCCAATAGTTCTACCACTCCATGTTCAGATACCTGAACTATTTTGAATGGTCCATCCCATCTTGATCTTAGCTTTCCTGGAAACAATCTCAAACGAGAGTTAAATAAAAGAACTTTCATTCCAGGGTGAAAAGTTTTAGGAACTAGCCTCTTGTCATGATAGCGCTTAGTACGCTCCTTGTATAATTTGGCATTCTCATAGGCTTCATTCCTAATTTCTTCCAACTCATGAAGCTGGAGTACTCGTTTTTCACCTGCTTTATCTAAATCCATGTTTAGCTCTTTAATTGCCCAATAAGCCTTGTGTTCAAGTTCAACTGGAAGGTGGCACGCTTTCCCAAAGATTAACCGGTAAGGGCTCATCCCAATAGGTGTTTTGTAAGCGGTGCGGTATGCCCATAAGGCATCATTTAACTTAAATGCCCAATCCTTCCTTGAAGGACGCACAGTGCGTTCCAGTATTCCCTTAATTTGCCTATTACTTACTTCCACTAAACCGGAAGTTTGAGGATGATATGGAGTAGCTACCTTATGTGTGATGTTGTACTTGTTTAGTACTCCATCAAAGAGTTTGTTACAAAAATGGCTACCTCCATCACTTATTATAGCTCTAGGCGTTCCGAACCTACTGAATATGAAATCTTTCAAGAATTTCACAACAACATTAGCATCATTGGTTTTGGTGGGTATAGCTTCTACCCACTTGGACACATAATCCACAGCAACCAAAATGTATTGAAAACCATTAGATGGGGGAAAAGGACCCATAAAGTCAATCCCCCATACGTCAAAGAGTTCAACAACTAAATTAGATGTCAAAGGCATTTCATCTCTTTTGCTTATGTTTCCTGTTCTTTGACATCTATCACATTGTGCACAAAACATATGAGCATCTTTAAAAAGAGTGGGCCAAAAGAATCCAGACTGTAATATCTTACGGGCTGTCTTTTCACCTCCAAAATGACCCCCACAATGAAGTTCATGACAAAAAGTCAGAATGCTCTTATGTTCTTCTTCAGGTACACATCTCCGGATGACTTGATCTTGACCAATCTTGTATAAATAAGGGTCATCCCAGAAATAGTCCTTAATAGTTTTAAAAAACCTTTTCTTCTCCTGATATGAAGTGTTAGGTCGCAAAACACCAGTGGCAAGATAGTTTACAATATCAGCGTACCATGGGTTCGGACCTATGAAAAATAACTGTTCATCAGGAAAGGTTTCAACTATATCGTCATTACTCTCATCTTTAAGAGAATTAAAGTCAGAAATTAACCTAGACAAATGGTCAGCTACTAAGTTTTCACTGCCTTTCTTATCCTTGATTTCTAGGTCAAATTCTTGTAAAAGTAAGACCCACCTGATTAATCTTGGTTTGGCATTTGGTTTACTCAATAGGTATCTTAAAGCAGCATGATCAGAATGCACAATCACTTTAGATCCTACTAAATAAGACCGAAATTTGTCTAAAGAGAATACTATAGCCAAGAATTCCTTTTCAGTGGTGGTGTAATTCATCTGGGCATCATTGAGTGTTTTGCTAGCATAGTAGATGACATGTAAACGCTTATCCACTCTTTGTCCCAGGACTGCTCCTATTGCATAATCAGAAGCGTCACACATTATTTCAAAGGGTAAAGACCAGTTTGGTGCCATTATAACAGGGGTAGATGTGAGTTTATCTTTCAAGGTATTAAAGGAAGTAAGGCAGTCATTGTTGAAATCAAAATCAGCATCTTTGGATAGCAAGTTACATAATGGACGACTTATTTTAGAGAAATCTTTAATAAATCATCTGTAGAATCCTGCATGTCCCAAGAAGCTTCTTATCCCCTTCACAGATGTAGGGGGAGGTAGTTTGGATATCAATTCAACTTTTGCCTTATCAACTTCAATACCCTTGTTTGAAATTATATGTCCTAAAACTATCCCTTGTTGAACCATAAAATGACTTTTCTCCCAACTAAGGGTTAGATTGCATTCAATGCATCTTTCTAAAACCAAAGTCAATTTATGTAAGCAATCATCAAATGAGTTCCCAAAGACAGAGAAATCGTCCATGAAAATCTCAATGAATTTTTCCACCATGTCCGAGAAAATGGATATCATGCATCTCTGGAACGTGGCAGGGGCATTGCATAACCCAAATGGCATTCTGCGAAAAGCAAATGTCCCAAAAGGACATGTAAATGTGGTCTTTTCCTGATCTTCTGGTGCTATGGGTACTTGATAATATCCAGACAGTCCATCCAAAAAACAGTAAAATTCGTGCCCAGCTAATCTTTCCAACATTTGATCAATGAATGGAAGAGGAAAGTGATCCTTTTTCGTATATAAATTTAGTTTCCTAAAATCTATACACATTCTCCATCCAGTGATTATTCTAGTGGGCACTAATTCACTTTTGTCATTCTTAACAACTGTTATCCCAGATTTCTTTGGTACCACATGCACTGGACTAACCCACTTACTATCTGCAATAGGGTAGATAATCCCTTCTTCTAATAATTTAAGAATTTCCTTCTTAACTACCTCTTGCATGTTTGGGTTTAGTCTTCTTTGGGCCTCTCGTACAGGTTTAGCACCGTCCTCCAAGTTGATCTTGTGCATACACATTGTTGGACTAATGCCTCTTATATCCCCTATACTCCAACCTATAGATTTCTTAAACTGTTTAAGCACTTTGATGAGTTCCTTTTCTTGTGGTTTGGTCAAGGTTGAAGAAATTATCACTGGATAAGTTTCCCCTTCTCCCAAAAACACATATTTTAAGTGCTCAGGTAAGTCTTTGAGTTCAAGTTCAGGTGGATTGGCCTCTTTAATAGATGAAGAACTGGGTAGATTTAAAAGTGTACTAGATTTTGTCATCACTTCATTATTGTCTAGTTGTTCAAGGTACCCCTTTATTTCCTCATCTACATCTTCTTCAACCTTTTCAAGTGTAAGAACGGTTTCAAGCTTGTCTTCTATTCTGGTTCGGAAAAAGGTGTTTTGGACAAGATTATCCAAAGGATCAACATCGAATATTTCATCGATGGCAGAAATAGAAGGGAAAGGTGAAGAATCAAAAACTTTAAAATGAACAGTCTCTCCTAAGACTGTCATTGTCAAATTTCCATCTTGGACATCAATAATAGTTTTAGTAGTTGCCATAAATGGTCTACCAAGCAATATTGTGTGCTCTCTGTCCAATGCTGGATTTTCTTGCATATCCAGAACCACAAAGTCAACAGGTATTATCAGTTTGTCTACCTGTACCAAAACATCCTCAACTATTCCCTCTGGATATTTAAGAGATCTATCTGCAAGTTGAAGGGACATAGTTGTGGGTTTTAAATCCCCTAGATTGAGTTGTAAGAATATAGAGTAGGGCATCAAATTTATACTAGCACCTAAATCAAGCATTGCTTTAGCAACCTTCCTATCCCCCATAGTTATGTTTATAATAAAACTTCCAGGGTCTTTCAACTTAGGGGGTAGTTTGTGCTGAAGTACAGCGCTAGAAATTTCTGATACTACTACTCGTTCATTCAGTTCATACCTCCTTTTCTTAGTGTTCAACTCTTTGAAAAATTTGGCATATGAGGGCACATTCATGATCACTTCTAATAATGGTAAATTGATATTTACTTTAGAGAGCATATTAAAAAGATCAGTGAATTGCTTATCTTGTTTGGATTCTTTCAACCGGTGGGGAAAAGGTACTTGTATCTGGTGTGGTTCTGTTGTCTTTTGAATTTTGGGGGTGTCAGATGACCCCCCAATGAGTTTTTCAGAAGGCTTGTTAAGTTTAACACTTGTTTCTCCTTTTTGCAAGATTAGAGTATCGCCTCCTTTGTTACCTGAACTACAAGGTAGATTGTTAGAGATTTCAGGTAAACTGGTATTGACTACCTTACCACTTCGAAGGGTTCTAACATCCTTTGCTTGTTCTGGTTGACTGGGCAACTTTCCTGGTTCTTTCTTTTGCATTTGTTCAGCCAGTTGCCCAACTTTAGATTCAATCCTTTTAACCGAAGCCTCCATGGCGTTCAACCTTTGATTAGTCATCAATTGGTTGTTACGACTAACTTGAATAAAAGCATTCAAGCTATCTTCTAAGGTTGGTTTAAAAGATTGGCTTGGTGGGTAAGGGTGGTTGTTATCCGACCTTAGTGTTGGATATTGGGTGTAGGCTGGGTGATTATAGGTGTTTGGATGATACCTTTGAAAAGATTGGACTTCCTCTATGGCATCGACACTAGAATCACAAGTATTTGAACAATTATAAGTACCATGCCCAATTGAACAACACACTTCACATACCTCTTGATTTGAAATTTGGTGGGAAGTGAGGAATTTCACTTGTTTAGTCAATTCAGCAAGTTGCAAGGTTATCTCATTATCAGAGCCGACTTCATTGACCTTTGCTTTCCTCCTACCACCTCTTTGTTGGGAATTAGAACCCAATAACTCATAAAGATTATAGGTTTCCTCTGCGGTCTTTTCTCCTACAGCACCTCCAGCAGCATTATCAACCATGTATTGACTCTGTAGTGTCAATCCATCATAAAAGAATTGGTTTTGTAGCTGTAAGGGAAAGCTATGATTTTGACATTGAATGAAAAGGAGTTTGAATCGTTCCCAAGCTTCATGAAAGGGCTCTTCATACATTTGAGAAAATGTTGCTATCTTTGTTCTTAGATCAACAGTCTTTTGATGGGAATAGAACCTACCCATAAAAATTTCATAGACTGCCTCCCAAGTTTTAAGAGAACCTGACTGTAGAGTAATGAACCATGACCAAGCTTTATCTTTGAGAGTGTAAGGAAAACACCTCATCCTAAGTTGATCTTCATTAATTGCATGTAGTGGAAAAGTTTGGACAATAGCATAGAATTCTCGAATGAAATGCAAAGGGTCTTCATTAGGGATACCGTAAAAGGAAGGCAACAAAGAATAATGAATCTTTTTCAATTCATAATTCCTTGCAGCCTCTTGTAATTGGATACCGGAAGTTACATTGCCAATGATTGGCATTGTATATTCTTTCATCTTTTTCCGCCTATCTTCAGCATCTCCCATGGTTGTTTGTAGTTGAAAATGATCCTCCTCCTATTGTGTATCAACATTTTGCTTTTAGTAGATATCTCTAAGAAATATTTATAACTTGATAAAACGTAAAAGCAAAAAGTGCAAGGAACCTATTTTTTTTTTTTTTTTTTTTAAATTTAAGCGAATGGACAGAATTTTTGAAACAAACGAATTTTATTTCATCTGAATTTTTATTACACGCAAACTAAAACAAAGGAAAATACAATAATGGGTGACCTCCCATACAGGACTAAAATTTATCGTCTTCTAGTAAGACGTTGCTTGGAGATTGCAGAATGAAAAACTCAATGTCTCCTATTCATTGAATTCATTTAAGTTTCAAATTAGTCTTTGCCTTTTTGCAAATGTTCAACTAACTGTTCAACTTGAACTTCCACCTTTTTGATAGAAGCTTCCACAGAGTCCAACCGTTGATTGGTTTTAGATTGGTTATCCCTACAGACTTGAATAAAAGAATTCAAGTTGTCCTCCAAGGTTGGTTTATTGGGAATGCTTCTTGGAATAGGTGGGTGGAATTGCTGGCCTGCCTGGTTTGAGCTTTGAGTGAAAGGAGGGTTGTTTTGCCTCCAAGAGAAATTTGGATGACTTCTCCACCCAGGATTATAGGTATTTGAATTGGGATCAAACCTTGGTCTCTGTTGATATGCTCCCAACACATTGACCTGTTCAGGTCCAGTTGTTTCTCCTTGATATGGACAGGCTTCAGTACCATGTCCCATGTTTCTATACAAACCATATTGATCATTATTGGTGTTGGTTTGTGTAGCGAGAAGGGCAACTTGCTTAGTCAGTTGAACAAGTTGTTGTTGAACTTCATTACTGGAGTCGATTTCATGAACTCCAGCTTTTCTCACTCGGGAGCTTTTCTGTTGGGAATTAGCACCCAACATCTCAAAGAGGTTATACGTCTCTGAGGCAGTTTTTTCTCCTATTGCTCCTCCTGCAGCGTTGTCGACAATGAACTGACATTGTTGTGTAAGTCCATCGTAAAAGAATTGGTTCTGCAACTGCAGGGGAAAGCTATGATGGGGACACTGAGTGAGAAACATCTTGAACCTATCCCAAGCTTCATGGAATGGTTCTCCATCCATCTGAGAGAAAGTAGCAATCTTTCCTCTCAACTCTGATGTTTTTTGATGGGAATAGAATTTTCCCATGAATTTATTGTAAATGTTACCCCATGTCATCAGAGAACCTGGGGGAAGTGACATCAACCAAGCTTTGGCCTTATCCTTTAGAGTGTAGGGAAAACATCTCATCCTAAGTTGATCCTCGTTTAGAATACCGAGGGGGAATGTTTGGACCGTAGCATAGAAATCTCTCATAAAGGAAAGAGAATCTTCATTAGGTAACCCATAAAAGGAAGGAAGCATAGAAAAATGAATATTTTTAAGGTCGTAATTCCGAGCAGCCTCCCCCAACTGGATAGCGGCAGTTGCCGTGCCTATTACCGGTCTTGCAAACTCTTTCATTGTGGTTTCCCTAATATGTTGGTTTTCCTCCATTTCTTTTGGTTCTAGTAAAGGATTAAGACTTGGTTCTATGTTTGGCTCAAAAACAGGTTGATGGGTAGAATCCAGTTTTGTTGACACTTGTTTAAATTTATGAAATTTATTTACATATGGTGTAAGGGGGTTTCCTAAGGATCTCCTACCACGCATAGACTATTGTAAACGTAAATTTAAAACTCCTGTCAACAAAATAAAAAAAATTTAGATAAAATTTACATGTTATTTTATACAAAACACTAAACAAAACTAGTTAAACCCTAAAAAAAAAGAATTTTTTATTTTTATTTTTTTTATTTTTTGTAACATAATTAGTATTAACCAAGAGTGCTCCCAGGAAAGAATGGTGGTGCAAACGGCACCTTAAATACCATTCTCCTAGCCAGAGCAACGTTCCCAGGAAAGACTAGTGGCACAAAGGCTTCCAAGAACTAGTCTCCTAGACAGAACTCCCTTAGATTTTTACTTTTCATGTTATTTAGTTAATTAGGTATAAATTCAAGTAATGTTTTTTTTTTTTTTTTTTTATGAACGGTAATTTTATTTTACTATTCACGCTATATTATTTCTTATTAACTTAAAAAAAAAAGTTTTGTTTTTGAATTTTGAATTTTTAAATTTTTTTTTTTTTTACTATTCATGAACGGTAAAAAATTTTACTTCAAATTTCAAATTTCTAAATTATTTTACAATTAAAAAAAAAATTATTTTTATTTTATTTTTTATTTTTTATTTATTTATTATGAATTTTGAAATTTGATTATTATTAAAATATCACAATTATTTACAACACAAAAATGTTTTTAAAATTTTGATAAATAATTTAAAAACGCTATTCCTTCCCCGGCAACGGCGCCAAAAACTTGATGAACGAAAACCGGCATCGCCGATTCCCGCAAATACTTTGGTTTTAATATTTATAAAACTCTCGCAAGTGCACGAATCATTTCGAAGAAAATGATAAGTATACTCCCAAGGTCGATCTAAGGAAGGAATGTATGTGGTTTTTAATTTATTATTCAAACTTTTAAAAACGAAATTAAATCCTAAACATCCTGTCACGATAGTTTGGTTTTTGTGTTCCTAATCTAATGATATAAAATAAACATATATATACAGATTAATTAAATATAGTCTAATAACATAAAAATAAACATAGATACAAATTCAATAAATAATTATCTAAAAATAAACATATATACGGATTCAATAAATATTCATGCAAATTTTTATCATTTATATTAGCGGAGTATTTATGGATATAATAACTAAATTAATTATGCTTGCTCATATTAACTAGGTTATTAAATATATAAATTGATATTTTATTGATTCTCTCATTTTTATATAAATACCACCTTTGGTGGGGTTAGATATTC
This sequence comes from Hippophae tibetana, assembly GCA_037013495.1. Taxonomy (NCBI): domain Eukaryota; kingdom Viridiplantae; phylum Streptophyta; class Magnoliopsida; order Rosales; family Elaeagnaceae; genus Hippophae; species Hippophae tibetana. The sequence continues at coordinate 38,796,071 of CM072803.1, forward strand.
TTTGTTAACTAAACAAATCAATTAACACCTATGGGTGGGGTTGATAACTAATATGCTTAATTAAATTAATTCCTTTTTCTAAGAGATTGAAAATGAACCATTTAAATGCCACCTTTGGTGGGGTTAGACAATTTAAACATTATTCAAGGTGTCCAAATTAAACTTAAGAATTTAATTATCCGAGTACTAACTTTCAAGTTTTAAAACCACTATTGAAAACATGTTGTCAATACATTTTCACATAATAATTCTTATAAAAACTTTTGAAATAGAGTTTCACTCTAACTACCGGGCGATTGTACCAACAAATAAAAGAGCACTACTCTAAATTAGACCGGATAACTAAACCTTAAAATCTAATTTTCGGGTTTAAGTTTGTAATGAAAAATAATATATTTCTCTCTAACATTCTTAATATAAAATCTTGAATAAAAACAAAATCAATTCATTTTAAAGATTTTTACCTATTTAATATTTCGCAAGCATAACAACGTCGTTATTACATTATTTTTACTAAACAGCTAGCATAGTTAAATTTAACCACAGACAAGTTGAATATAACATGTAAGAATAAAGCATAAAAATAACTGTAAAGAAAATAAAATCCTTACAGAACTTCGACGCTATTCCCGTTGCTAGAAAACCTCCGAGCGGAATTTGCACTTCCATATATTGAATCAAAAATCTAAATTATTACAAAAACATTACAAGTTCCTCTCAAAAAGAGAAGAACTCTAAACCTAAGAGAATTGAATTAAAAACTAAGAGAAAAACTAAGAAAAGCTTAGAAACTAAGAAAGAAACTAAGAGAAACTAAAAACTAAGAAATGAGAGAAAGAAAGAAGAAAGAAGTGAGTTTTGAAGGTGTGTTTTGAAGTGAATGGAAGGGGGGTATTTATAGGTGAGGATGGAGAGAAAAAATGAGTAAAAAAATGTTAAAAAAATATTAAAAAATGTAAAAACGCGTATTGGAATTGCTGATGTCATCAATGACGTCAGCATGACGTCACAGGGGCGGCTGCACGTGAAAAATGGGGCGAAAACGCGTTGGGCGCGCGGAGGGGGGCTGCTGGGGCGCTGCGCGCGCGCGCTGGGGCTGTCGCTGCGCGCAGCTCGGCGCGCGTGAACAGTGCCAGCGCGCTGCGCTGCGCGCAGCTTGGCATGCCAGCGCGCGCGGCTGGGCGCTGGGGCGCTGGGCTGCGCGCACGGCTGGGCTGCGGCGCGCGATTTCTGTCTTTTTGACATTTTTGACCTTTTCGACCCATTTCGTCCGATTTTTCCGTGTTTGTTGACCTTTTCTCACTTATTTATTGATATATTTGTGATGTATTGCTTCAAATATTCCTCTTTGAGTCTTTACATTGCGTTTTTAAGCCAAAATACCTGAAAAACAATAAAAATACCCGTGATTCCGAAAAAGACAAATTTATATAAATATATAATAAAACATATAAATATATGTATTTTTAATCAATTAAGGTACATAAAATCATGGTTATTTTAGTGCTTTTTGAGCACTCATCAATACTCATTCCACTAGACCATTCACCTAAACTTTTTTCTTGTCCCTTATACAATCTAAATCTAAATGATCAGCTTTATTATTTTCATGAGGTTATAATTATGGTTGAATACTGCTTCTAGTTCCCTAATGTAAACTTTCTTTTATAATGCAGGTTATGTTTTTCTGGCCTTTGCAATTTATTTCTTCCATATGTGGATGAATTGTTCCTTCTTTATGAGGGATTAGTAATGTAATAGTAATAGAGATCAAGGTGCTGATAAATTTGATGTTCGTAAGTGCTGATCAAGTTGATATTTCCAAGTACTGATCAAGTTCAAGTTCCCAAATATTCTCAAGATCTTTTGCAAGCGATTGGCGGTCCAATGACTAGGGATATATTTTGACGATCAAGTTAGGTGCAAAGATTACTTCAGGAAGAAATTATTGTTTTAATTAATTATGGACCTTTATAAGTTTTATTTATCATAAGTTTTTTTAGTCTTTTATTTTTAAGGATTGATTAGGCCCAATCCACCACTAATTAGTCCATTTCATCTATGGTTTTTTTCTTTAGGGTTTGAATTTATGCCTAGGGTTTTCTTTATGTTTGAATTTATGCCTAGGGTTTTTCTTTAGACTTGAATTTGTGTCAGGGGTTTTCCTGAGGGGTTTGTTTTTATAAAAAAGCCACAACTATGTAATCTTGAGAGGACCATATATCATTAATAAAAAGTTTATTTTAGAAAGTGTCTTCCATTCCCTTCTTGTGTTATTGATTGAATGTTTCAATTTTACTTATCAAAGAGAATGATCATCCTTTGTGTTGTTTCAAAGTTATGGCTTTAAGGACTTTGTTTCCTTAAGGTTCTAATCTAATCATACCAAAGGTTAGGTTTTTATGGACTTTTTTTCCTTAGGGTTCTAATCCAATCATCTTTAACACGTTCTTAGCAAATCGATTTTTCCTATTCCTTTGAGTTTGTGGGTTCCTTGGGTTGTTTGCCTAGAGGGTTTGTATCATTTGGTATCAAAGATTTAGTTGCTAGAAAGAGGTTATCTCTTTTCATATATCTTTGTTTGAGTTCTTGATTTCAAAAAAACAAAATTGATCCTTTTCTACATTGTTCAAAAAACAAAATCTATCTTGATTCCAAAATTTGATTCTTTTCTTTCCTTATCTTTCTGGAACAAAAATATTCTTTTTTTTTTAAACTTTGATTTGTGATCTTCTTGTTGGACCGAATTATCTACTTAGGGTTTTGTGGCCAAAGAAGAACTTTATTTAGTTTCCTTATTTTCTTTCAATTTTCTTTTTGTTGTTTTTGTCTTTGAATTTCATTTCATAGTTATCTTTGAATTCTTCCAATCTTTTTCTTATTCTTTTATTTCTATGTTCATTCCATTTTTTTTCAAATAAAAATAAAAAATAAAAAGAAAAAAGAAGAGAGCTGTTTTTCACAGTTGCAAAAAACATTGATAAATTGACGTTGCAACCTTAAACTGCCATAACTATTGACTCATGTATTGAAACAACTATTATAATATATCAAATCGAAGCTTGGCTCAACTATATCAAGAAAAATTGGGCTATGTCTTCATTCCTCTTTGTTTTCGATCCTTAATTCCATCGTTTACACCACTTACTGAGGGGATAAAGTTTTTGTCGCATCTTTTTACATTTTTTTGGTTGGGTTTTTCTTTATTCAGTTTGTGAATTCATTTCCCAAAAATGTGGTAAAAAAATAAGGCAAAAAAAAAAAAGAAGAAGAAGAAAATGAGAACAAAGTAACAGAGTATTCAAGATTCAAATTCTTTATTTCATGCTGAGTTTTCTTTTTCTTGTTGAAATTAGTTTTCTTTTATTTTGTTCTAGTTTTTGTCTATTTAATTGTAGAGAATCATAAAAAATTCTATCGAAGTCTGATTTAAAAAAAAACAAAGAAAAAAAGGAATCATATTTTGGTCAAGATTTTTTCTTTAGAGTCCTCTTTGGACTTTCTTCCTGTCCTCAATTAAGTTTTTTGAAAGTTCTCATTTTCAAGATTTTCAAGATTTTCAAGATTATTTCTTGGTTCTTTAGAGTCATCTTTGGAATTTCTTTCTATCATCCTTCGCCATTAAGTTTTTAAAATTATGATTTTTTTATTGTCACCAACAAAATGGTTGCTTCTTGAGATTAGTTGAATTCTTTAATTTTGTTAAGAACACAAAATGGGGCTGACTTGAGTTTAGAGTGGTATAAGGTAAGAAAATGAGAGATAGAAATTTGATTTGAGAAAAAACACGTGAGGGAATAATAACTTTCATTATATTTTATTTTAGAAGTATAAAACAGGAGTAAGGAAAGAGGAGAACCACACCAGGTTGACTTGAAATTCTTCATCAAGAATTTTAATGACCAATTTAAGAGGCTGAATACAAGGTTGAATGATTTATAATCCTCTTCCGGTTCTAAATTACGTAGAAGAATACATAGAAACATGAGTTCAATGAAGAAGAAGCTGATTCCGATGTGGAGGAGAGGCAATATCGACATTACAAATATCAATTTTGCAGAATCTTTTGGTTTTATTATTTGTAAAACTCTCTCAAGTGCAAGAATCATTTTATAACAAATGATAAGTATATTTCTAAGGTCGATCTAAGGAAGGAATATATGTGTTTTTTCATTTATTATTCAAAATCTTAAAAATGAAATTAAATCCCAAACATCCTGTCACGATATTTTGGTTTTGTTTTCTAATCTAATAACATAAAAAAATAAACATAGATATAGATTCAATAAATAATCATGCAAATTTTTATCATTCATAACCATGGAGTATTTAAGGATATACTCATTAAGTTAATTATCCTTACTCATATTATTTAGGTTATTAAAGATATAAATTGATATTTATTGATTTTCTCTTTTTGGTATGAAAATGTCCTTAGGCGAAGCCCAAATTCTTTTATTTAATATTAATTAACTAATATCCTTAGGTAGGACTTGTTAATTAATAAAGTATTAAATTTTAGTTTTTTTCTAAGAAAATAGCAAACCATCTAATCAGAATCTTATTCAGAGTCAGTTAATTAGACTTTATTCAAGGTGTTAAAATTAAACTTAAGAATTTAATTATCCGAGTACTAACTTTCAAGTTTTAAAATTATGATTGAAAATATGTTGTCAATAAATTTTTGAATAATAGTTCTTATAAAAAAAATTTGAAATAGAGCTCTACAACAACCGGGCGATTTATACCAACAAATAAAAGAGCACTACTTTAAATCAGACCGGATGATTAAACCTTAAAATCTAACTTTCAGATTTAAGTTTGTAATGAAAAATAATATATTTCTCTCGAACATTCTTAATATAAAATCTTGAATAAAAATAATTTATTTTATAGTGATGTTTTGCCAATTTAATATTTCACAAGCATAACAACGTTATTATTATATCATATTTACAAACAGTCAGCCATGTTAAATTTAATCACAGAAAAATTAAATATAACATATAAAACATAAAACATAAAAGGTAATTGTACAGAATCCATTAAAATTATACATTAAATGAATCTTTACAACAGTTTGATGCTAAGTCTATTGTTAGAAAATCACCAAACAGATAAGCATCTTGGTTTATTAAATCAAAAACTAAAAATCTATAAAAACATAGTTAGTTCTTTCCAAAAAGAGAAGAACTCTAAAACTAAAAACTAAAAAAAGAAAACTTTCTAGAGAGAGAAAGAGCTTAGAAAATTGTGTGCTTTACAATGGGGAAAGAAGGTCCTTTTATAAGTGAAGAAAAGGTCAAAAAAGGGGGGGAAATATTTCAAAATTTGAATTTGGTCACATTTGGACAGGTTGGCACGCGTGTGCTGACAGCGTGTGGGCATGTGCTGGATGTGTGCTCTAGTTGGGTGTGTGCCGATGGTGTGCATGCGCGTGCTGGGCATGTGCCGACAATTTGCAGGTATGTGCTAGACGTGTAATAGTGTATGTTGGGCATACTTATGAACTGCTGTTGTGCACGGGTGTCGGTGCGGATAGGCGATTACGTGCAAGATTGTGATCTTTTTGACCATTTTGCCCAATTTTTTCCATTTTTTTTACTTTGCCTCATTTTCTCTCTCAATATATTTGTGATGTATTGCCTCCAGTATTTTTTCTTTATGTCTATAAGTTATTTTGAAACAAAAATACTTAAAAAAAATAAAAATACGCTTGATTCCGAAAAGAAAAATTTATATAAAAATATGATAAAAGAATACAAATATAATTCTATTTAATCAATTAAAGTACATTAAATCATGGTAAATTTAGTGCTTCTTAAGCACTCATTAGATATCACCATTGGAGGATTGTTTTGATGTTGAAGTGGAAGAATTGGAGATTTACTTGTCCCAAGGAGAGCCGTAAATATACAACCTAAGGATGAAGCAGACGAGAAGCATCGTGAGAATATTTTCCACACAATATGCCACATGAAGGATAAGGTATGTACGCTAATTATTGACAGTGGGAGCTGCACTAAAGTTGCTAGTACCTTGTTGGTAGAAAAGTTGAATTTGAAGTGGTAGAAGCATCCCAAACCATACAAGATACAAGAGCCAAATTATTGTGGAGAAATGAAGGTTAACAAACAAGTTCAGGTTCCTATTTCAATTGGAAAATATGAAGATGAGGTTCTTTGTGATGTGGCACCGATATATGCTCCTCATATTTTTCTTGGCCAATTGTGGCAGTTTGATAGGAGGGTGACACATGATAGGTGCAAAAATCATTATTCTTTTGTAATGAACAACCAAGAAGTTGTATTATTCTCTCTCAAATCTTTCTATGCTTATGAGAACCAGATTATAATAGTAAGAGAGTGCAAGTTGAGGGAAAAACAAAAGCGTGAGTAAGAAGAAAATCAAAAGAGAGTAAGTAAGGTCGAGAGGAAAAATGGAGAGAAAAGTGAACATAAAGGAGAGAAAAGTGAGCAAAAGAGAGAGAAAAGTGAGCCAAAGGGAGAGAAAAGTGAGCACTAGAGAGAAAAAAGTAATCAAAAAGGAGGGACAAATGAGCAAATAGGAGAGCAAAATAAAAATACGAGTGCAATTGCTGAAAAACATGAGATTAAGAGTGCAATGATGGCAAGGAAACAAGTACTTGTAATTATGCACAAGGATGCTTATCTTTCTACTAACGATCTTAACTCATCTTTGCCTAGTTTTGTTGTATCTTTATTGTAGGACTTTGAGAATCTACTTCCTAAAGAGATTCCCCATGGATTACCTCATTTGAGAGGAATCAAAATTGAGCATCAAATAGACTTCACATAAGGGTCCATGATACCAAATCGACCTACTTACAGAACTAAGATTTTAGGATGAATCTTTTCAAAGAGGAGAGGAATAATGAAGATCGAGGTGCTGATTAAGTTGATGTTCCTAAGTGCTACTCAAGTTGATGTTCCCAAATATTCTCAAGATCTTTTGTAACAAATTGGTGGTCCAATGACTAGGGATAGATTTGGAAGATCAAGTTAGGTGCAAGGATTACTTTAGGAAGCAATTGTTGTTTTAATTAATTGTGGGCCTTTTATGTTTTATTTATCATAAGTTTTTTTAGTCTTTTATTTTTAAGGATTGATTAAGCCTAATCTACCTCTAATTAGGCCCATTTCATATAGGATTTTTATTTAGGGTTTGAATTTTCTCCTATGGTTTTTCCTTAGGCTTGAATTTGTGTTTGAGATTTTCATGAGGGTTTTTTGTTATAAAAATGCGGTAACTATGTAATCTTGAGAGAACTATATATCATTAATAAAAAGTTTATTTCAGAAAGTGTCTTGCTTTGCCTTCTTGTGATCTTGATTGAATGCTTTATTTCGAATTATCAAAGGGAGTGATCATTCTTTGTGGCATCTCGAGGTTAGGGTTTGAAGGACTTTATTTTCTTAGGGTTCTAATCTGATCATACCAAAGGTTAGGGTTTTAAGGACTTTGTTTCCTTAAAGTTGTAATTCGATCATAACAAAGGTTAGGTTTTGAAGGACTTTGTTTTCTTAGGGTTATAATCCAATCATCTTCAACACATTCCTAGGAAATCATTTGTTCTTATTCTTTTGAGTTCGTGAGTTCCTAGGATTGTTCGCCTTGAGGGTCGACATCAAATAGATTTCATATGATTCTTGGGGATTATATTTTCTAGTTCATAATCAATTTAACTACCTATTATCATATCATTTTTTTCCTTGTTTGTGCAATTTTTTTTATCATAATGTCTATTAGGGTTAGCAGCCAATTAGTTTTTCTATGTTCATATTTTCAAGGTTCATAAATTATTCCTCTAAATGTTTTTCTATGTTCCATTAAAATGAGATTATAGTTTCTTCTTTATTTTTGGGGTTTTTTTCTCATTCCTTCTTTTTTATTTCGAGGTATTGATACATTATATTTTTTGGGGGTTCTTCCTTTAATCCTACAAATGAATCAAACTTGTAACATATAACTTCATTGTCTCTCGGTATATTATTAAGATCCCTTCTTAATTTTGAAAATTCTTTATGCATATCTAGTTATAATTTCTTAGTAAAATCATTTTCTCTTATTTCATCAAGTAGTTCTTTTTGTGTTTTATTTATATAATTTAAGGATTTGATGTTTGATTCCTGTTTTATATATATTTCTTCTCCTAAATGAATTATAGCTAGTTGGTTTCTTGTTATGCCTATAAGCCTTCTATTAATTTCTAATTCTATATTCTGTAATTTGTTTTTTAATATTATTGGAAAAAAAGTGGGAAGAAAAGTGATATAACTCTCTTTTTCAATTGCTTCACATATTGAATCCTTTATTTCTTTGATTTCTTGCTTTATTTATGTTACCTCATTTTCTTATTTGAAGATTTTTTCTTGAAAGTTTATAAATTTAATCCTTCATATATTACTTTTTCTTCTTCATATAAAAGATTTTTCTTTAACATTTAAGTTTCATTCTTTATGTATTTCAAACTTTGTTAATATTTCTGATTTTTTAGTTCTCTGATATCTAGAAAAGTCCTATCTATTTTTATGAATTTATTTTGTTCATATATTAAACTATTATAGGTGTTTTTTTTATGAATATTTTAACATGTAGTGTATTAAAAATTGATGATTTTTTTCTTTCATTAATTCCCCTCATTCAATTTAATAAGTTGAACTTAGGACATAGTTTAAATTTTTATCTTTAATATTAATCGCAAACTTAAAATATGTTGTGAATTTTAATTTTTAGCATTCTATATTTTTATTGATAATTCCTAATAAAACATCTTTTTGATTTATTATGCGATTGTTTAGTAGTGTCAGTTTTATTAGTGTATTAATTTATTCTTTAAAATGTACTTTTATTAATATTTGAATTCTTTTTCAATAGATAAATCCAAATTTTTTTTATCCATCTTAGTGATTTTTGATAGTTTCTCGTAATGATTTTTTGTCAATTAATATTATATTACATTTTTCTTTTGCATCTATAATAGTAATATTTATTTTTTTATTGCATATTTCGTAATAAATTATATTTTTCATTAAAAATATTTTTGATAAAAATTATTCTTTGAATCCATCTATTTTTTTAAGATTTAATTTTTTTTATATTTCTTTAAATTTCTGTTTTTTAGGTATCATTTCTAGTGAAAAACATCCTAAAATATCTTTTTTTTTATTTCTATTATTTCCTAATTTTCTATTATTTGTAAATTTTAATGAGTAATGTAAATACAGTTGTTTTGTAATTTTATTTTGTTTCATACCTGGAGGTATGTATCTAGCAGTAATTTATAGTGAATATAACTCCTTTTTTTTTGTTTTTCGTAATAAAGAATATAACTTAATTTGGAACACATATTAGGCTATATCTTCGTTTTTTATTGTTGGGTGGAGGTGGAACTTAAAGTTGTATCTGTGTGCACGAAATTTTTTGGGGCCCAATTAGTTGTTGTGATTATATATAGCACACAGTCACAGTAAAAATAAATAAATTAGCAAGTATTGCAAGAGGCATCAGTAAGGCCGGATTGATTGTGTTATCTCTCTTTACACAAAAACCAAACTGAACCGATCTTAATTATTTTATAAAAAAGAAAGTCGAATTAAAATTGAAACTGAGTCGATAAAGCCAGTTCTTAAAATTTAAGAATCAATCTAATCCAAACAAAACCCTTGGAATTGTGTACATACAATTGTTTTTGCGTTTCAATTTTTTATATTTATGACGTTGCCAACTTACCATGTTTATTTGAAGAAAAAATTCGATTGTTCTTGGCTGGATGAATAACGATGACAAAGGATGGTAGAGAAAGCATGACCCACGATTGACAAAGTTTGACGTAGATTAAAAATTTGAGGACAGTGATCGGCAATGGAGAGAGAGCTTCATACAACATTAGCATAAAATTCGCTACTAATATGTGTTATTTACATTTAAATGGATAAAAATAAGAGGTTATTAATTAGATATATTCTAAGAAAGAAAAATAATAACTTACTAATAATATTATTTTATTGATTAGTAAACTTTAAACTTTAAATTCTAAATTTTAAATACTAAATTCTATATCTTAAACCCTAAATCATGTATTCTAAATTTTAAATTTTAAACCGTAAATCACAAATCTTAAATCTCAAACTCTAAACTTTAAATCTTAAATCCTAAATCTACCCCTAAATCTAAATCCTAAACCTTAAACACTAAAACTTAATCCTATACTTAATAGATTTAATATTATCTTACTCTTTTTAATATATATATTTTTATTTTTTAAAAAACTATTTTTATATTTTTAACTTATCAAAGGTGCTATTTTTATCGTTTTTACTGTTAGGTATAAATACACAATATATTTAGTCTTTTATTCGCTTGTTTCCATATTTAAAAATTTAAAAGATATATGGATTAAGGTTAAAGGCTCTAAAGAAACCCAAAATATCAACATTATAAATTTTTGAATTTTAATTTATTAAAATGATAACATAAAAATTAAAAATAATATAATATAATATTGCTATGGGTTATATATCACTACTACAATACATACATATGACCTTGGGTTTTAATCGTGATCATAGGTCTATGACCACAGTTATAAAAACCGAAGCTTAAGTAAGAAAGATCATAGATTGTTACCTATGACCTAGGTTTTTAATAACTGAGATAGGATATGTCTATGACTTTGGTTTTTCAATAAACGAGGACATAGGGTATGTCTAAAGCCTCGATTTTTAATAAAATTGAGGTCATAGACATACCTTATGGCCATAAATTTAAATAAAAATGCAATTATTAATTACAATATTAAAAGTTAATATAAATTACAATAAATTTATTAATTATAATATTAAAAATCATATTATATTAAAATTAAAAGTGCAAATACATTTGAGAGTTTATACACTAAAACATAATAAAACCTTACTAGATAAATATAATATTTACAATAACTATAAAGAATAACCTTACTATTAGAAACTGACTTTTTACTATTACAAGCATTTATAAGTGTACTTCAAATCAACATAATCAATTCCACAATAGCTTCAACAGAAGTATAAAGAAAAGGTAAATACCATAGGCGTTGGTGTGCTGGTATGTTACTGTGTTGGTGTATACGCATTGGTGTATTGGTGAGCTGATGCATAGGCACTGGTGAGCTGGTGCATAGACCTTAGTGAACTAGTGTATAGGCGATGGTGTGCTAATGAGCTGGTGCACATGCATTGGTGTCTTAGTGCATAGGTGCTAGTGTGTTGGTGAGCTGGTGTATAGGCATTGGTGAGCTAGTGCATAGGCACTAGTAAGCTGGTGCACAAGCACTAGTGTGTTAGTGCATAGGCACTGATGCGTTGGTAAGCTGGTGCAAAGGCATTGGTGTCCTAGTGCACAGGCACTAGTGAGCTGGTTAGCTAGTGCATAGGCACTATTACCCTGATGTATAGGCGCTGGTGAGTTGGTGCATAGGCACTGGTGAGTTGGTGCACAAGCATTAGTGTGCTGGTTCATAGGCGCTATTGTACTGGTGATCTGGTGCATATGTGTTGGTGAGTTGGTGTATAGGCACTAGTGTGCTAATGCATAGGCGTTGGTGTGCTAGTGCATAGGCCCTAATGTTATGAAGATATGTGGATTCTATCGAGTTTCATTCTTGTTCACATATGCTCTATGTAGAACACTCTTGTACTTCCTATTTGTTAGGATCTTTAATTCAAAAAAAAATCCAATTAAGATTTACAAGTAATTTTGTTGAGACTTATTTAAAGATATGGATATATAAAAGTTATAGCTTATATATTAATAGTAGGTACTGATGAGTGCTCAAAAAACACTAAAATAACCATGATTTTATGCACATTAATTGATTAAAAATATATATATTTATATGTTTTATCATATATTTATATAAATTTGTCTTTTTCGGAATCACAGGTATTTTTATTGTTTTTCAGGTATTTTGGCTAACAAAAGTAACTTAAAGACTCAAAGAGGAATACTTGAAGCAATACATCACAAATATATTAATAAATAAATGGGGAAAGGTCAACAAATATCGAAAAATTGGACAAAATGGGTCAAAAATGTCAAAAATGTCAAAAAGGAGAAAATCGCGCCCAGCTGCCCAGCCGCGCGCGCCAGCGCCTAGCCACGCGCGCCCAAGCCCCATCCCGCGCGCGCCAACCTTCCAATCCCCGCGCGCCCCTACGCGTCCAGCACCCCTTCCGCACGCGCCGAAACCTTTTCGCCCCATTTTTCACGTGCAGCCGCCCCCATGACGTCATGTTGACGTCATCAATGACCTTAGCATTTCCATTACGCGTTTTTACATTTTTTTAACATTTTTTTACTCATTTTTTCTCTCCATCCTCACCTATAAATACCCCCCTTCCCTTCACTTCAAAACATACCTTCAACACCTAAAAATACATTCTTTCTCTCTTTCTTTCTCTCTTTTCTTAGATTTTTAGTTTTTCTTATGTTTTCTTAGTTTTTAGCTTTTCTTAGTTAATTTCTCTTAGTTTTAGAGTTTTTCCCTTTTTGGGAAGAACTAGTAATGTTTTTGTAATTTATTAGCTTTTTGATTCAATAAATGGGAGTGCAAATTCCACTTGGAGGTTTTCCAGCAACGGGAATAGCATCGAAGTTCTATAAGGATTTTATTTTCTTTACAATTATTTTTATGCTTTATTCTTACATGTTATATTTAATTTGTCTGTGGTTAAATTTAACTGTGCTGGCTGTTTAGTAAACATGATATAATAATAACGTTGTTATGCTTGCAAAATATTAAATAGGTAAAAATCTCTAAAATGAATTGATTTTGTTTTTATTCAAGATTTTATATTAAGAATGTTAGAGAGAAATATATTATTTTTCATTACAAACTTAAACCTGAAAATTAGATTTTAAGGTTTAGTTATCCGGTCTGATTTAGAGTAGTGCTCTTTTATTTGATGGTACAATTGCCCAGTAGTTAGAGTGAAGCTCTATTTCAAAAGTTTTTATAAGAATTATTATCTGAAAATGTATTGACAACATGTTTTCGGTAGTGGTTTTAAAACTTGAAAGTTAGTACTCGGATAACTAAATTCTTAGGTTTAATTTGGACACCTTGAATAAAGTTTAAACTATCTAACCCCACCAAAGGTGGCATTTAAATGGTTCATTTTCAATCTCTTAGAAAAAGGAATTAATTTAATTAAGAAAATTAGTTATCAACCCCACCCATAGGTGTTAATTGATTTGTTTAGTTAACAAAGAATATCTAACCCCACCAAAGGTGGTATTCATACAAAAAAGGGAGAATCAATAAATATCAATTCATATCTTTAATAACCTAGATAATATGAGCAAGCATAATTAACTTAGTTATTATATCCATAAATACTCCACCATTATAAAAGATAAAATTTGCATAAATGTTTATTGAATCTATGTTTATTTTTATGTAAGTAGATTAAAAACACAAAAACCCCAAAATATCGTGACAGGATGTTTAGGATTTAATTTCGTTTTTAGAAGTTTGAATAATAAATTAAAAACCACACACATTCCTTCCTTAGATTGACCTTGGGAGTATACTTATCATTTTCTACGAAATGATTTGTGCACTTGCGAGAGTTTTATAAATATTAAAACCAAAGTATTGGCAAGAATCGGTGATGCCGGTTTTCGCTCATCAGGTACTAGGCACCTTACCTGTATGAGGTGGAAGGCCAATGACACTTTGTGGTTGTAAGAAGGATGGGTAAAAGTTTGCTGACAAATGTTGATACTTATTTTTCAAATTCATTGTTTTATATATGTAATTAGTCTATAGTCCTAGGCCCTTTGATATAGCTTCCAGTAGTTGTAATGCCATTTAATATTGTTAGTGCATTAGTAAGAAGTAGGTAGCCTTCCAGTACCTGCACCAAGCATCAACACAGGCACTAGCACTAGCGTTATTGCAAGCACCAAGCACCAGCACAGGTACTAGCACCAGACACAAGCACTAGCGCCGGCGCTATCACCAGGCACCAATACCAAGCACCGTGCATCAGCACCAAGCACTAACATAGGCACCAGGCACCAACACTATAGCAGCAGTGCCTTTGCACGCATTAGAAGGACCTTCAGATGAAAGTGAATCACTAGCAAACATAAACATGACCACTTTTCCATCTAATGTAAGGAAAAGAAGAATGCATTATGTTGCTGGTGTGTTACTGGTGCTCATGCTGCATGTGCTCGTAAATGAGAATGCACATAGCAAATGAAAACAAACCTACCAAGAGAAAGAGAGTATTATTATTTGAGAAAAGATGAACAAAGATAGCTTGAATAGACATAAGGGGAAACTAAGATGCTTACTTGGAAAACTAGATAACAATACTTTTACTTAAGATGAGTAAACCTCAAAACCTACCTAGAATTGTATAAACCAAGTCCTAGGCAGATGTTTCCTAAGCAAGTCAGTTTGTTGATGTTAATCCACTATTAGCTCCTTCCTCAAAATTTGTTCACGTATGAAATGTTACTCCACCTCAGGACCCTCCCATTTGTCAACCAATTCTTGAAGTTTCACTAATCCATGATAGTAACAATAGTAAAATCAACTATTTCAGTTCATGATTTCAACAGTAGCCTAGAAGGTCAGAAAGATGACATAATAGTTCCACTACTTACCATGCGGTTTGTTAAGTCACCAAATGAAATACCTAGATTGTTGTTTGTGTTTCTACTGATAAAACAATGGCTCAAAAACTTTATGAAGATCTTGAACCTTGACCTTGTTCATAAAGATTTTTGCCAAAGAGGTTTGATTAGGTGTTCCTCCAAGCTAGCCTTATTTTAGTTATTTTTAAAAAAAATTATAAATTAGCATGAATTGATGCTACTTCATTCTGAGAAGGATGGGCAAGAGTAGCAAAATAGAATTACTTGATAACTATTGGCGCCATCTCCAACCAATCCAAGTTCCACCATGTATGGTCGGGCACAACCATTTTTACAACAAGTTATCCTTATAACGTAACAAAATTGCACGAAATAAGAGTAGGAATCAAATAGTTGTTCGTGAAAAGAGAAGGCATAGCTCATGAAGAAATTTCAAGACCGAAGATGGTATACCTCATAGGGTTATATGAGTGTCCAAAATAGGGTTTTATTGGAGGACCCAATAGGCCTTTGTTTTGGTACAACCTGCAACCTCCTTCTAGCAATAGCTTGAAATAGATTCGAAGGAAAGCACAAGATTTTTTAGGGTTAGTAGGTCGACAATCTCTAGTGCATTTTGGGATTTCTCAACTTCTTCGAGAAGTGAAAGGTCGATATCGTTGCATTTGATGGCGGCACATATAGAGCAGCAGAAAGGGTGAACGGTACAGCCAAAGCTGGGTTGCAAAAAGGAAGAAGAGAGGGGTGGTGTATGTTGGGGAAAAGGAAAAAATGGTGCACGTTGGTGATGCTCAACGCTAAGGAAAAGAAAGGAAAAGAAAGGAAAATAAAAAGAGAGAGAGGGAAAAAGAAAAAAAAAGGGAAAAGAAAAACATGGGAGAGAAAAATAAAAATTTGATAGAGAAATTTGGTATATGGTGTACAAAATTGATAGGTATGTTTATGGCCTCGATTTTTAAATAACTAAGGCTATATGGTATGTCTATGACATCGGTTTTTATATAACTGAGACGAAAACCCTATGGTCTCAGTTTTTGAAAAAACCGAGGCTAAATTTCCGAGACCATATGTATGTATTATAGTAGTGTATTGGTTCATTTCAAATTTTTAAAGATCACACTACAACAATAATGTAATATAGTGACGGTTGCACAAACTTATTTAAAAAAAAATTATACTGACATTTTGATGGTCAAAAATTGCACTTAAAAGAATTTATACAGACGGTTACACCGTTAGAATATATGCTATACTTGAAACAAAGCCATCCCTATTAGAGGAAAAAAAACCCTAAATCCAAATCCATTATATAAACTCTAAAATAAGCCTTCCTCTTTGTGACTCGCTTTATCTCTATCAATAACATTGCTAATATCGGTTTTCTTTCCTAATAGCCTCCTTGCACATGATCCGCAATGTCAACACAAGTGGGTAAGACCCCATTTCATTTTCAACTATTTTCTTCTTGAAATTGAAATTTTCTTCTCTAAATTTATTGCAATATATTTTGTTCATATTCTTAGATTTTGTGATGTTATCTTATTATTAGACTGTAGACTTTTATAGAGGTATCATCGTTGCTTGCTATGTTATTGTTCCTAGATTTTTTTTTTGTTATTTGTGAAGGTATAGCACCCCATCCCTTACATAGAATCAAAATTATTATTAATAGTATATTTTGTGTAATTATAATTTCACCCTCAACTTTATTTTAATATTATATTATATTATTTAATTATTTATTTAACATGATATGTCACTATTTTCCTAAGAGAACACATGTCTTGAGTGACTAATTAAAAAAAATATGTTATTCTCTTAAGTTCTTCTTATACTTGATAATTATTTTAAGCTTCTCTAAGAAGTTTGGCAAGAAATAAGCATAAAACAAAGAAGAAAAACGATAAAGAGAAGGTGAGATGGCTAGAAAGATGAAAATATCTACTCTTTGAGTGTGTTGGAAAATTTTAATATAAGCATTTTCACTTACAGTTATGTGTTTGAATTATGAAACTCATTTTGGTGATTTCAAAAAATGTTTCACCCATATTCATGGCCAAAGAGCTGAGCTCAATCGTTATATTTCAGTGATGTTTTTAAAAAGTTTTGGATCTATTTTTCTTGTGAGATTAATGGATTTCAGAGTATGTCCTTTTTCATTTGAAGATAAGAGCAGAAGAATATTAAAACTGTAAGTAACACTTTAATTTCTATCTAAGTATTGAAAATGTTATTGAGTTATACGTTAATAGCCCATGTTTTAACATTTTTAGAGTACCATTCAGTTTTAGATTAGCCAAACTAGCTGTGGTATTATTGTTGTTTATGAGATAAGTATGATAATATAAAACAGCTTGATACAGAAGACATGCAACTAGAGTAATAGTAGTGATACAATAGTAATAGTAGTGATACAATACTGTGAGTAGATATTCAATATTTTTAAGCTAGATTCCATAATATTATTTTCTTATTTAATTATTTTGTTTCAACAGCCAATATGTTTAAATATTTAGTAATTTTTTTGCATATGGATATGAGATTTATAGTGCAGTTAAAATGAATTTTTAAAAGCACATATTAGTTATTTCTAATAGTGCATCTTTCATGCCAAAACTTTACTACTAGAGTTAGTCATATTTAGTTTTAAAATGTATGTTTCATGTCAATGCATTTTATGTGCATATCATCAAGCTATGTTTTGGAAAAATATTTGCCTTTTTGGCACTAGAATAAGCTAGTATATAGCTAATAGCATCATGATGAGAAATTATGTTTTTAATAGTTGTATTAATTTAAATGAAAGTTTATAAAGTAATATTAAGTTTTATTTTCTAAAGCTTTAACACCATCATATGGAGCCTTATTTATGTACAAGTAAATTCAGTTGGTACAAGTAACATGCATTTTTTAACATTAAAGTTCACAATGCATTCACTTAATTAAATTAGAATTTGAAGAAGAAATTACATGTTAATTTCAATGCATTTCTAGTATGAAATCACCATGACAATATACTTTATTATCCTAACTAGCCAGCTAAAAGCAAGATAATTTTCCATCAATTTTAACTTGAGATCAAGTCTTTTTATTATATATATTTTTATACAAGCTTGCAAGCTAAGTAAATAATTTTAGAAAAAATAGAGTACTTTCCCTTTAGCTTTTAGTGATAGTTGGCTATATTTAGCATTAAGAATACTTAGTTTTACTTGGTAAGACATATGACCAATAGGTTTGGTCAAATTCTGCTCAATATGATGTTTATCAACTTATGTGATATCATATTAATTTAGTATGGTATTACTAGATTAGTATGAATTTATCAGTCCAATTCAACATAATGTTGGCAGATTAGTATGATATTTATCAGTCTAGTCCAGTATAATGTTTATCAATTCAAGTAAGTTAGTATGCACATGCCACATATATCAGCAAAGCCAACTAAGCCATTTTAATGGTTACATCAAGTATATTCCCTACACATGTAGTCAAGAGCTAGCACCAATAGTAAATATCTCATCTGTGTACATTTCTTATATATATACTTTTTATTTGCATGATTATAATATCATTTTATTTCATGATAACTCATAAATGGTACATTAATATAGTTTAAAGATCAAACATAAATCATTTTTATCATAATGTTATTTCATGGCAAATCATAAGCATTTCATTCACAGTTTTCAAGCTTATAATTATAGACATTTATGAAACTCATCTACTCACTAAGCTTTCAAGCTCACTTTTATTTTTTATTTTTCTCCCTTAGGTAGCAACTTTGAGAAAACTTAGTGTAAAAATAAGTTTGGGAATATAAGAACAATATTTTATTCTATTGTTTAGATGGTTTGATCTTTTAACCCTTTTGTATACTTAATTTTGGTTGGTATGTAAATGGACTAATAACAAAGACTAAAAAGTCTTATGATTTTGTGTATAATATGATTATCATGATGTATAGCTATATTGATGGATATGAGTTACTTTATAGTTATGTGAAAGATTATGCTATCTGTTCATTTGTAAAAAAAATATTATATGAGAATTATTGTCATTGTACTACAAGATGGTTAGTCCCAATTTAAGGGAAGACTCTTTCAATTTATTTTAATAAAAATTTATGCATTTATGGTTTTGACACATCCCAAAATCTAATAAAAAAGCTAATCAGTTGTTTCGTTCTTGGGGATGAATCTAGTGCTATCATGGTAGATTCGGGGTGTGTTTGGACACATGGTGTTATCATAATTGTAACCTTTGGCATCACCTCAGAGGTTACAATATGTTGGTTTTTCGATTTTAACAAAACCATAACCTGGTTAGTTTATGGTAAAGTTACGATTTTGGATTTCGTGGGTTCAAAAAAGTGAGTTAAGTTTGGTTATTGGTGGATGATATTTTGTTTGCTTGGTGTACTGATAGTCTCTACTATCTTTAGCTATGTTTATTCAAGTATGAACTTGTTACTATAATATTCTTTAGTTTTTGAGTATTCTAAATATGTCAATTTAAATATTGATGGAAAGGAAAATCATCAAGTACTCACCATTTTATTGATCCATTATAGCATTTGAAAGTCAAAAGAATACATTCAATTAGATATATCTTTTATTATCAAAATTAAAAATCTATATTAATGACACAATCCAATTATGAAAGGTCATTAATATAATAAATAATTATATATTAATTAATTCAATATTTATTTATTATAAATTTACATATTAATTAATCAATATTAATTATTTATAGTTATACCATCCACCAAAACCTTTAAGTAAGTCCTCATAACCTGAAAAGGTACACAAAAATCGACACATAAGCTCATATCACAAACTCTCTCAAATTTCATCTAATATAAGCTTTTATATTATAAACTAACTTCAACATCAGAGTGGATACGATAGCCATAGGTGTCGTATCTTCCGACGTAGTTTTCTAGTAATTTTTAAGTCTACCTATTCAAGGAATAGAATGAGGAGAAATAGGTTTCAACAAGTATTTAATGCATATCATTATAACAAATGGAATTTCAAGATTTTTTTACTTATAAGGGGAAAGCGTGAGGTTGAATTATTCTAAATTAATAATTATAAGAATTTACATTTTAGTAAAAAGTAGGTAATCATAATATAGTTCCTCATGAATGTAGCCTGCTCCTCATATCACTACTAAAAAACATACATATAGTCTCGACCATTTAGCCTCAGGTTTTTTAAAAACCGAGGCCATAGGGTTTTAGCCTCAGTCATTTAAAAACTGAGGTCATAGACATACCTTATGACCTCGGTTATTTATAATCGAGGCCATAAACATACCATATGACCTCGGTTATTTAAAAATGGAGGCCATAAACATACCATATTAATTTTTTCTCCTTTACACCAAATTAACACCAAAATTTTTATCAATTTTATCTATAAATATTTTTCTTTTTCTGTCTTTTGTTTTCATATTTTTTACCTTTTTTTTCACTCCAATTCTCCTCCAACCCTACATCAGCGTCGTTCCATGTTTCCTTATTTTTTCGTTCATTTCTCTCGTCTCTCTCAAACCTTACATCAGCTCCACTTCTCTCGTCTTCCTCGTCTATCTCATCTCCCTCGTCTCTCTCATCTCTCTCATGTCTCTTGTCTCCCTCATCTCCCTCGTCTCTCTCGTCTCCCTCGTCTTATTAATATACTTGTGTTCTTGGCTTTATCATATTTTGATTTAATGGTTTCAGTTTTGTTGTTTTGTGGTTGATGCAAAGATGGAGCTTGTGGATGTGCAATTTGAACTGCGAGAGGTTCATAAGGTAGAGGGCCACACAGATATGGTGTGGAGTCTCGCTTGGAATCCAGCGACTGGTGTTGATGGAGTTCCCTCTATTTTTGCTTCTTGTAGTGGTGATAAGACTGTTTGTATTTGGGAGCAGTGCCACTCTTCCTCTTCTTCATCTTGGAACTGCAAGGTTCGTTTGTTCCTTCATTTAAATTCTTTTATTTTCATACATTTATGCTGTTTTTGGTTACTTATAATATTTTGGGAGAATCAAGAGATGTAATTTAAGTTGCTTTAGGGTTTTAAATTATGAAGAGCAATATTTTGTGCGATAATTTAAAAAAAAATTGTTTGTTAGGTACTAAATATAGTTTCTTATGCAACTATTATTGATGGGCTCTGTGAGTACGAATTGTTGGAAAATGCTAAAGAACTTTTCTTGGAAATGAAAGGTATGGGGATTTTCCCTAATGTAATTGTTTATAATTATCTGATACACGATTTTTGCTATGAAGGGAATTTGGAAGATGTTAAAAGCTTGTTGAATGAGATGGTAGAAGAAGGTGTTCATCCTAACACGGTAACATTTAACATCTTAAACCTTATGTTTGTACTTGCAACAAAGTTGAGGATAATAGAAACCTTGAACCTCTACTGGGAAATTATTAACAAGGATGTTAGGCCTTCAATAAGAATATATATTTCATTGTTAGCTAGTCTTTTCAAAGCTAGTAAGGTTGACGATATGCAATATTTTTAACGAGATGCAAGTTCATGGTGTGGATACTTGAAGTACCACCACCAACGTATAATTTTTCAATTTACTGGTAAGGTTGGTAAGGAATTGTTTTTGACATCCTCAAGTTCATGGTGTGGATACTGGTAAGGCTGGTAAGGAATTGTTTTTGACATCCTTAGGTTTCTGAAATCCCAGTACCATCACCAGCGTATAATTTTTTAGTCTCATCTATTTTTCTGTCTGACTTGTGGGTTAGAAAATTAAAAATTTATCCAGATTTCTGGCATTCATTTTCAACTATTGATTGAAGTTCCTTTTTGAATCAAATTTAGACTTGAAGACAGCATTGAGAAACAAAAAAAAGATGGAAAATCAACACCTCTACAACCATTAACAGAAATCCAATGCATTTAGCGGGTGCTTGTGTTGGTCCTCCTGGTGCTGCTACCGCGCTAATATTGGTGCTACTATGCGACTCTAGTGTTGGTGTTGCTGTGCGGTACTGGCTTTAATGTTGGTGCTGCTGCGTATCGTTGCCATTGTCGCTGGTGTTGGTGCACTACGTTGCGCTGCTGGTTGCTGGTGCTATGCGCTGGTGCACTAGCGTTGTTGTGCCGCTACTGGTGCTACTGCGCAGTGTTGCTGCTGGTGCTACTAGTTGATTTGAAGTACACTTATAAATGTTTGTAATTAATAGTAAAAAATCAGTTTGTTATATTGGTTTTTAGTATTGTAATTACTAATTGTATTTTTTTAAAATTTATGTATATCCTATGATCTCTCTCACTTAGGCTTCGGTTCTTATAATCGTTGCCATAGACTTACGACCACGGTTAAAAAATGAAGCCGTATGTACTTTTTGTAATAATGTATCTATGTGACTGCTGTTGGAGATTATCATAAAGCTCCTTAAATTAAGGAGCAAAACATGGAGTAAAACATGGAGCAAAACAAGGAGCAATTCATGGAGCAAAACAAGGAGCTTAATTCAAGGAGCAATTTAAGGAACCATTAATTTAATGAGTAATTCAAGGAGTGAATTTTTCTATAAATAGATGTGTAATTGTAATGAATTAATCATCCAAAGTGTTCATTCCAATTGAGAGAAAAGCTTAGAGAGAAAGACTTTTGTGAGAGAAAATTGAGAGTAATTTTCTTGGGTGTAATTGGGTTGTGAGTTGTGAGTGTTGTAAACACCTTGTGTAATTTCTCCCCTTTCAGTAAAAAGATCTGCAGCAGGTCCGGAGACGTAAGCAAGATTGGCCGAACTCCGTTATCAAATTTGTGTGTTATTTTTCTATTCTTGCTTTCTCATAAATCTGGCTTATCGGAAATTTGCGTAATTTCCCAACAACTGGTATCAGAGCTATTGGTGGTGATTTCTGTCAATTTTTTGCAAGGTTACTATTTACGTGAATAGTGAATTACGTGAATAGTGACATTTTGTCGACGATATTTGTTCGTTGACGTAGGTGTTCTAATATACGGTGGTTTACAGAAATAGTCAGAAACGATCCATAGGAAGTCAGATTTTAGTGGGAGCAATGGCCGCAAATGAAGGAAGGGTGAAACTCGAGAAATTCGATGGCACAGATTTTGGGTTTTGGAAAATGCAGATAGAGGATTATCTATATCAAAGAAATCTATATCAACCTCTCTCAGGGAAGAAACCAGAAGCTATGAAGGAAGAAGATTGGAATCTTCTAGACAGACAAGCCCTCGGAGTTATTCGATTGACGCTATCCCGTAATGTTGCCTTCAACATAGCAAAGGAAAAGACCACGGCGGGTCTTATGGCAGCTCTCTCCAATATGTATGAGAAGCCATCAGCCTCAAACAAAGTGCACTTGATGAGGCGTTTGTTCAATTTGCGGATAAATGAAGGCGCATCGGTAGCTCAACATCTCAATGAACTCAACACAGTCACAACCCAGTTGAGTTCAGTGGAAATTGAATTCGATGAAGAAGTATGAGCATTGATACTTTTGTCTTCTTTACCAGAAAGTTGGAATGCTACTGTCACGGCTGTGAGTAGCTCGTCAGGAAGCAATAAGTTAAAATTTGACGATGTTCGTGATCTGGTTCTCAGTGAAGAGATCCGACGTAGAAAGGTAGGTGAATCGTCAACTTCTTCAGTTTTGCATACAGAGTCAAGAGGAAGAAATTCAACCAAAGGGAATGGACGTGGCAGAAGAGACTACCGAGGTAGATCAAAGGATAGGAGGTCCAAATCCAGGAATCCTAATAATTCTCATAGCTCGAAGACCATCGAGTGTTGGAATTGTGGAAGAACCGGGCACTACAAAAATCAGTGCAAAAGTGCACCGAAGGACAAACAAGTGAAGACAGAGGCAAATGGTACTTCCACCTCAGGAGGAGACGATGCATTGATATGCTCTTTGGAGAGCAAGGAAGAATCTTGGGTGTTAGACTCTGGAGCATCGTTCCATGCTACTTCACAAAAAGAATTCTTCAAGAAATATGTCCCCGGAAACCTTGGAAAGGTATATCTTGGTGATGATCAACCATGTGCTATTATTGGCAAAGGTGTAGTGAAGATTAAGTTGAACGGATCTGTTTGGGAGCTGAAGGATGTCAGGCATATTCCCGATCTCAGAAGGAACTTAATCTCAGTCGGGCAGTTGGCCAGTGAAGGCTACACTACGATCTTCCATGGTGATGATTGGAAGATTTCAAAGGGTGCAATGACAGTTGCTCGAGGCAAGAAAAGTGGCACTCTTTACATGACAACAGAGGCACGTTGTTCAATTACAGTTGCAGCAGGCAATGAAACACCAAACCTGTGGCACCAGAGACT